>OY728590.1:7827851-8427851 GCA_963422195.1 Carabus problematicus
CAAGTCATGCACGACACGGTGCTTTAACTTTTATTGTGGTCGAGGATATTACTCACTTAAGCACCAGGAAACCGTAAAAACCAAACATTATGGTTCTTGTTTCCTTCGCTGAATAGCTCTGATAGCATCTCTTTGGTTTCATGGTTGACGGTTGGGGATATAATTTGACATCCAACGAATTATAACGACGTTCATTTACTTGTGCGTTTTCGGTGGATTTTATTTGTGATGCTCCGCGGAGATTGTGTGCTTTGAATTAATTTTAACGCCTTTGTCACAACACATAATAACAGATCCCGAAATTGAAGTAAATTTTCAGGACCGGCTTTTGAACTTTTGCCCTATTTAGATCCCTAGCACGTTTCGTATTGCCTACTACTTAGTGTTTAGGGCTTTAATTTATTTATCCGCATAAATTCAACATCAATTGCCGAAATAATTCAATTTAATTACACAATAAAAGTCGGGCGATATAAATAATGAAATATGTTTTGAATTTTACTATAAAATAAAATTTATACACATTTGTGCTACAGCTAATGATACTAAATATTTCATAACATTTTTTTAAATATCATTAATAATTTATTGTCAATATATTTTCAGTTGAAATTTATTAAATTATTCAATACTATAATAATAATTAGTACCGATAATAATGTTTAATGTTATTTCATCAACTAATTCGTCATATAATTATGCAATAATGAATCAAATATGACGAAACAAGAATGAAGAATAAATGTATAATGTCAGAATCAGAATATTTACTAATTTACAGTTATTTATATTAATTTTCGATAGAAACTTTCAGCCGGTTTTACTACAAAGTAACTCTATTATGCTCTAACTTTACCGAGAACATGAATCGCCTCTTAACATACTTTAACTAACGATGTATCTAGTCTGTTCCGTACGAAAATATTCAGATAATCTGCACTCTTGTCCTTTAATTTCAAAGACTCACATTTAAGCCATCCCTAATTACATTTTCATGTCTTTGCGGAAAACTTCAAGCAAAATGCAGATTCAATTCCAGTTCATCCAACTATAATGAATTCGGTGAAACTGCAACGTGCTCTTGTAGCAAATCATATGCACACATTTTCACTAAATACCCGGTATACTGTATATTAACGAATCACATTCTCTACTTTGCTGCAATATGATCATGTTTTATTGACAAATTCCATTTTTGGTAAACAGTTCATGAAAACAAAACATTTCAATCCAAAATAGCTATCAGTTTTTAGTTAATTCATCGATAGTTTTTCGTTTTTAATTTGCAACAGCAAGCTTTTGGGGTTTGTTATGGAATTTCAAATACCATATGACGTCTATGAAAGAGCATTCATATACATTGAGTTGATAAATTAAATCATCTTTTTTTTCAATGTCCTGGTGCAGCATTGTATTTTGTTTTTTCGCTACTGTTATGCTTCATGTTCGTAGCCATTTACAAAATGGCAGAAAACAATTATTTCTAACAAAACACGTAACACAAAGCCGCCATATTTAATGGAACAGCATACAAAGGATGCGAACAACGTGCACAATTTTTGTCTGTTTTCAACTGAAAACTCTTTGACTCTTTGAAAAGTGGCTTTTGCATATTATTAGACCGATTCTGCATATTCTATTCCACACAAACATTTATTTCGTTCAACGGACAAGAATATTCGGTTACATACGTACTTCTCCCTTTCTGGTGTTAAAGTAGTATGCTGGCGTGCTGGTACGTTGCCCTACATTGCACAAGAATGCGTAGTCGACAGAGAAGAGGCGGAACTGACGTCAGTCGAACGGGATTTCAGCCTTTTGTTTTAAGTCGATCCCACTTCCAGCGAACAATTTTTATCCCCCATGTCAATCAAGTTGATGTTGGTTTTTTGAAATATTTTATAGCCATCTTGCAAATTTCACGCTCTTCCATTTCTATTGAGATAAGAGCACATTTAAGATATTTTCCGGCTCGTCACATTGTTCAGTGATTCATCAAATAACACACACACACGCTGTCATTAGTTCTGTTTTATCAGATGTATGAATAACGAAATAAAATCTATGTTCATACGAATGCTATTACTGTGTTTGCCGTCAAATGAATTAACGCATTCGTTTAGCAATCGCATTCATCATTTAGAGATAAATAACAATGGCAATTTATGATTTGGGGTCGTACAGACCAAATACTGGTTTTCAGTTTTGTTTATGTGTCAAATATCGATAAATGGATCGGTTTTTAGTTTTCGCAGCAATTTTGTTTCCATAAAAATATGCAGTTAGTCTTTGGAAAGTGACGTTCAACACTTACGCGATGGACCGTTAAAATATAATGCTTCCCAATTTTAGTGCTCCTTGCACTTAAACAGAACATGAGGTCAGCAGTTTTCTTCAGCCTCTAGAAATTTATTGCATATTTTAATAGAATATCCATTAGTAAGTAATGTTGGAACGTTGAAAATATATCACTGCCCTGTACGAGAATTTAGGTAATATTTGCAGCTGTCATGTTAAATTAATTATTATACCAACTTGTCCAAAACATGCGGATCCAAACAAGCTAAATGAATCTAATGAATAATTATTTTGAGAAATGTAATCGGAGAGTTGGGGCAAACACAGCCATCTAATTAAATATATTGAAAATTAATTCATTTACAACGAGTTGAGAAAGTTGTCGGGCGCTAATTAAATGATTTTATTAATTTTATCTTCATTTCACAGCTTCCATGCCTAATATTGTTGGATATTTTTTCTACTTGAATTTTTTGTATTATTTCAATATTGATATATTCAAAAAAAACGCACAATGCCTGCAGAAAATTCGATTCTGTTAGTTTTGCAATCAGTAATAGAGACTTCATAACCAACGTAAGAGATGAATATGAATGCTACCACAAACTGATTGTTCATTTACGTCGTTCCATTAATGAATAAAAGATAATATTGTACGAACAAAAATTTTATTTGCAAAATATATTATTCTATTTTAAATATAACTCTAGTCAAACCATTCGATATACAGAATGTTAAAATTTTCGTACACACGCTATTTTTGTTAAAAAAATTTATTATCACTTTTTTTGTTCTTTCCATCGGATATTTACAAATGAAATCAACATTCTGAATAATAGAGATGTTATTTTGTTTTGTTGTTAAAAACTTTTTGCCACAGCTAAACATGTATGATACTGCGTATACCTGGTACCTACATATTAACTGCTACGAATCATATATACATATTTCACAGAGAATGTACAAAATAGACGTGCTCATTCGAAACTTGAATATGCATGCAAATGTGCAAATATAATTTTAAGCAAACAAATCTAAAATTGTGATGTTAAATTTTTAATGATAACACGTAGAAAAACAGAATTTACATATTTTCGACTATATCGTATACAATTTATTCATGAACCACGTATAGTATACATATATTATTACAGATCTAAATTCAAATTTACGTTCAGACGTAAATTTAAGGATAGAAAATATTAATATCCGTCATTTCACACTTCATATTCGATATATAAATTTCATACAGACTTGTTCATAAAAAAATTCATAGTCAAAAAAGGAACGGAAGAAAATCTCTGGGACAAGCCTTGTTCAATTTCCGGTTCCGAAAACAACGGAAAACCGTTACAGATGAAAAAGTTTGCTTTCCCATTGTCGGTTACTTCATCATCTTTGTGCAGTTCGTCCACGAACACAAGACATACCGACAACAGACATCGTATCCCTGTTTTCTTTTTCTGAATTTCGATTTTTGGACTAAAGAATCTTCTGATATTTTCTACCTGAAACATTATTCGCTTAATAGAAATGCAAAACTCCGCCTGTCTCCATTGAGATACGGAGGTGTGAATTAAAATTAGATTACGACTGTATAATTTACGTATCGGCAGAATTTAATATTTGAATAAAAAAAATTCTCTCTCGGAAAGATGCTGTCATTTAAGTAAGCCGAAAAATATACGCAAAAGCATATTGTCAGTGACGAGCGGAATTTTACTTTCCATTTTCTTTTCTCCTCCTTCATTTTCTTAGCTTGGAATAATTTGTTGCAGCTGATACACATCCCAAACCACGCAACATCAAAATATTCGTCTTTAGAAAAATAATCTTTACATTAAACCTACAATTTATTTCTGACATAAGTTACGTAATGCTTGGTGATTTATTGGCGAGTTCTTGTTATGAATAGAACATGCAGAAAGCTAGAAAATTTACAGAAATAGAATCAGACCAGAGGCTAGTTCTAGAAAGTATCAAAATTTGTAGACTGAATTTATGGAAGATATCACAGATATGAAATGAAAATAATAAAATACAGCAGATATGGAACGACTTACGGAGGATTCAATTTTAAATTAATTTTTCAATACTTCTGTTTTGTATCCGTGTAACATTTGCATGTTCTGTGAAGAGTAATCCCAGTTAATTAGATTTTTACTTTTGAATTGTTTTAATCGGTAAATAGTAAACTCATCTATCTGAACTTATTACGCAAGTAGAGAGCTAAAAGCTATCATATTATTCAAGTATAATATCAGAACGATAAAGTTCATTAATTTTACGCTGATATAAGTTTGAGACAACGTAACTAATTATTAATGACTGCGTAGTTAGATGAATGTTACACGTTTGGCTAGTATTTCACAGAAATGGGCTAGAACTAAAGTCGATTTAAACATGTGATAGTATCACACAAGTTTCAAAGCATGGTCAGTCACCGCCATTTTACCGACATTCCTCCATACTCTAGCGTATATCCTCATATAATAGTTTATACCACATAAATGCATGGTATAAAACCATACCATTCGGTATTTTAATTCCGCTTTGTAGTTGCGTGTTCATATTTTGAAAGCTGAACTACAAACTAATATACAACATGGTTTTAATTACACAGAGAATTGTTTTACATACTCGATCCGTGAAGTAGCTGCAGGTGCATAAATTTATATTTTGCTTTAGTCTGTTGTGGCCGTTTGTACTGGAATAGTGAATTTCCGATGCATATGAAACTGATTTACATGACTTTTACCCTACGTAACCACGAACTATGAATGCCGGAAACCACTACAGCACCGGATAAATAATTAGTTTTTTTCCCGCCAGTGAGCAGGCATACAAAGTGAAACAAAAAGTAATTTAAAGTCCGAGCACAGCGTTCAGATTCGGTTGATGATAAAGTGATCGCAGCCAATATCAAGTTATACGTCATGTAATAAAACGTCCGGAATATTAATCGATACTTCCTGCTTTCATAACATATTTGTCATTTCCATACAAACATCGGCTGAATACCGTACGTTATTGACACTGAAATTTAGCTGTTACTTCGAGAGTAACCAATCTGTATAGTTTGCATAAATAAAAAATCTACCGGTAGAATCACGTTATTGTGTCTCTGCTTTCCTTTGAGAGTCACCGCCACGGCGCGCCGCAATGCTCACGTAGTTCTGCTGTTCGCCGGTACGTGTGCTAGTGCTGGCTGACTGGTTGGCTGCACCATGTCCTTGTACCTCCTCTCACATTCACATCCGCTATGGCGTTGCTCTCTCGCGTTTCGGGACTTAGTGCCCCTCGCCGGGGATCCGGTGCAAATCCCCGTCACGCAATGCAGTCACGTTTTGCCGTACGATTTTTTTTTTATATTTCCATTTATGTGAGAACAATCAAAATGTTACAAGAATTCTCGCCCCTGAATGTTACACGGCAAAATATCTTTATCTATAATTATGTTGGAGAACTCGACGCACGAATATTTGGAACAGGATCTCAAAGTATCTCGTGGCACGTACAACTATCCCGACGACTTTATAGATTTCCAGCTACTCTTAATATTTTACGCGTATATTCCGCCGTTCGAACTGGCATATATTCTTTTAGTATACTTTCATGTGTTTTACAGTCGCGCGTTGCTGGAGTTTTTATGTTACTGCTAGAAGTGTGACTACGACTCTCTGTATCTAGGACAAATTGTTGTCCCGGCAATATCTCAAGCGGCAGGGAGCACTATTTCAGTTGTTTTTATATAATTCACTTTCCTCCTAACAGAACTGATTAATGTGCTTCACTAGAAGCTATTCCATATCTCACATTCTGTATAACTATTTGGCTATAGCTCCAAATGAATTCTATACATATTACCAAAGTTTTGTTTTTTTGTAAAAGTAGATATATTGGTGTACGGTTTTCAATTAGTTCAGCATCTGTCAAATGGGAGTCTAACTTTGATTTCTCATATCACATTTAATCAATATCCAATACGTCATATTTGAAACCTAGTGACAAAAAACATACACATTTTTAATTTTAATGATCGAATGACATATAGATATCATTATTTCAATGGTATTCTTTCGAAAAGGTATCGAAATGTAATATCAATAACCCTACAAATTATGTTTTATAGGAAATCTTTTGAAACTCGACTAAAAATTAAATACCAACTATGTTCGAAACGGAAAAGGTAGACGCTGGGATCAGGACAACAGCACGAGATGAAGTTTCATAACTATAAATGCCTTTTGAACTTGTTTGTATTGTTTACTTTAATAGAAGATCCGTACTTCTATAACTAAAAGCACACTGCAGTCTCTGCGGACATAGACTACTGATTAAGTTTTAGTTGTTATCGTAAATAGCAATAAATTCTACCACAACTAGGATCACCGTTCAATTCGGTAGCTTTCAGCGTATGTACAGAATTTACTTTGCTATGCAGCAGGAGCATAACAAAAACTTCTGCAGTGCATATTAAACGAACGGATTCATTAAACCGGTATAACATAATATTAAATTTCAACCTTTGCACCAAGGTGAAAAAGGGATAATAGCTTCAAACTAATTGACGCATTTTTACGACTCTCGTTGAAAACCGATATCGTTTACTTTATTATAGATCCTCATAAACGTTTAACCATCTTTCGGGTATGAGAAAAGTTTACGTGTAAAGCCTCCAAATCGCATCATAATTCATGTTTTATGTTCATTTTTATACTTAGTAAAAATCCATACTCATTCTATATGTATGTATATGTTAAATCCATTATACGTATTTCTATATAATCACTTAATCTTCACTCAAGTATATGTATTGTGTTTTATATTTTACACAATTTACGAACAAATTGCTGACAATTCAGTTCGTATAAAATAGCTGAGAAATGTATATATAATTCAACCGAAATCACACGAAAATATCTGCTAACAAAAATCCATGAAATATTAATGAATCCAATCACGGCACATTGTTTCGTTAAAAATATTGTTTGTGCTATTGAAGCATGCTGATTGTTGGGAACGCACTCTTTCTCAAGCAAACTTTTGCGTAATATAATAGTTTTCAATAGTTTTAATACCATACGTCAATATATGAACTAAATCCAGGAGTAAAGTTTAAATCGACTATCCAAACACGAAATGTGGTCACTATGAAACCGGTAAACTATTGGAATTCCGTACAAACTTTTTCAGAATAGAACATACCTATTCTTTATATGTAAACATATACCTAAATTTACTTTTATTAACTAAAGCCTACATTCATATTTCACCGGTAATGGATGAAAATATATTGTCCATTGTCGATAATTCTGGTATGTAACCCTTGAACGACCTGTCAAAGTTGATACTTGTACAAGAACGTATAAAAATGATGTTCGCTTCTGGTACGACGGTGAAGCTTTACAAATGTATTTGACGAGCAGTCCGATATTCGTCAGGAAAATTGTTATTTTTTTCTAAACATTTTCTGATATTGGACAGCTACACCAAATGTTATATTTCACTGACATAAATTCGAATTTACATGGGAAAAGTTTCACGACTCGATATAAAACTAGAGCACCGTTAAAATTTTAATTTGCACCATCAATAGCGTGATGTTAGTGCGAAACACGGACGCGACTTGGACGCGCAGGAAGCATAAAATTAAATGAGTCGTAAAGAGTGAAACGAATAAGAAAAATAAATACAGAAAATTCGTTAAATTTCTCATTATAATTTCGAAGAGGACAAAAGGAAAAATTTGCCGTCAGCATCATATTAAATTGTATTCGTTGTTAATTTTCTTCTTTGTGAATCGTTTGGAAATCTATTCCAAATATTTTCATGGCATCAATCAAAGCAAAAATAATAATATGTCCCTAAATTAGTTATTTTTGTGTAAAATGATCAGTAGACTAGGTCAGATTTAATCACAGAATGTGTAAGTTTGCTAACGAGGTCTGTTCAGATAATTTCTCTTTGCTTCATCAGATGTCAGGAGAGTTTTTCATTAGGCAGTTGTTTTTTTTTTGTGCTGAAATGCAAGTAACTAGTTCTTTGCGGCACGAAATAGTTGCGGGATTTTTCTCTTTTCTTCTGGGATTTGAACCCGGCTGAACTTGCAAGCGTACGGTTTTTGTGAATCCTAGAAGCTTTCGCGCATCTCACGCTGGAGTTAAAACTTCTTCTCGACAGTATTTAAAATCAGTGTACATTTAATTAAATTCAACCGTAAACACTATCATGGAAGTTCTCCAAGAATTGATTATAACGAAATTAAACTTTTGAGATCACAAATTCTATTTTTTTATTTTTTTTTTCATCAAGTTATAATATACAAAATTCTAGTTTGTTTCTGTTTGTACATGAACTTAACAATTTCATCAAGTATCCATTATCGGGATGAATCTGGGATGTCGTATTTTGCATTAACCTACTTCCTAAACTCTACGTCAAATATTTAACTAGAAATACATAACAAGAGCTCACGCAAAGGATAAATAAATAGTTTGTAAACTGGTTGTTGCTGTTTGCTTTCATCAGTGGAAAATATATTTTTCCTCGATGCGGTTGAATTACTGAAGGAAAACGGTGGAAATATTTTAAAATGAAAATATATAGTCTACGTGTACATGTAGACTATAGTGTTTGCTTTAATTAATTTAGACGCTGTGTCTACAGTGGTTGTAACGTATTTCTACCCCATTTCACCCTTAACTTTGGGCGAGATAATGAAATAACAATAATCGTAATGTAAAATAACAATGTTAACGACGACCTTGAAAAGATCTCTACACAAACAACGACGTATCTAGTTATTGTTCCTGTAAATCCCATTCGTAGAAACACACGCAATATTCGTGATTATCATAGGTTATTTTAGGTCAATTGAAATTTTACTATCTACATGAATGTTTTTTTTTGTATACTAGTCGATACTAAAGTATGATTTATATTCCTCTAAAATAGCAATGAATTGCAAGAGATAAAATAAAATTCTACAAAATTAATAAAAATATATATAAAAATAAACATAATTATATATGAATAAAGTACTAACACAAAATATCATGTAATTCGCAAGCAAATATTAATAAATTTTATATTACACGCACAAAGCATGATATTAATTATGTATAAACATTTGTTAGTTATTAACAAAACAATATTCTGTTAATATGCATGAGAGAATACTAGTTTTAATAATAGAAAAACGATTTATATAAAATATTTCCATATATATGTTTCAAATCATTAATTTAACATGACATTCGGCGTTGTTTCTGAAGAAGAGAATTTCATTAATTAACAACATACGCTACAAAAATTTCATTTCGTAATATTGATGTAAAGTTCGGCTTATTACGGAAAACGGGGGAAAATGTGTCAAGCACTGACGGCCGTAGCGTAATTTTCATTTTAATTAAGAAAACTTGTTGTTTGACGGTAAGAATTTTTATTCGCAAGCGACGATGCAATGGCGGGGGTGTTACTAGTGCCTTTTTACGCGTGAACCGTTGAAGTATGACGTCGCATCGTGGACCCTGAATCATTTTCTTAAAATCCTCATATATCCTCGGGTAAAACATATTTCATGTAAAGTCGGAAAGTGCCTATATAACTCAAATATAGTGTCGACGAGACCCGGATGTATTTATTCTGTATGGCATTGATGTATTCTTTCTCGTGACGTAATGAATACTAGACGTGCTTTTAAACTTTAACTTTCTGAAATATCTACATGATGTACATAACTGGTGTTATTTATACCTACACACATGCAGAAGATCATTCTGAGACCACAACGTATTTATTCATGAAATATCACTTTCGCTTGCAAATAAAACAAAAAAGGGTGCAGAGATTATTATGCAAAGATAAAATGGACACCATGTCGTACAAAAATGTGAACGTATCATAACATGCATCAGGTTACAACTGAACCATCATTCATTATTCAGCATTCATTTTTAAGAGATAGCTGTAGGAAAATTTATATATTGATAGGCTTACCCTAAAGTTACAAGGGCAACTTCATGATGCTGTTGTTATATAACATTAGTAGGAACCAGAAGTGTTACATCCGTGACGAATTGTTTTATTGTACAGTTTACTGCAAGTTGATTACTACTAACTGAATAAAACACTAATTAACGTCAGTGCAAATATTTCTTAGCAGAGATCTAATTGTTTTAGAGTAATTTAATACGAAGCAAATATTACAGAACTTCAGCAACTGTAGTAATATCCGAAGTAACCGCTATGTTCTTGGATTATCCGCTCGGATAATCCTTTTATGTCCATCTTTATACCACTCACGCACTATGTAATTTAATATATTCAGCACAGAACATTATCAAACTTCAGTCCTGTTCAACATGTATTGAATTTATACACAAAACATTCTCGATAGTGTAATTAATTAAGGAAACTCGCGATGGATGTATTTCGCCATGCGCGACATTGTATTCACAAGTTCTGCCATTAGCAGTCTAGGTATTACAATTTAAAGATAAAATAAAATTTATTGTTAGTTTGTTCAAAGGCACTGTCATAAAAATATAGAAAATTATCATATAAAAGTAAGCTAAGCATATTAGGCCAAGATGGTATAAACACAAGTAATCGTAAAAAAGCTTTATGCCCCCCTTCAAGTTACACTGTAAAGAATTTTATTAGATACTTGGACGTTTCTACAAAATCTCTGGCTTAATTCACCGACACGAAACGGTACTAATTAACAGAACGACAGTGTAGTGTTTTATCGAGATCATTTCACTTTTATACTTTCTGGTAAATATATGCACAATGGCGGATTTATAGCATCAACTACTCATTTCACAAAAATCGATTTACTGTCATTAGTGTAATGAAAAACTCCTCAAATAATCACAGCGAAACATAATACGTTTTCGTTTGTATCTCGTTTTCGAATTTATACCTCCCATAAACAGGCGTATAAATTACATGGCTCTATAATAATCGTTGGTTTTCTTAAAGCTGCGAGAAAAAGTGGATATAAAATCCAGACGGCGTTGAATCTCGCGCATTTCCCCTGCTGTGCAATAAAGAGAAATTATTTTTTCGAGAAACGGTTCTTAAATTGCGATGAAAACCAAATAAAAGATTTGAAATATTATGTACAAACATTAAAATAATACCCACTGATATACGGTTACGAATTCCTACAACGATGTTGCCATTTTCCAAGTGAACGCGCATTTCTAATTAATATCAATTAAAAACTTCCTTTCGTTTTCCACTGGTCCTGCTTCACAGAAGCTTTGTAAAATCAAGTAATATTCGTGCATACATTTATAAATAACTGTTTTCTTTCAAATGATAATTATTATTTTCTCATTTTACAATATTGCACACAAATTTATAATGGATGTTTTTGTATAATTAGAAACAAAAGATTGTATGAAATATGTCATTTACATTTATATTAAATAATAATTAAAGGTTTATAAACAATATATAATATATATATATATATATATATATATATATATATATATATATTGACCACATAGCTATTATTATTAAATAAAGGGTTTCATGAATCCTAAATGCAATATACACTAGAAGTTTTAAAATTGTGAACATTATAAACATTTTCCATGAAGTTATTAAATATTCTACCGCGAGATGGTGTCACAAACTTAACTTAGTTTTCGTAAGACTTTTATATGTCCCCGTAGTGCACGAATATTAATTTGTAAATTGCAGAACCTCATCTTCGCAGCTTTCCATGCAACATGGATTTTTATCATAATAACATTTACATAAATAATTTTGCAAGAAAACGATAAAAGCTAGATAAAGTATAGCCACTTTCTTATTTCATTTAATATACATGTATATATACATTACTGCAAAAATATTTGAACATTGAATATTTCCTTTATGACAGAGACAAAGGGCAGGAAATTACATTCGATAGGTACTTTGGAAATGTCAAATGTAATTAGCACAGTAGCTGTCAGTCCATATATGGGGGTTCCAGTAGGTAATATTTTCCACTTGGAGCACAAGATAAGGGTAATATATGAACTGAAGCAAACATGGTATTGATCACAGCGTCACTAAGTACCAAGATCTGCAGAAATGACGCATCATATCACTTTCGCCTCGCATGAATATGGCATATCCACAAATGCCAGTGAACCTAGCTAATTACAAATATCGAACTACAGCAAACAGTTTAAGTAAAATTCAGTTTAGCCTAAAAATACCCCTGTGCATATTCTTCCAACGGGAAAGTAGTACATTTCCCGTAGGTATACTGATGGAACCAGAACTGTAAGTTTCCGAGAAAATGTAGAAAAACTTGCTATTTGGACTGTTCATACCTTGAGACAAATGAATCGGAACAATGTCAAAGTTATTAGGATGACACTCGGGACGAGAAATGAACGCAGCCAACTCGTAGATAACTTGGAGCTAAATTCTTGGCCGATGTAGAAACTTGAATAGAGATATGGAGTTCGGGAGAAGCCGAAACCAATCTGGCCAATATTGTATATATTATATACATATATAAATATATATATATATATATATATATATATATATATATATATATATATATATACACAGTATTACATATAACTCATTTTTTACAATTCAAATACGACATTCCAAATGCTAATCTTTAAAGCAAATATTTAAGTGAACTTACGTTATTCAAATAATATGATTATTGTATCACAAGTTAAAATACAAGTATGCATAGATAGATTAAGGTGAAATATGGTTGACTATTTTTCTTTTCCTTTTTGTGTTTCGGGAAAGTTTATTTGATTGCTGGTCGGGGGGTGGTCACGGCCAGTCTTACTTGTTCGTCGTGGGAACCTGGATGACGGTTAGACAGGTGTTAAGCACGTTATACGCGTAAGTACATTCACTTAACCGTGAGAACGCGACCAACTTGCGTACAGTAATACAAGATTAACTTCAGAGTACTTGTATCCCGGATAAGCATTGATCACTTATCGATACCTACCACTCGAACATGTAGATTTAACCTAAATTCTGTCGTTTTCAAATAGGTACATAAAAGTTGTTTCAGTTTATTAAATATGCTCGAGTGGAACTTTAGTTTGAAACTTCTAACAAAGCATACTCGTCACATCAATATTCGCGATATATTTACACATAGATGCTTTCAGAAGTATCTTCTTGCAGAATATCGTAAAGAGTTTTATATTGTTTGAAGTAAATCATCATATCGTAGAGTATCTCTATCAGTTCAGGTACTGTAGATTTATTTACATACATAGACATATGAAACTATTTGCTATCGGATAGCATACAAATGGAAATGTGATGTGAAACATGAGGTGACACCACTTACCTTGTACGTTGGCAGGCGCTGAGCACGTCTCATATACCAGTACAGCAATTAACATCAACCATCGCACTAGATTCGTACGATCAAACAACATTGTTCCGCGTCAATGACTAATAACTCCGTTGTTGCAGAAGACAATCAGGACGGGCTCGCAGAGAGACCAATGTTTGCACGATGGCTGGTCGTTGTTGGTGTTGATGTTGTTGCATTACCGCCCCAATGTATAACTTCAGGCGCTGTCCCGGTTGTTGTTATTGTAACATCCCGTAGTGTGCAGGTGTATATATCAAAGCGTATCGATATACTAACCAGCCAGACTGGAAAGATTCATTATCCACTTTAATTAATTAAGCAACGCTGGCATCCACTAATGCACTCGCTGTTTTTCAAACGAAACTCAATATTCTCTCGGTCTTTGCTATTAATTAACTTTTCGGTTCTTAAGATTTATGATGAAACGAACAAAGAAACATGCAATTTATTTAAGGTATTTATTCGCTTTTTTTTAATTGCCAAACTGAAGGTGAAAATGTAAAATATTGTTAAATTGTTCGCGTTGAAACTGATAATATCAAAATAGGAACCGTCACCGAATATTTTGTGACCCATATTTATTAATCAATTTTACTGATTACAAGTATGTACATTTAATATAAAATGTTGAACTATGTTTGTATGTTTTCTATGGAAGCAGGAGTTTTTAAAATAAATAACAATATATTCTATATATTTTTCGCATTGTCTTCTTAAAGGTTTAAAGAAATCTAAATATTGAATTTTGCATACTTATGTACCGAATAAATTCTATTATTGCAAATTGAAGTTGCGCGATTCATTTCCAGAAATCTACTTACTTTAAATTATCATCAATATATCTTACGCATAAGACGATTTGCATCGAGATTTACGAGTTAAAAACTCTGATTTTCTCAAAATACTGAATCCATTTATTAAATTACAAAATCTCTGCGGTTCTGCTCACTTTAGCAGAATTTAATTTGGATATCTCTTAAACTTTCAAAATCCAGTTACAGAACATTAAGAAAATTCGATTAGTTAATAACATTAATGATAGTCTAGATGCATTTACTGCAAACACTCTGTGAGACGATAACACCGTACCAAAGTTTCAATGAAACAATACCCACATGTGGTCTCGTCAATGAATTGATTAATATTAATAATCGTAATAAATAAACGTAATAAAGATAACTGGCATGCTATGTTTGTGGTTCTACTAATTTATTATTACCATTATTCTACAGATTTTAATTAATTGAATCGAACTCACTCATTAAAATCATCTCTCAGTTTATATGTTTGTTTGTAATTAATGTGACGTATTATTAGTCATTTCGAAATTAAGGGAATTAGCACAGAACATTAAAACACGTGTACATGTTAACTAGAAGCGAATTTTTCAATCGGGGAGGGAATTAATACTATGCCGCATGGATTACATATATTGAATTATAAAATCCGACTAAAAATTGATTTCGATTAGCAGATTAAGTAGGAATAGGAATAATTTGAAATATACGATATGGAATATATGTCAGTTGTTTTAAAGCTTTCAGAATTAACTGAAGACGCAACAGCATTACATACATATTTAATTTCTGTTTACGTTTATTGTATAAACGAAAGCCAGTTTTCGAATTGTCGCCGATCCATGATATCAGCGCTTATCTGTAACTGTCAGTTGTGAAGACGATTGCGTCGAGACAAGATGGCCGCTGTGCGGCAAGTGAGTATTTTCAATGACGATAGTGACAAGTGTTATTATTAATAATAGTGTAATTTTATAGGGGATTTGTCACCAACTAGGGAGGATCCGTTAGAACAAGATGGCTGCTATGCGAAAGGTATTTACTAATATGATTATATTTAGTTTCATATTTACATATGTAAATCTTTGAATGGTTTGAATTTTATTTATTTTATTTTTATTTTTTCCGGCATATGTGTATGAAATGAAGCGTTGTTGACATGGTGCTCTCGAGACACATCGATTAGACCGGTCTTTCAAAATGTTACATTATGTTATTAATTATACATATATTTCATAGGTTTTATTTGCACAATAATAAAAGATATTTTTTTGTTCCAGATTGTTGCTGATTGCTATACTTCTTTCAGGTTATTAGTACCGGTACTATATTGTTATTATGTATTTTGTTGTCTATTTTGTTTCTCTTGATCCCGATCAAAGTGCGCTCTTATTCCCGATATTTATATTATTTGCTGTTATATATCTGTCTGTGTTTTCCTTTTTTGTTTTAGGAATTGGAAGGTGATGCCCCTGCCGAAGTGGAGAGACTTTGACGAAATAATAGGGCTTAAACATCTTAGTAACTTGCCCTGTTAAGATACTGGGATAGAACTAATATCTCCAAAAAATATTTTTTTTTTGGATGTTGTTAATTCAATTCTTTGAACACTTGTTTGTATATTTAATAATTTTAATGATTAGTCTTCTACAAATATTATTAATGTTTTATATTTAATATCCAGTGAAATTTGAAAGATTATTTGGAAAGATATATTTGCCTGTAGCCGTATTTCTGAGTTTATTTATATTGGCTTATTTCGTTCGCTGTCGCTTCCAAAATCTGTAATCTCAAATATCGAAGATAATCTAGACGCCACTGAGAAAATAAAAAATAAATATGTAAAACCAAATTCAATTTCGCAATGACCTTTTCAATATCAGATTTTCTATTTGTTGTACCATTCATCGAATGATAAATATGCTTTTTTTGTCAAACTTTTTTCAACTTTATGATAAATATACAACAATAAAAATTTAGTTATATCTCTTCTTGTAAATGTGGAACACACAGACAAGGAGGAGGGCACTTGGAAATAGTACGAACTTTGACATTTGAATGAATTTACATGTAGGATTCCGAATGTTAGTCGCGGACGGAAGTAGACGCACGAACGTGTTTCTTTAGCAAAAGAGGTACATCCGTCAAACGAATAAGGATCACTGTAGCACGTACTACTTTTTAACGAATTGTTCCGCACAATCTAGTTGGCAATTCGTTACTTTGATTGTCGCCTCGCACAGAGAGTCTATATACAAATCCATTACAGAGAGCGGGAGTATCTCGATATGTCTCGAGTGAAAATTACGAATCGAATACAAAGTAATTGGTATCCATTATTTACCTTTAGATACCATTACAATATACCGGCCACATCATAGATGAATATCTGCATATTTATTGTTTGAAAATGAACACGGATTTGTTCGTAATGTTTTTCGAAACTTGTATCGTGTTTATAATTATTGAACTGAACTAAAACAACATAAAACAAACTAACACGCCCACTAACGATACGCAGCCAAACATATGTACCAATTACTCTTGCTATTATTTAAATTAAACACATATTGATTATTGGCAAACGACTCGTATAAAACATACATCTATGTAAACATTTCAATATGCAAACATGAACATTTCCATACACTGCGACATTAAACACTAACTAGAATAATTTCAGTTCAGATAAATGGTAAATAATTCTTGCTAACTAGAAAATATTTACCAATATTTGAAATAAAAAAAAAAAAACCTTTTTATTCACAATGTGCAGAAATTTAGTGAAGCGAATACACAGACCCGTTTCCTTTTTGGCTATATTATGCATTTAGTTAACGTTCTTCTCGATCCAGTTATTTTAATTTAGTTGAGAGTAGCATATACTTAGTTGAATTCTATTTTTACTTTATCATTCACTCGTTGTCTTTCCATAGGCATTCATCTGGTTTTCTTCCCTGTACTCTGAATATCAATTAGATAAATTGAAAGGGAGAATGTTACTGAAACGTTCTTCAATTCATTTCGCAGCACACAAATACGCACCTGAATAATGCGATAATGCTTGCTTACAGAATGAGGTATGTTGTGTGTGAAAGTTTTATAAATAGATTTATTCATCATTTGCAATATGCGCAAAGTTACCAGTAGGTAACAATTTCTCGGGAATCGCGGTGAAAATAAATGGAAATACAATATAATACCACCATCTGCTTGCAGAATCAGTTGCTGGTGTGAATAATGGATAGCTTGTCTAGCATCCCCTTGTCGGTTGTAAATGTTAAACTTCCTAACCACACTTCATTCCGCATCCGGGAACGATGAAAAGGTTCTTACTCCACCGTTACTATTGACACGGAGTATTATAACATTAGCATGCCGGTATTTCATTCTCTCAACCATTCATTCCCTTTGTCCATTAGCATCACACGCGTACACTATCGTGCTAACAATGGAACAATATCAAATCGAAGTATATATTCCCATTTAATACCCATCCTAAAATTATAATCATTTACAAAAATACGTAGGTAGAAATACATGACTGTAAGTCCATAGGCATATTAATTCAACTGTTCACATAGTAGCAGAACATAGAAGCTATGCTTCTCACATCATTTAATTATGCTTCTAACTCGCATGCCAACGGCAGAGTTGAACACTAACACTAATTACTAACACCCTCTTTGATATTTACCACTTGAAAGCCGGCCACAAATTTTCTTGCTAACCATGTTAGAGACATGAACGAAGATATTACTATATATCATCTGAGATATTTCAGTTACAATTCAGTGGTTTGATCCAGTAATTGTTAGTATATTTATGTTTTATTTTTTTACAATGTAAAGGGCAGACTCTGCGGAACAAATAAATAATTCTTCATATGTAAAAATGGTAATGTTTTCCTATTCATTAATTTTTGCATTTACTTCAATTCTAAATTTCTATCTGTAACAACGGATGATTTGTGAATTGTCAGAGCAGAACATATATGTTTGCATTCTGTATGAACAATTTTAGTGTTTGTATTCATGCATGTGTGTATAATTCCTGTATATACGGATCGTCAATTCATACCGAATTATAAACGTTATCTGAATGGAATATAATGTTCTATATCAAGATTTGCATACAGGAAATCAGCATTCTCCACAATAGATCCGTATCTTAAACGTAATCATTTAAATTATCAACTAAAATGCACTGTAAGCACATTGTAATACGTCATGTGCATTGTCAGGTATTAATATAACTCTCTAATTACAAATACAATTCCGGAATAGATCATTAATAATCGTACTCCATTTACAATTCAATTATTCCAAAGCTTATTCAATTTTAGTTGGATTAGTAAAATTAGTGATAAAAGTATTTGGAAACTATTCTAAATACGGAAAATGTAAAGTACACCATTTGGAAATAGAAATTTCGAACAGAGAGTTGCATCTCGCATAAATCAGTACTGATGCAGGATACATTAACATGCACTTTCCTTTCGCTGAAATCATCCAATATCTTAGTTTGTATTCAATCATTCCTAGACAATTACTTTTTCCAAAGCTCTCTCACATCTCGAGCATCCACCCATTCGCACACTCACGGAGGAAAATAAATTTCTTTTCTCTGTTCCTTCGTTGCACATTAGAGGAGAGTAACTGATTCTCTTCCAGTCTTTACTCACTTTATAGGCTATAATAATTTTTACCAATATTAGGCCAAAGTATGAATTCAGTTTGGAAATTGATTCCGCGTGCATTTCATCCGTCCAGTAATCGCTGGGTGAGTTATAACTCAGCTTGTCATGCACTGAGCTTAGTTTGACTAAGCTAAGCTCAGTTGATTTTATAGTTTAGTTGTTGTTGTACAACGGGTACGTAAATTCACAAACTAACTACTTAATTATGTTCTACAGATAAAGTTCTTGACGCGCGCTAGCTACTTATCTAAGTTTAACTGCCCCAAGTACCTGATTTTACTCTGCTGTTAATTAGATCTTGTTTTTTACAAACAGTTAAAATTCCCAAATGTACTTTTAAACTTTAACATAACATGACAGTCGCGTTTCAGAATAAAAAGTCTAGATAAACGTTCTGTGTAAACTTCGTATACCTGCTTCCATGTTCTGGAGAAACGAACAAGCTCTTTAAACAAATAAAATAATATACAAAAAAAGTATCTTAGAAGAAAACTAAGAAAAACTACTATGACATTTTATTTTGTAAATATACGCCTTTTTATCCAGTTTCATAAATAGGAATTAAGTCCGGCTGTTGTACTTAAAACATATGAATATTTCAGTGATTCGATGACAATAAATTTTAATAAATCTTAAATAATATTGTAAGGAATTAAATACTTCGAAAATAAACAAGCAATTATTTCATGAATATGCATTGCAGTGCGTGGTTACGAATATAGGTTTTAATTAAAATAATTCCTAAAGTTAAAAATAAAAATAATTAAAAGAATATTCGGTGAATTTAATAAATATTCAATGTGCATATTGACTTTATTACTTGAACCTGATTTTAGTACGCGCAACTTCATGAATATTTATATATACGCAAATATATGATAACGATACTTACATGCTGCACTGTAATATCCAATTTTAAAGGGACATATGAATAAATGGAAGGTTTGTTTTTATTCAAATGCTATGTATATGTTATCGAATGTTTAATTCTATTCACATTTATTTACTTTTCGAATATATTTCCGTACTTTTGGTTTGTATTTTTTTTTTTTCAATTAGAAAAAGTTGCTCTGAACTGTTTACCTCAATTACAGAGAGCAAATAATTGAACAATGTGCTGAATGTGTTGTTAGCTAATGGTGTTTACAATAAAACTACATGAACGTAATTAGAACCAGCAGAGAGAAAATAATGGAATAATAATTACAACTAACAATATATTTAACTCGTAACTTTGTGCGCGACTGTTGTCATGAAGTTTCGCTGTTAACACGCAAATGTAGAATGTAACAGTTTTGTAGTGCTGTAGTAATAAGTTACGTTAGACGTTGTACTGTTTAGATACGACGTCTGTTTAGTAGAGTCTTCCGCGTAACGCTTTACAAACGGATATCCGGTAATATAACGTGTCAGGTTTTGGCGCGCGGTCGTACACTCTGTTGTCGTTATATACACTCGCGAATACAAGACTTGCGGCGCGAACATACGCGAAGCTTTTGGTGAACTGACGGCCGACGTTCAGCGTTGCTTCAGCGTCTCTTTGTGCGCTGTGCGCGTGTCCGTTCGCGTCCACACCTCACTCACGTTTCGCGTGCAATCTCCATGCCACCCGCACATCTCCATCGTACAACACTGCAACGCACACCGTGCTAAGGGTGCGAGCAAATGTGATATTAACGATAGAACATGTGAATTTCACATAAGCAAGACTATGTCTGCATTTTTAATTTTCACTTACCCCAGGTTCCGCTAGAATAATGTATACTGCTCTAAGTCTGGTAGGCTCTTAGATTGATGTGGACGTTCCAGGTTAATGGCATGAAACACTAAATCTGTTTGGTTGTACATACTTAAGTAGTACACAACTTGTTCACATCTAGCATAGTTGAATAATCAGTTAGTTTAATATTCAACCAATTCTAAACGCAGCGTTAAACATTAATGATAGGCTGCTGAGCATCTAATAACTATTAATACATCTTGTTGTCTCTTATTTCATCATGAATGATTCCTGTAGCCGCAGTATCCTTTATTATTGCAGGAAACAAGATACTATATTTTAACGATAGATTGTAAATAGAAAAAGCCTTCCTAAACGGTACGAAATACCATTAAGTACTAAAAGCAAAAAAAGACACTATAAAATAATGAGTTTTCCCCTAACAATCTCCAGATAATCGCCAATTTGGCCACCAGTAAAAAAGATTGGAGAGCCTTGCTTAGAATGTTTCCGGGAATTATAAATTAATCATTTTATTGCTGTAACAAAAATTAATAGTGAGCTGGTTCGAATATATCAACAATCGTTACATAGATTAAAGGGATTAGAAGCAACTTAGTAACTATTACAAAAAAAAATAGATACTCCAATTTATAAAAAATTTAATCAAAAAATTGCACTTAAAAAAGTTACGTGCAAAATTATGTTCTTCTTGGCGTGAAGTAATCTTTTACGCAAAATTGCTTTTAAAGTATCCTTCAGTACCGGTCTTTCGGTAATATTAACACATACTTAGGGATCTATTGTATGCAAAATGTAAAAATAATTCTCATGCGATCAAGCTACATTTAACAAATACAGTCTTTCGGTATTCTTTTTCAAAGCTGCCACTATATTCACTGGCAACAATCCTCTTTCATCTTTGTGAAACTATTATTTAGTTTCCATAGTAAGTATCCTGTGCAGAAGGATCTTGATCGTAAACAATTTCATACCGCAAGTGCGCATGCAGTATGAACAGCAAGTTTCAGTAATATTCCTGCATATATGGCACGGTAAAATTATGCATGAGTTAGTTTTCATTAAACTAAGTGTTGCTTAATTATTCGTTAAGACACGAACGCCACTTCCAACCCATTTATTAAGACTTTGGTGGAATGAGAAGTAGGAAGGAATCATACGGGCATTTGTCACGGTATACCTTCATCCTGTGACTCATTTCGTTATATTTATCTTACAAGTAACAGGGATAACTCCAGAGAGAGTAAGTTGAAACTATTACTAAGTTTTGTCCTTGTGAACTACTAGAAACGAGAGCACACACGCATTGATCGAATACACTAGCCTACATCTGTAAGGAAATTTTATATCGAAATAGTTTGAATCTATCACTAGCATGTGGTAAACACGTCATTCAACTACGGAACTCCATGGCAATCAGCGGCTTCAATGGTTAACCAAGAGCTCGTTTCGTACAATGTAAGTTTGACTCTAAAACTTTTGGCAGAATCGATATTAATTCATCGTCCAAGTTTGCTACTGACTTGAACACAAACACACACCCGGCCAGGTAAATTAGTGTGCGGCAAACAGATTGAACATATAGAATCTTTATTTAGTTTGTTGTATTATTGTTTTTGCGTGTACATATCACGATAAATCGGCATGTACTTTACTACTAACTGTAGTACAATTGTGGCAAAACATTCAAATGCGAAATGTATACCGCGTGTGTATAACGTGAACAAGAATACCACGCAAATACATCATTTGAAATCGATTGTAAAATCAAAATATTTCATGAATATCTACTTGGAAATGTATACACAATCTCTGCCTTGTATTTTGCTATACATTTTATTAAACACATAGTATTATATAGTTAAGAATTTGTTATACAAACAGTAGTTGTTGTCGTGGTGTGAGCAGGCAAATCTGTTTAATGACGTTAAATGCTTAATTGTGCTATCTCAAGTAACTTGGATATACAAGTGTTAAAAAATAAGGGTAAACAAATTTCATGGTATATACATTTCGATGTGCTGATTCGCAACCAAAATTCGCAAAATTACTGACATGCTTCTATAAGAGCACATTTCTAGTGCCACTGGTGACAGCACATTATTACAAAACGTCAGAATGAAATTAATTCATTTGTTATTCAACATCAGTTACGTGGTAAAAAATGTATGTTGAATACCCGTACTCATTTGTTTAGTACCAGTGGCACTAGAAATGTACTCTTCTAGAAGCATGTCCATAATTTTGCGAATTTTGAAAAAATTCTTTTGATTGTGAATCAGCACATCGAAATGTATATACCATGAAATTTTTTTACCCTTATTTTTTAACACCCTGTATAGTGATGTATTTATTTATTTAATATCACAAACGAATTAAACATGTAAGATATCTATTTGGAGAAACGCATCCACATTACAGGACATAATAGTACATTATACACCAAGGGAGAGAAACCACTTATTTTTCCTGAGGTGTAGTTTGAAGCCCGAGGGCGAAGCCAAAGGGCTACAAATACATCAGGAACAAAAATATAAGAATTTTAAAAGCAAAAATATAAGAATTTCAAAAGCAAAAATAAAATGATTTCAAAAGCAAAAATGTTAGAATTTAAAGAGCAAATATATAAGAATTTCAAAAGCAAAAATAAAAGAATTTCAAAAGCAAAAATATTAGAATTTCAAAAGCAAGAATAAAAGTATTTTTAAAAGAGAAAATAAAAGGATTTTACAAGAAAAAATAATATAATTTCAAGATCAAAAATAAAAATTTTGCAAGGAAGTATTTTTAGTTAAATTACAAAGCATTTTATTTTTTTCATATCATTCATTAAGTTATTTCGATTTTTATTATTTTTACTTTTTTATTGACGTTATTTTTCAAAGCGTTTTTTCATATTATGCTTTTCATTTCAATTTTTTTCGATAACTACCTCTTCGCGTTTCTGTTATCTTGTTACTCATTTTTTGACGTTAAATTTAAAAGCGTTTTTTATATCATTCTATTATTTGCTTCAATTTTTTCCAGAAATACCTCTTCTCGTTTCTGTTATCCTGTTACTCATTTTTGGACGTTTAATTTCAAAGCATTTTTTATATTATTCTATATTTATTTCATTTTTTTTTCTTTCGAGAAATACCTCTTCGCGTTTCTGTTATCCTGTTACTCATTTTTGGACGTTTAATTTCAAAGCGTTTTTTATATCATTCTATTATTTGCTTCAATTTTTTCCAGAAATACCTCTTCTCGTTTCTGTTATCCTATTAGTCATTTTTGGACGTTTAATTTCAAAGCATTTTTTATATTATTCTATTATTTGTTTCAATTTTTTCCAGAAATACCTCTTCTCGTTTCTGTTATCCTGTTACTCTTTTTTGGACGATAACTTTCCAAGCATTTTTTGTATTATTCTATATTTATTTCATTTTTTTTTCGATAACTACCTCTTCGCGTTTCTGTTATCCTGTTACTCATTTTTGGACGTTTAATTTCAAAGCGTTTTTTATATCATTCTATTATTTGCTTCAATTTTTTCCAGAAATACCTCTTCTCGTTTCTGTTATCCTGTTAGTCATTTTTGGACGTTTAATTTCAAAGCATTTTTATATTATTCTATTATTTGTTTCAATTTTTTCCAGAAATACCTCTTCTCGTTTCTGTTATCCTGTTACTCTTTTTTGGACGATAACTTTCCAAGCATTTTTTGTATTATTCTATATTTATTTCATTTTTTTTTTCGATAACTACCTCTTCGCGTTTCTGTTATCCTGTTACTCATTTTTGGACGTTTAATTTCAAAGCGTTTTTTATATCATTCTATTATTTGCTTCAATTTTTTCCAGAAATACCTCTTCTCGTTTCTGTTATCCTGTTACTCATTTTTGGACGTTTAATTTCAAATCATTTTTTATATTATTCTATTATTTGTTTCAATTTTTTCCAGAAATACCTCTTCTCGTTTCTGTTATCCTGTTACTCTTTTTTGGACGATAACTTTCAAAGCATTTTTTGTATTATTCTATATTTATTTCATTTTTTTTTCGTTAACTACCTCTTCGCGTTTCTGTTATCCTGTTACTCTTTTTTGGACGATAACTTTCAAAGCATTTTTTGTATTATTCTATATTTATTTCATTTTTTTTTCGTTAACTACCTCTTCGCGTTTCTGTTATCCTGTTACTCATTTTTGGACGTTTAATTTCAAAGCATTTTTTATATTATTCTATTATTTGTTTCAATTTTTTCCAGAAATACCTCTTCTCGTTTCTGTTATCCTGTTACTCTTTTTTGGACGTTAAATTTCAAAACATTTTTTATATTATTCTATATTTATTTCATTTTTTTTTTTTTTCGAGAAATACCTCTTCGCGATTCTGTTATCCTGTTACTCATTTTTGGACGTTTAATTTCAAAGCATTTTTATATTATTCTATTATTTATTTTAATTTTTTTTTCGAAAAATACCTCTTCACGTCTTTGTTATCCTAATACTTATTTTTTGACGTTAAATTACAAAGCCTTTTTTTATATATTCTTTTATTTATTTAAATTTTTTTTAAAAAATACCTCTTCGCGTTTTTGTTATCCTAATAATTATTTTTGACGTTAAATTACAAAGCCTTTTTTATATTATTCTTTTATTTACTTTGAATTTATTTCGAAAAATATCTCTTCACGTCTTTGTTATATAATACTTATTTTTTGACATAAAATTGCAAGGCGTTTTTTCTATTATTCTTTTATATATTTCAATTTTTTTTTAAATACCTTTTCGCCTTTCTGTTATCCTAATACTTATTTTTGGACGTTAAATTGCAAAGCCTTTTTTATATGATTATTTTATTTATTCCAATTTTTTTTTTTTTTTAATAACCTTTTCTCGTCTCTGTTATCCTGGTACTTATTCTTGGACGTTAAATTACAAAGCCTTTTTATATTATTCTTGATAACTGTAATTTCTGAAATAAACCATTAATAAAGGACACAATTTTGATGAAATGCATTATTTATTTAATTTGAATGACGCAATACAGCACAAACAATAATGTGTTAAAGCATTACATTAATAACATGGTGAATATATAACAATACAATTATAACAATACAATAATAAAATAATATTCCATAGAAACTATTCATAATGGGGTGGATTTTGTAAGAATTTCATCATCCAGCGTATGGTCCACTGTGGCCAAGTAAAGAAATCCTAATACCGGTGTATTTGCACATGGCAGACGTCCTGTGTAAAGCCGTGGCTGAGTGTTGCCAGGGACTATCCGTTGCCTAGACACAGAAATGCTGTTAGAAATTGTCATACATTGCAAATACAATCAATGAAATGAAACTGGTCACTGAACGGTCTATTATAGTATTATTGATTGTATAACTATATGTACATATTTAACAAAATATGTTTAATTTGACTTGTGTAACACATACCTATATCTGAAATTTCTCCTTCAATTTTCTTTGGAACGTCGAATTCTCGAATCCATGGCCACGTTTACCAGCGAACATACGATGTTTCATTTTATCTGCATATTGCATTCGACGTTATTTACTCGCATAATCAAACAGCCCCGGATCAAAAACAATCAATGTACATACCCACAATGTTGCAGAAAATATTTGATATAAGTAAATATAAGAGAAATTAATGTCTTATTTCGTGATATTGAGTCTTAGTGCAAATAAATTACAGAAACGACAATATTTATGAAGAATATGTGAATAAAACAATGTGAATAGGTTGTATAACATTTGTATTGCAATAATTTATATTGATTTGAATATAGAAAATAAAAATTTATAAATACATAAAATTTATCTAATTATAGCTGCCTTACGACCTTACACTGTACGTATAATTAATATAATACATAAATTTATTATAAATTATTATAACTAAATTAACTTAATTAGCCATATAAATAAACAGATTTATTTTGCAAAACTACTATCGCACTAAGTGTAGAAGATTATTTCTGTTTTATAGTTGAAAATAAAAAAAAAATTCATACATATTACATTCCATAAGATCAGAATTTCAAATACATATAGGTATAATTTACAGCTTGTTAAGTTACACGTGTTGTATATTATCACTGAGTTATGTTCGTACGTAACGTACCTACATGTATATGTGTATAAATACGTACGTACGTACATAATTACAGATAGATAGACAGTGTCTCGCAATTATCATTTAATAATATTATTAGTTAGATACATCACACATAAAATGATGTCAAATTACATGTCTGTAGTAGTGTTGCACACACACACGCACGCACACACATACGCACACATTTATAATCTAATCTAATGTACATTTTAACCATGCAATATGATGGTGGTATGACTCTGGTCAAGCCGCTATTCACAATTCTAACAAGGTCGAAATCAGGATATATTTATGTCATCTTATGTTTCTCAGTCTGGTATAAAACGTGTCTCATATAAAACTTTAGTATTCTTCATATACATCTATCGTATAAGTATCAATACATAATACAGGTATATGTGTAGTTACATCATGTATCATATCTAGCCACTATATGTATGTCTCTAGGCTATCTAGTTTTATCTACTATCAGATAGTAGTACGTAGATAGTTATCAGTTAAACAGAAACAGCGTTGTCTAATATAATATAATATATATATAATGTATTCACGTGCAAGTACACGGATATAATATAATTCGGTAGGGCAGTGGTGTTCTCATTGCAGTGAGAGTTAAAAACTTCAATCATCACATCACGTACATTCAAACGTATACAATATAACTACATACATTCATTTATCCATTCACCCAGTTATACATAGCCAAGATACACACACTGTCTGACTGATTGACTAACGGAATACTGAATATTGTCATTCTACTTCATGCATTTGTAATACATTCATGTTAAACCAAACTCAATGTCACCATATGAAGTAGCAAAGAAACAACAATATAAAAACAAGCGTATTAGAACATAGATCATCTTTATAAGTATATCATATAATGTTGTTGCAGTTGGTTCAGTGGCTCATTCACCACCAGTGCAGCACTTCCATCTGAATGTGCATCTTCTGTTTGATCCAGATCACCAGCAGATATGTGAAGCTGGTGATGGTGGTGAAGTACAGGAATGCTGACAGCAGGCAGTACGAGTCGTGGTGTCCGTCTCGTGACAGTTTGGCGACTTGTACTTCGGGATTGGTTTCATCTCTGTCTGGGAAGTAATATCGACTGGGATGGTGTGCATCACTCGCGTGATGACTACCGTCAACTGACGAGGCGTCATTCAGGTGTTTGTCAGTGTCGTTCTCTTCATCGTTGACAAAGAACGTCAATTTTAGTGGTTGTTTGTCCTCAGCGTGGACCGGGGACAGTTTGGTGGACTGCAGCACACGTTGGTTGCTGTCGTCTAAGTTTCGCATGATGTTCGTCTGCTGTTGTAGTCTAGTTCGGGATGTGAGATCACGGTCTCTCTCTACAGTGTCACTGTACTGATTGTCCACAGCCGCGGGCTCATGCGGCTGTGTGTTAGAATTGTGAATAGCGGCGTCTGTCAGTCAGTAACACTTCTTCGTACAAGCACATTTACGTACAATATCAACATCCTTTGTGTAACGAGTGCCATCGTTACATATTAGTCGGACCTGCAACAAACAAATAAACATATATCAGTACCACAGTATCATGGACGTTTACTTAAATGAATACAGTAATATCTATGCTAATATAGTAACAATATGCATACATTTATTTTTCTTACCTTGCGGCGTTTGCTTTTGCGAGCATGACAACAGCTAGATCCGCAGCTACCAATGCATTTGGCCATCTTCAATGGTTTGCGAGATCGGCAACCATTTTCTGAATAGTACTCTCTCACTTGTTCCTTTCTGCAAGTAGGAGCTGAAATATAAACGCACTGAGTTAGATACTAGTAAATAAAATAGTTCTGCAATAGTTATAATTGTATCGTACCAATAGAAGGCAAATTCGAGTTCTAATATAAAATAGCCATTTAATAAATAAACTGTATGATTATGAAATTTGTTAGATCATGATAGTAGTATTAAAATGCGTATATACATATTTACTAAATACATACTCGTCTTGCAAGAATACCGTGTTTAATTATTTATACATAAACTACGTACTAGAACTAGATGTACGTGTGAACATGCTTAGTAATGAAAGGTTAGTACCTATGACGGCGTACTTACTCTCTAGCTCACCTTGCTCGCAGTACTTGCCCTTGTACCCAGGCCGGCATCGGCACATATAATCACCTGTCCGTGTCGGCACACACTTGCTACCCTGCTTGCAATGATTATTCTCACAGGGATCTGGTGGATTCGGTTCCACCACGGGATCATCATTCTCCTCTTCATCCTCGTCAATATCGTCGATTTCAGTGTCGAGGAAGGCACATCCATCAGTCACCTTTTGCGTCTGAGCTGCATTCTTGAAATCCACTTGTTTGTGATTGATCCATACTTCCCGCATACAACCTGTACAAAAATAAGGTCTCAGTACATATTACATTGAACAATAACAAATAATAAGTGAATCTAATAACCATTAAAACTCGTGAGATTCCTCAGATGCCACTGCGTGAATGCTTGTTGTCCGGGTTCAGCTGGTATTCCTCCCAGATACATTGGTGTAGTCAATTTCAAATAATCCTTTGATCCTTCATTGATTATAGATCGTGCTAATCCTCGGTCCACTCGAAGTGTGAAATTCTTTTTAACAGCAATTAATTCTGCTATATGATACTGGCCATCGGCAACCATTTCAAAACTGTAACAAAAACAACATAAGAAACAGTAATAAATAACAGTCATTCTTATTAGTAGAATTGTATAATCATTATGTACCTGTACATTGTGGAAACAGGATAATTTCCTACATCATAACTAACTCGAATTCGTCCATTAAAGAGTTCAACTGCCAGATGTTCCTGATGTCCATCATACAGTAGTACTCCGTTTTCCTGAGTTGTTGCAAAAACGATTGTTACATTGGCCTCAGGTTTTGTACGTAGTGGTTCTAATTGCACGAACGAAGTGTTGTGGATGAAACTCAAGCTGGTTAAATACTCGCATCGTTTTCCTGCAACAATAACATAGTTGTATTTCTATAACATTGTGTACTAAATGATAATAAAAGTAAAATATTCTATACCTGAATATCCTGGAGCACATTTGCAAACATAGTCCTTAGATCCTAGCGGTTGGAAGCATACTCCATGTTCACAATCGTGGTGTTGACAGGGAGATGTTTGTGGATACATCATAACAGTTAATGGAGTACCTTCGCAGAATTTTCCAGTATAATCGCCAGTACATTTACATTCATAATCGTTAATTCCATCGATGCAAGTTGCTCCGTTCTAAACACACATTTTACGTTTAATTACACTGGTTTCTGAACAAGAATATACATGTCTTACTTGACATAAATGGTTTTCACAATCATCTATGTTCACTGTACAATTATCTCCTTTGAAACCCAATATGCATTCACAAGTATAATGTGTAAAATGATCTACGCATCTTGCATCATTCTTACAAGGATTATATTCCTTAGTACAGAATGGAATTTTAGACTCGCAGTATTCACCTAGAACAAGAATGTGTATTATTATTTTATTCTTTAAATTCAAGCAAGGTAAACAACAAAAGTTATAAAAAAAAATCTCACCCATGAAACCAGGCTGGCATTTACAGTGATATGCTTGAACTAGATCTTCACAAGTGGCATTATTCTGGCATTTGTTGTTCGTGCAGTCATCCACATTAGTTTCACAACGTGCTCCCGTGAAACCAGGGGCACATTCGCAACTGAATCTTCCTTCTTCCAGTACTTTACAAGTGGCACCGTTTCTACACGGATTTCCATAGCAGGCGTCGATCATATACTGACAATGTTGACCGTGGTATCCTGGAGCACAACGGCATTCGTACTGTCTATCAGGTAACGCCACACATTTACCACTGTTCTCACAAGGGAACGTGTAGCAAGCATTGCATTTCGCCAAGATTTCATTACTAACACGGCCTGTAAATAAAATATATTCGTATAAGGTTGATTGCATTGTGAAATGATTTTCTATGTAATACCTTTGCATTGGAAGGACGAAGCGGGTGTGGAAAGAAGAAGTTTGTCTCGCATTCCTTGTGGTTCTGCACAACGAGCAATTCCTGGTTCTACATAATCAAGTTTCACCCATTCGGCTAACCATTTCAGAGAGCAGTCACAATATAGCGGATTGGCACCTAAAGCTCTGTAAGTATTCACAAATTAGTATTTCTTCATTTTGTCTAACTTGTATTTGTTACTTACATATGTGTTATGGATTTCAGATCAGCAAATGTACCTTCCGGTATCATTGAGATTTGATTGCCATGCAGAGATCTAGCGACAAAAATACAGTTAGATATTTTGTTAAATACACAACACATTATCAATGTAGAACTTACATAATCCTAAGAGCTTTCAGACCAGCCAAAGCATCACGTTCCACGCATTGAAGTTTGTTATAGCTGATAATTCTACAAAAGAAAACAAACATTATCAAACAGTGAAATATAAAACAAATTCTAGTCACTAACAAGGTAGATAGTTTGGTTAAATTGACAAAGGTGAAGTTCGATAGAATGCCGATGAAATTGTTGCTCAAATCTCTGAAATACAAAACAAGCAAATTACTATCGTAACTTTATAACTGTTTATATAAAACTTGTACAAAGAAACTTACAATCTAGTGAGAGATTTCAAATGCCTGATACGTTCCACTTGTATAGTTTGGATTTCATTAGACTCCAAGTATCTAAAAAGGACAATAAAACACATAGTTAGTTGTGTAACGAACAAGAATTGCACAGTGACTTACAATTCTGATGTTTCTGGAGGAATACCACGAGGAACTTCCTTCAATTTAGCACGGGAACATCGCACAATTGTTCCTGTACAAGAACACATGGGAGGACAGTAGTTATCCCCTAAACAGCCTTGATCATTTTCACCTAAACAACACCACATTCAAGTATCTGCATGTAAAAAAGACAGTGACTAGTAACTTACTTGTACACTTGAATTCGTTTTGTGGCAACTCTTTGATTAATACATCTTTTACTCTTACAGGACTCGCACATCTCGGAGAAGATCCACTCAAACCACGCACTTTCAACCACTCAGAAAACCAGGCGAGATGACAATTACAGATGAAAGGATTTTGTATTAGATTTCTATAAGAAAAATTACATATATTTGTTACATAATTCAGTGCAAAGAATAATGTATTGTTGTACTCACAATGTATGTAATGATGTAAGAAAATCAAATGAACCAGGCATAACGCAAGTAATTTGATTATTAAACAATGACAACACTTTCAAACTATGTAGACCCAAGAACATTTTATTATGGATTTCAAGTAGTTTATTTTCTGAGAGTAATCTGTAAATGCAGACAGAGATTAGTACCATTTACCGACTGGTATATTGTAAATATGTACAATTCTGTTATACGTGATGCGCCTTCAAACGCATTTTCTTCTATGCCAGTTATTTGGTTTCTGCGTAAGTCCAGTTTAACTAAATTAGGAAGGCGACCAAATAAACCATCAGATCGTATCCTACCAAGTTCGTTATCATGTAGTAATCTGTAAAAGAATATTAATCAAACACTGCTCTAAGATATTAACTTATTTCAATATCTCTTCTTTCCATATAAGTTATAATTATTAAACATACAATTCTGTTGTGTATAATGGAATATCGCGTGGTATTTCTTTCAGTCCTTTGCCAGAACAATCCACAGTAGTGCCATCACAAGTACAGCCATTAGGACACGCATTGTCAATCAAACATTCGCCTGCAAATCTCGTCCTGAACTCTTCCTGACCTGAAACAGCAAAAATTCCCAATCACATAGCAAACTACAGGCACATTCCCATAACATTTATCATTTACTCATACACACACACACACACTTGCGCACAAATTTAAAACATTTATTTAAGAATGATTAATGAGACATATATTTTAGAAGAAACTTTGTTAAGTTTGTGAATATTAAAATGATGACAATTTAGCAAACATATTTAAAAGAGATGTATGTTGCGTTTTATTATGTTTAAATTAGATGGATGTATTTATAATGTTAAAACACCAACACCACTGCAAAGAATTCCATGAATTCTAAAGTGGGGGTGCTTACCCTTACATTTGAACTTTTCATCTTTTAATGCTTCGATTCTTCTTCTTTGCATTCGCTTTGGTGTGTCGCACCGTGCACCTGACGTTTCTATCGGGTTCCTGTGCAAATATTCTGCTAACCATCGCAGATTGCAGTCACAAATGAAAGGATTTCGTGCTAAATGTCTGCAAAAATGCAACAATTAATAGAAGTTTAATATTTTTGTTTTATATTTAGAATAAACTTTTTATTACTTACAATGTTTGTATGCTTTTTAAGGAATCAAAACTACCATTAGCCAGGGACTGAATATTGTTATCATACAAGGATCTATAAAAGAAAAATTATTAATATTTACCGATTACCATAGAATAATTAAACTTACAATAAATTTAAACTATGTAGATCTTTGAAAGTGTCTCTGCGAATACACGAGATCTCATTCGCATTCAATAGCCTGCAAAAAAAAATAATAATAACAATAATATTTACAGAATATAATTCATTCAAACTAAATAGATACTTGCAATAATTGAAGAGACATAAGTCCTGAGAAAATTCCTGCTGGCAAATCTTTGATTTTGTTCCCATACAGTACTCTGCAAAATATTTATATTAAATTGTGTTTTATTACCTCAATTACAGTTTAAAACATACAATGAAGTTAGTGCCTTCAGTCCTTGAAATGCGTCGGCTGCTATTTTCGATATTTTATTGGTACTTAAGTCTCTGCGGACATAAAATGTGTATTAATATTTTGAAGTTTGTTTTATTTATTCCGCAACTACTTACATTCTGCGTAATCGTTTGTGAGCGGCGAATGCCTTAGCTGGAATTTCTGTTATCTCGTTTTGTTCAAGGCGCCTGTACAAATTAGGATAATAAATAAATTATTAACATGATAATAATGATTAGAAAAACACTTTTTTGAAAATATAATATTTCAATAAAATATAAAGAAATGTTAGACTATGTTTTAATTAATTAAAGCGGGGCGCTCTTTGCACAATGGCAAGCAACAGCCCCTGGGAAACAAAAATTATGTGCTGGGTATGTCTTGATTGCCATACCCCACAAGCCCAAGGCTTATGTGCCATGTAAGTGGCAAACACCCTTTTTAAAAATACACCAGTCGCTGCACGGTTCTATACTATGCCGTGTCACACAACAAACGCGATTACGAAGCGCTAGAATGGTCCGCCATCTGTTGGCGCGCAGCCGTACTACTCACAGTTCAGTTATTCCGTCCGGCAAGTGATCTGGTACTTTGGTGAGCGCCTTCTCTCGACAGTCTACGATTCCATCCGCACAACGGCATGGATGTGGACATTGTGGCTCGTTGATACACTCGCCGCCGTTAGAGCGTTCCACTAATCCTGTATCAGAATGTAAATAAAATAAATTCTCTTCCTTGTACGACCGTGCATCTCGCGTACTGACCTGAGCACTTGAACTCTTGATCATGTAGGTCAGCCACGTTCTGGCCTTTGAGATGGTTTGGTGAAAAACATCGAGTAGCGTGGTTCAGTCGTGGTGAATGCCGCAAGAATCGCGCCAGCCAAGACAACTGACAGTCGCAGATGAGATTGTTGTCCGACAACCGGAGCGTGCGCAATCGAAACATATTGCTGAACATGTCCTTGCCAATCCACGTTAGATTGTTGTTGTTTAACGTTCTGCAAAATCAAATTGTGATTTTGAACTTTTAACTTTGCCGTAACGTTTGTACATTAAACTTTTCTAATAATAATGTACGTTTGTAATTAACATTACAGTATTAAATAGTAGATTTGCAAAGTCAATATTCACGTATGTGAATATGTATGTGTAGCATCGTGAAAGTTTTCTGATTAAGAGCGGAAATCCTCTGATCTTCGAGTAGAGTGTAAAAAAACGAGTGCACGGTATGCAAATCACGTCAAAACTAAATTGTTCAGTTCCGTAAAGTAAGAGAAATATAAAGCGGAACACAGAAGTATGGAGGACACCAGGACAGTACCAAGTGTCCACGTCAACGGACAGAAACGTGCTCGGGACAGGAGAACGAGAGATAAAAGACAAAGAGGTCGAAGTCGCTTAATATAAAGATTTGGAGCAACAGCAGTAACTGCGCCATCATCGTTCGTGACTCGATTCTTTAGTGATTTCCATCTGTACAATTCCTCTGGCTGCTTGCAAGTTCGTGCTGCAAGTGCATTCATATTTCGCCAACCATAAACCCTGCCTCACTGATAATCGTACACAGGCACGAGTAAAAAGTATCGTCCGTGAAAGTAATTAATTATTCATTGGCACATCGTACATACAGACAAGAGAATTTCCCTATTAACTACTATCACGATACACACTAATACTATAATACTTACAAGATCTCCAAATCTTTGAAACTACGAAGCGCCATATCATCCATGCATGTCAGTTTATTGTTGTCGAGTTGTCTGTAAAAATCAAAGCGCACACAGATTACTACCTCATTGGTCGGCGAGTTCCGTTTCTACGGATTTTTACAACGAATACTTACAGACTTTTTATCGCCGATATTCCTCTCAATGTTTTACGACCAATAACATTTATAGAATTATGGCTGAGGTCTCTGAAAATATACAACGAAACACGATTCGAGTGAATATAAATTTGTGTAGAAATGTTACACTAAGTGTAAATGTTGTTTTACATGTGTCAACGTAGACCCGCCGGATGTGGTGGGCGACCTGTACTCTCGCAGTAGATTCGTATCAATTTATTTCCTAAGCCATTTTGTTTTCTAAACTTGTATTTACATTGTGTGATGGATGGGATTAAAAATCGGTCACGGCAGTTTAACTGTACCATTAATCTAATATATACAAAAGGAGAGTTGTACGAGCACTTGAACTTGTATTCAAATGTAGCACAAATTATTATCTGATCGTTTAACTCTAATACGTCAAAGTGCGAGGGAAATATCTGCAAGCGAATTAAATTATTTCTGAAACTCATCCTGATCATCAGCAGAACTAAACTTAATTGTATTAAAGTTTTTGCGCTACCGACAGTGAACCAGTTTTGAGAGGGGCTACTTAAAAGTCATTAGAAAAACATGACATTTGCATAAACTGATTGTATATTAAGTACATTAATTATGAATCAGATTATTGTCCCAGGATGATGCTGATGATGATAATAATAATAAGTATCTGCTAATTTACATAGGTCCACTGTGTACGATATAATAACAACGTTTATATGAGGCGTTCATAAAATCCTGTTCGCGTTTCATCTGAACTCGCATTCGTGAATGAAACGGATAATGATAGGCCGTTACTGAGGACGCGATGACGTGATGTCGCTAGTGTGGAGTGGTAGAGGAAAGACATGAAGGATAATAGTACTTTAGGCCTATTCTCACGGATTTAGAAGAGAAGCGCGCGCGGTTTAATCGTGAATAGCAGAAAATGAACTCGACAATGGCACGCTGCTCAAGCTATCACGTTCCTGCACAATTGTATACAATTCATCTTTTTAATGAGATTTTAATTGTGCACACAAGGACTAAATCCGTTTTTGATTGTGCACGATGTCGAGGTTATCATTGAAATGTATAACTGTTAATTCGTTTAGAATTGGCTTTTCGATGAAATATAGGTTAGGTTCTGGTTGTCACTGCTCGTGCCACACGATCCACTATTGAAAGAGCGCGTTTAATACTGAAGAAATGACATTTAAAATTGGATTTGTGTCTGTTCTAATGTAACACAGAGTGACAGTGATTACACAACTCAATATGCATAAGTGTACGCGCTGTTGCATAAGTTACAGGTTATTTTTTCCAACCGATAATTTGTCTGCGATATAACAAGTAACTGATTACAATTTCTCTTGCTTACATAAAAGTTTTAATAAATGTGTTTACATACGGTAATCCTAAAATAAAGCTAATTAGAACACGCCATGGTGACTAAATTAGATCGGATTACTTCGACCTAATTCGATTTTGTCAAAATATACACGTGTATACTTACAGTCTGAGTAAACTTAACAGCGTGGAGAATATGTTATCAGGCAGGTGCCTAATTTGATTGCCATTGAGGCGTCTGGAAACAAACATTCAAATGATGAGATGAAATATTGTACAGTAGGCACTTTGAACAGAACTTACAATCTTTCTAATGCTGTTAAATCTCTGAAAGAATCTCGCTCTATAGTATGAACTTTGTTCTCTGTTAACTGTCTGTAAGAACGAAAATTATTACTCAATAAACATAACTTTTATTGGGGGAATATATACGACTATTTTTCTTTATTTCTTTCTAAACTTACAGGATCCGTAGTTTCCCAAGATCTTGAAAATCCGATTCCAGGATAACAGTTACGTTGTTTCCTTGTAGATCTCTGAAAAAAAATATCCAAATTAGTATGTATGCATTTCAATATACAGGGTGTTAAAAAAAGGGTAAAATAATTGCATGGTATATACATTTCGATGTACTGATTCACAATCAAAAAGAATTTTTTCAAAATTCGCAAAATTATGGACATGATTCTAGAACAGTACATTTTTAGTGCCACTGGTAGTACACAAATGAGTACGGGTATTCAATATAAATTTGTTACCACGTAACTGATGTTGAATAACAAAGGAATTAATTTTATTCTGACGTTTTGTAACAATGTACTGTCACCAGAGGCACTAAAAATGTAGTCTTCTAAAAGCATGTCCGTAATTTTGCGAATTTTGAAAAAATTCTTTTTGATTCTGAATCAGCATATCGAAATGTATATACCATGAAATTATTTTACCCTTTTTTTAACACCCTGTATAGTAATCAATACATTGATTCTGTCAATAAAATAAAAAATTACATGTGGTAGATTTAATTGGACAAAATTAAACGTCAATCAAATTCAAACAAAGGAAAAGCTCTCATATTTTTTCATTAAAAACATATTTCGACGCATTCCAGCCAATTGAACCAATTTATAAGAATTAATCAAGCGAGGCCCAAGTCGATGGTAGGTAAACTGGAGTGGAGAGAGGTGTCAGAATGCCTCTACCGCGCTGTCGCACCACTGCTGGCAAACCAACGGAACGTACGGACCCCCTAAATTCAATTAAACCCTCAATCAAATGCTCCGCAGTGTTGCTATATGTAATCAACCGTTTTATTTTATCGAGCAGAACTAACCCTGCCCTTTGCCCCTCAACATACACTAGGTCCACTGCTGGGGACCCTAGGCGACGATGATGCACTGAATTCCATTACTCAATTCAGTTTGTAACGAACGCGTGCACGCGTTTCCAACAGCACCACAGTTCAGTATGAAGTTAGCAACCATATCACGTACAAACTTAAAACTTGTTTACTGCACGAGTTGATATCAATGGGCATTTTATGTCACTGTTTCTATGCGAATTTTCAGTGGGGTGTTTTCGATTTGCAGTTGTTTCACTGCATTTTGCAGTTTTAGTTGAGCGACACAACGAAATACGCGCGCAGTCGATGGAAAACTATGTATAATTTTAAATGGAATTGTTTCTAAAATATTGTTCCGAGTGCTGTGAATGGTTTGCGCGCGATTTCATTGTTTATAGAAGAGCTTTGTATAGTTAAATGTATTGAAAAGGCTATAGAAAATTCAGAGACAGACTGGCAGCGATATAACTATTCTAGGGATGATGAAAATTGATCAGAATAATCAGTCCAGTTTGAATCAATATCAACTAGCGATGTTATGTTTAAATGTAACAAACTTCGTTTACTACATATATATTCTGTATTTTATTTAGCAAATAAAAGGAAAATGTCACAGACATTTTATTCCAGGAAAGTTTATACAGAACGTCAACAATAAAAGCTTTTATGATCACCATTGGCTACGTACTATTCAGAAATAATTCAAATAAAGTAAAAATGTTTGTTGCTCGACGGTAATATAGTAATAAAATGCAGGATACATGTGCTCGCGACAATGACAGATATGTGTATCGTTGATAGGGATGAGTTATTCCAACTATCATATAAATATTAATAACATGAAATGGAACCGTTGCTGTGTAGTATATAAGTAAATCGGAGTGGTGGTCGTTATTCTGATGGAAACTTCTGTTATTGAAGTACATTACGTCAGTTTCAACGATTTTGTATGAATGACGTCAAACGTCGATCTACCGACTGTCCCATAAAACACTTGCATGTTAGCGGATAAATATTCATGTGTTGTTTTTCGTTGAATATATATTTACTTCTGGTCAGCAATTAATTAGGTAAATTAAAACGCAAGCTCTTAACAATACCGTGTATAGTGCCGAGCCATGCAAATAAGTCCAGCTCCAGTAATTTATCGCTTACGTAGCACATGCATCTATTCCCCGTGCCGGAATGGCGAATTGTACAGTGAGAAGCATTGCAGCCAAGGAGACATGTTGGGTATCGGAGCTTCGAGCTGCCGTTGTGGCAGGAATTACATTGTAAATCATTCATTGGGAATGTACGCACTCTCTTTAATAGCAATTTGCAATACCGTATCCAACCAATAGTTTATGTCTACCATACGGAGCACAGAGGATACGCTTCGCTTGCAACGTTGATGTTCTTCACTCATTTTATCACAAGCTAAAACATCCTTGACTTGTTTTTACTGCATCTTCATGTGTTTTAATATATTTTTTCAAGCCAGTTCCGTTGTAATTTCCGTAAGAACTAAGTACTAACCGTATAAAATGTATTCCTAATAGAATCCCAACGACAGGATTACAACAAGAACTAGAAGATTAGAAAAACAGTAATGTTCGTCAGGAACATTAAGTGGTTTTTATACAAGTAAACTCTAAACTTGATTTCATTCATCTGTAGGATAACTTTGACTGAGTCAGTATGATGGGGAAATAGCAATTTCCTTGACAGTACTCGAAACTAAACGAAGAAAGGACTTGTTTGTCAACTGTAGGGCCTACTCATTTCTATAAAAGCGTCAAATAACAAATACTCGAACTCAATGCAGGCATGTGTGAAAGCCCACTGACATACAGAGTGAACGTTAAAGTGGAGACAACACTCTGAATCAACAGTATGCGTTATATGTGTGTGTGTATGTGAGTGAGTACTAACAACACAACACAAGGCAAAGGGTCCTTTCCAAATGTCCGTAGATAAATCAGAATAAATCCATCCGTCCTCACAGAACACATAAATCCAATTACCGTTGATTGTGTGAGAGAGATCCGTTCAATTGGTAATCTAAACACAGTATCGAATAGATTAATTATCGTGTATTCACAATTTATAAATCATGAGAGCATGCGACATAATTACCTTCGACAATTTGCTTTTGTTTTAACATTCAGTATTGGACGTACAGTGCACACTGTATCATCATCAATAGACAATGGGCAGAGTTGTGACAGAAAACAACAAACAAACACATATACATACATACGTACGTACATGGAGAGGATATCAATTTATGCATTTGTGACCCTTTGTGGCGGAACGATCTGATCGGTTGGTTTTTATATTTAAATGAATATACACATTAAATAAAAACAGGCACTGTGTACACGAGTGTCATACACGGTCAATTGAACAATTGAAAAATTAATCGGTTCCCATACATGCTCGTGCCCACGCAATTGTGCCGCTTCGATTTTATATTACGCTGTCATCAATTGAATTTATGGACATGTTTTGGAATTTTAGCCTGGAAATTTCATTGTCAAACCATGTGTACATGGAACACATATTCGGTGATTAAAATTAATCAAAAATAACTTGTTCATATATTCACAGTTCCCCACACTCATAAATGAACGATGTGGTGAACATTTGAAAAATTACAACCCGCTTTCTAGTTGGTTCACCATGAATTATTTGATTATTTTTACTGATTAAACTTACAATCAAGAATTAAATTCTATTTCAAAATCATCTGCATGTAATCAAATATTGCTGCAAGTCTTATTAAAAGCAACCCCTTAAAACTATTACTTTTCGCAATTATCTAATCGCGTTTACGTCTCGTGACATTCACTCATAATATAACGGATTAATTTTTATTCGAATACATTAGAATTCTCATGAATAATGAAATTTTCCACAGGGCGATACATCTGTTAAATTTGTTTGTCGTGTTTCTGTAGAGTGGCTCGACATTAAGTTCCTTCCAGCACTTGTGATGGAAATTGGGTCAACACGTTGTGCTTACTTAGCAGCGATAAAATGTGCGTTCCAATATCGCCTGCTAAGGAAATGGATTACTTTAATGTACACTAGTTTGTTTAGTAACGATGCTAACTTCTCAAGGCGATGCTAACTTCGCAAACGTTTTGCATAAAGTGTTGCAGATTTTAATTAAATAATACACCGTAGCGATGATCAGTGAATAATTTTCAAATTCACACTACACTTTTACCTTGTCCAGAGAGTAGTTATATTTTATCAATAACCCTCACGCAATATTCTCATTTTTAACTCTTGCAATGCAAATTAACTGGACAGAGAATAAGAATGCATGTAGGAGAAATGTTATCGTAATATAAAAACTCAAAGTTATTGGATGGTCATGGATGAGTAATACTGAGTTTCGAGTCCAAACAGAGCACTAAAGTATTCTGAAGATGATTCACTTGAAACTTGTTATTTTCTGCGTACGTTCCGGTAGATAAAAATCCATAGCAGTAGAATAATTTAACCATTAAATACGGATATTTATTTTACTGCAAAACTTACAAGTGTACACTCGTGATCATCCCAGCGTGCAAGCAGCGATCGTGTTTTACTTTGAGACTTGGTGAATCCACATCTGATTCAGGAAATCCGAACCCGTGTTCCGAAGGTCGTCACACTCGATGCCTCCGGCGTCTCGGCGTCAAGGGACATCGCGACGTTGCTGAGCACTTGTCGAGCTTCCGTGGTCACAGCTTTGTGTCGCCACCACTTCGCCTGTAACCTCGATGTACAAGCTGCTCTCATTGTAGACTGCATTCATGTGTGTACGAACCAGTATTCAGGATATGAAATATTCGTATGTCTCACATTGTGATCACATTACAACAACAGCAATAACGTCGAATAAAAATCTCTCATCATGTGATAATAATAATGATGAATGTTTGTTTGTGAATTCGTACAATGAACTATCGTGTTAAATAAGCCCTATTGACAATGGCCGAAGTGAAACACGACTGCATGTTTGTTAATCTCTGCTTTACGTATCATTCGTACGGGTGGAAAATATCTCTGCGCCTGTGTTTGTACGTATGTTCAGGATCAGCGGACTCAATGCGCTGCGCCATTCATTGCGCCAATAGAAAACAGCTATCGCTCTTAAACAAACAAGTGCATTTCACTGGTGCACCGTGTTAAAATGAATCCCTGTCACATCAGTTCGTTGTCATGTTCCGTATACATACACGCTTGCATGTGGCCGGGAGCTGGTTCGTTCTAACACGTTCAGTGTGGGGCTTCGTGTAATGCAATGTTTGCCCGGTATATCTTCCCAACGAGTGTGAACGCACGTCCTGACGCACTATCGCATCCCGCGGGACGTTCGGGAACGAACGCACGCGCGAATGCAAGTGATTACGAATAATAACGTAAACTGCAACGGTTGTACGGTTTATATGGTTGTGTATGCAGTCTGACCACATTATCAGGCATGAATGTGCTCGGGGAACTTGTCACTGGCACGGGCCGCCCAGTGATTTATGTGTCAACGGTTACACGTGCGTGCATTGCAACTCTGATCGTGTTGCATGCGTGCCAGCAGCGGGCACACAAGTGCAGTGTATGCATGAATGTCATACACTGCACGACCATCAGCTTGCAATTACACACACAAATTGTTTAATGCTCGTTTTTATGCTATGCACTTTTCATAATGTGCTTCGCGCTTTCAGTAATGCGGTTTACATTTGAATTGTAGAACGTTTCCTGTTAAAATGCATTGACCAAATATAGCATTAACAAATTTATTAGATCCAGAGGATTGATTCAATTTTTAAAGAGCACAAATAAATAATGGAAATTCTGTTTCCTCTATTGCAGAACATTAAATGCAACTGGTGCTTTCTCAAGATAACCACCCTACAAATTCTATTACTGCGTCGCATAAACTTCTTAAAGCCAAATAGTTTCCGGAGAAATATGAAAATAAAAAAGGAACAGTTCCAGCAATATCATCGCGACAATAGAAAAAGAAGAGATAGCAAAAAAGGGGGGATTGAAAAGAAAGAAAGAAAGAAAAAAAACGGCGCAATCTTGTGTGTCTTTTTGTACTTATGAGGAACTGCGTTCTTGCTTCCACTTGACCAGACACTCACAATCGAATCACGATATCGGCGGGTGGAAGGATGATTGATTATTGATCTGGTGCCATTGTTCGGCCGTGTAAGACGATTACGTTACCACCGTACGTACGTACCGTACTGTACCGTATGTATGAACGGAAGAGAGAACGCAACCGCAAGAGCTGACACGATTCACGCGCGGTGCAACGGCTGTGATTGCTGCATTGTTGGTTAGATGCGAGATGCGACACAGCCAGCCGTCATATCGCACGTACGCCTGCCTGTCTGACGGCAAGATAATGCTATCTTCCAACTTCCAATAAGACGAACTAAGTTCTACGCGAGCTTATTTCGACATAATACACTCACTTCTTGCACGGTTTTGTTCCATACACTCTGCGACGTAACGTAGAGTTTCAAATGTTACTAATCACATGAGTGAAGTTTCACGAATAGAATACGCCAACACGCCAATATTACTGCTATTTAGCAAACATATTTGGAACAAATTAATATCGAAGATATCCTCGTAAAACTTCAAAGTTGATCAGAAGAGCCGACGTTTTTCAGACATAAAAACGGTTGTTAAAAATTCAATCACGTAGCGTCGTACATAAAATGTTCATTAATATCATCCGTGCACTCATTGGCCCAACTTTAAGAAGTTTGGATGGGAAAAAGAGAAGACATCCCAGCTATAAAGCAAGTTATCGTATACTATATTGAACGGCTTTTTTTTTCAAAAATTAATAACAAACTTTCCGGTGGCAATGAGTATTTGGATTAGTGACGAGCGACTTACCACATAGGGATTGGACAGGATGGGTGGTTACTCGTGTAATGGGGAAGCAAAGTGTGATGACGGCTGTCGGATTAACTCTGACCGGCCTAAATCCATAAACCCTGACGGGGCTGCGCCCTTCATATGCCCAGGGACAAGTGAAACATGCCACTGAACTACCTCACCCATGTACGTTGATATATTTCTTGTATTTTTATTGCTTCTATATGGAATGTACAATACCACCTAAGAAGTATTCCAAATATCCATTATATTTCCATTCGAAGTATATTGAAAATATACTCTTTACTTTGCCGAATTCCATGCTTAATGTAACAGTTTTGCTTACAAAAGAATTCGTTCACATTCAAATAAATATTTCCCATTGAATACAATTACAAATGAAGTGGAAAAAAGCGAAACCAATTCACCAAAAAAAAAGAAACTGTATTCACGACAGAGTTATTCCAAAAAAGGTTATGCCGGACGAATGCTGCACGCTATAAAATCTTTCTCATAAATTAATAGAAGTCCTGATTTCTTTTGACGTTTAAAATGCATAAAACGTGTACCTTTCAAGTCACGAACTGCAAAATACTTGTGCACAAAGAAGACGAGAAAAAATATTTCACTCATCAATAAACGTCTGGAACGAAATCGCTTATTAAACCCAATAATTCTGATAAATTTCCTGCGAAAATGAACCCGGTAATGGGAGCTTAAATACAGCGCAGTCAATCGTAAGTAACGGTTAGAAAGCATAGTCGTGTATGTGTAGTTTGTACACAGTAAACTCGTTCCACACACTCACTCACACATACAAAAGTCAGGGCGCACTGGGATTTATAAATAAAATTACATATAAGCGAACGAATATAGCTGGTCGAAAATTAGAATGAATGGAATGATACCTGTACAAACGAGAACATTCGAAATTTTCGCACGAAGCGAAAAGTGCAGCGGAGAGTAAGGCAAATGGTACCGGTTCAGAGTTAATACCGCGAACTCAACTGCCAGCAGTGTATATCGAGCTTTATGGCCAGGTGTCTGGTAGAACACAGATATTTCTTCACTGAGAAAAATAAAACGACCAGTATTATGATGATCGATAATACGAGGAAAATAAGGTTGAAAAAGTAGACGGAGTACAAGAGAGTGAAGCTGTCGTCCACGTAGCAAGAGCATAGCATACTGGCTCGCTGGATGACAAGAACTGGTATCTCCATTCATAAAGGAAACCGCATGTCCAACATGTTTTACCCGAGATGATTTATAGCTCGCTATTGTCTCTCTGGAAGCATAGCTGTTGTGCTAACTGTTACATTTACTACAACTGCGATTAAACTAAACACGTAAATGTCATCTTCAATGATTAAAATTAATGCTGGAACACTACGACTACAACTTGGCCTCCGTTTATGCATGAATTCATTTCTGATTTATCGTTCTCAACCGCCGTGGAATGGGTTAATTGATTTTTTCTGTCTACAGATGAATTATAGGCTGTGAGATGCTAGAAATATCGAACTGCGAATTTACAGTTCCGTTCCGTATTCCCTGTAGTGGAAGAAGAATTGATTTAGTCGCACTTTGTAGCTAAAACAACGTTAGTTCCGAATGGCTAGATGCACTGTTCACGGATGGAATTATAAATACACTGCTATTTGTCTTCACAGGGATGATGAATGAATGTACAATATCTGGCGCTCGGTTCTACATTAAATAATTAATGTACAGAAGCTGATTTCAGGAACATACTTAGTCCGACATGTTTTGCAGTTCATTAAATTAGTATTAAACCAAGTGTGTGTGTTGGGAATATTAATTAAAGTTTCACAATACTAACGGAATTATGATGAAGCACCGACAATACATTACTATTCTGCCAACGTTCTACCCGTTAATATGACACATAATCACAGTAACTAGGCGTCTATGTCAATGCCGGCGCCAAACACTATTCACCGTCATTCTCTGATCTCGAAAAACCTCCGTTATAGACCAGCCAATAAGCCATTTATCTCTATCATATAATGGTATTTTATAAACTTGCTCCTCTGTTAGTTCACAAACTACTTCCCGGCGGTAAGGGTTGTTTGTTTTACTACCCCGTTATCGGCGCTTATGGAGATTGCGGTCCATGTGTGATATCGTGTTGTATGCATATTAAACTACACGTGATACCCGGCTCGTGTCGGGTTACTGATGAACTCGAGGACATTTGACAGAGTTAGTCTGGTATTAATTTGTCAGATAAATTTGTGCATCCTGATATAATTACTCCCAAACTCCCATCATATATCACCCCTGATATCTGACCGTTGCACAAACTGTTGCTCGTATCTTGATTTACATGGTTTGCGTAATGGCAAAGTGTAACAATATTTCAATGATTCTTCTGAATAACAATGTACGATGATATATCATGTAGCATGCAGTATGCTAGCATGTATGTATGTTGAAGCGTGCGGCATGATGAGAGAACGCGTGCAAATGTCTAGGGGCGCCCGATGTCCGACATACCGTAGCGATACGATAAATTCAATAACATAATTTCCTGGAGCCACTAATAAGTTAACCGTGCGAACTGGAGGTGCACCGAAGAAATACGATCGTTCCTTGACCAAGACCATTATCGGTCGTACATCGAGCCATGTGGGCCTCTATCTGACTGATCATGAACCAGATCAGTAATGGCGATTGTGCCCCCTGGACGCCAGGCCCGTAATCAAATATTATATCAACATATCTGCATAGACTTACATTCTAACACCATGCGCAATGATTAAAAATGTAATTAGAATTCTACGAATATTGTCAACTTTAATGAAAGTCCATTACAAAATCTATTACCTCGCGTCACTTGCAAGCGACATGATCGAATTTAATTCTACATTGTCATTGTTTATATTTTCAATGGAACCACATTCGATCACGTATCAATCAACGCTGATCGAGATACGACGTACTCCATGATTATGAGCATCTAAATATCGAACTTGTAATTACCGTTTGAACTGTGCAGGTGGCCAAAGTTTCAACTAGGTGTAAGTTAGAAGTTGGAAGACAAACTCAAGCCGCTTCTGGATTTCGCACGTGTGGACCGGTTTTACGAAAGTCACTCGATAGCGAAACGTGCAAGTCTGTACGAGACATACACCGGTCGCTCACGTTTGCAATCCCGATATGGTACCTTCGAAGGCCCGCGGGATCGCCAAGAACACTGCACGTGAACCCCCAAATCATTTCGGAAGAGTTATGGGAACACGCTGGTCAAAACTCCAACGAAAAAAAAGATAAACGAAAAAATGTTGAAGTACGGTTTTATCTTGGCCTGGCAAAGCTAATATTTACAACAGTTACAAAACTATAAACATGATTCCAGTCTTGAAGTTTCAAAATCCCAGATGAGTATGCTTCGATATTATTTTGTACACCAATAGAATTTGGCAGCTTATCTATTTGTTCTCTGTAGCACTCAGACTTCCATGTAATGCCATTAAATTCATTCTGAAAAGTAATTTATATTTAGTATTTCATTCGGAGTTTGGAAATGTTAGTTTAATTGGCGTAATGCACCAGCCGTCACTCTATATTTGTACATGTAAAAAGACAATATTTCCGGTGAGCAATGCACTGATTCAGGCGCACTTGAGACACTCGAGAATTGAAATCATCTGCCTGCTGTCCATCTCACGTAACGACAAGCGAAGAGGAGGAAGGTGGAGGATAGGAAATGGCACGAAGGCACTTGAATCGAACACAAGTAGAGAAGTTGTAGGAAATAAGTGTGGAGAACCAAATTTAGAACACTCGTCTAGTTAGTACTGATTGCAATAGGCGATGGATTGGACTTGCACTGCTTCAATGGAAACGAATTGTAATGAACTATCGATTGAATTCAATAAGAGTTCACCGAACCAACGTACTCGGATGAAACAAATGCACAGCTGAAAAATAGCGTCGAATGATTTTATTGTTTCACAACGTAATGAAAAAAAAAAAACGGTTTGCTCTTTTCATAGGCGCTACTTGATAAATGCCGAAATAGAAGTGGCAATAACTACCTTCATATTATTTGCAAGCGAATGTGTATACATATTTTATATTTCACCCCACCGCCATTGTTAAAAGCAATAAGTTATTTGACGCTTTTACATTGAAATAGACGATAAGTGTACGTAGCTCGGATATTTATTTGAAATAATACTAGCCTTGAGCGAATATATGCATGTACTTATGTGCTACTAACATTTCACACCGTTGTTTCTGTAAAAATATTTATGCAAAATACTGAAGTGCTAAGTACTGTGTTTAAAGTGAAGGAGTCAGGTCGTATTGAGAACAAGTTTTAATGTTATTTCAATACACAACTAACTGTTTGCAACTTGGAACTGTGGAATAAAATCCATACTGGATTGTCGATGGTATTTCAAGATATGTATATGTATTACTAAAGCAAATGTAAATGATCTGAAATTATTTTGTTCGCGCTGCAAACTCATAATGAGCGTAATACCAGAACGGGTTAATGAAGCTTCGTATGAAGATAATATAATTATAACGATGGAAATAAAACAGATAAAAGTGTAAGAGTTGAGAAAACTGCTTAATAAAACGAAGTCTGAACAATAAAAGTCAGAGTTCGCGGACGGCTCTTGTTAAATTTTCACGGTTGAGTTGTCAGTCAGCAGTCTTACACGTTATTAAATTTTTTGTTAGTAGGTACCCTTTGACTTAATAATAAACGTAACGGTACGACAAAGGGCTGTCAGAAGTAAGTGCAGGGGCAAGCAGCGGTGAGGTAGATGGAATAGAACGTACCATTTCAGCTTCAATAAACGTAATAAGAAGGGAACCACAACGGCAATGGACCTGCGGCTTTCCAAATGGAAGGGAGCAAGCAAATCGGGGGGACAGAATGAACGGTTACAGATGTAGAAACACGCGGTGATCCTGTCGTGAATATTCTACTACTGTAAGTTCACGTATAAATATACGTGTATGCACACGGAAATCACAGGCAATAATGGACGAATTCCCAATAGCAAGTGATCCACGAATGTACGCTCGGGTCGACATTCACATTGTCGTTTGATCGTCTTTGTCACTGTTGCTGGGCTCTTTAAACAACTTCACCCGCCCTAGGGGGAAAGTCACGTTCACACAACACGATTCAAACGGAAAAGGTTAACGACAAAAAGAATAGAAATTCTATTGTCACCGATGTAACGGAAGCTTTATCTGATTATAAAGTTTTAACGCGAGACTATTGATACTGCCGTTTGTTTCTCATTCGATACGATGAGAAATCGTTGTTGTGAATGAATTACCGCGATGTTGATCAATAGAAAATATATGCATATTCTTATGCACATACAGTTTCTATTCGTAGTTATATTGTCAAGCAACAACATGCAAAGTATGAACATCAGAAAGGCAGACTAAAGTAATAACATTAAAATAAAACACCCGTGCACTACACTTCTTAAAAGTCGAAAGCATAATTTAGTTTCATTCGTATTCGGCATTCATCCATACGCAAGGCTATCATCCGTCGTAACGTTTAGCTAGCAACAAATGTCAAGAGTACATTTTTATTTACCCAGTAGGTTGTTTAATACGGCGGCAACCACATTTATAGCGTGATGTGACCCCCTGTTGGCAAAATCCGGTCTACAAATTGGTACCGATCACAATTTCAAAATTGATTATTTACAAAACGGGGCAATTACTCAGTGAAAAATAACCATGATTAAGTACAAGTGAAACAGCGTTTGACATGTGATTTAGGGACCGGTTAGTAATGGCTGATACACTGATGTTACCGCAGAATATTAACTTCATATAAGCAACCGTGAACGAGCAACCAGTCTCACGCATACATACCTCGGACACTCGATATCAAAGTTGTTGTCCATCACCGCGTCAGAAACACATAATTACACACAAAGCTGATTCATTCTGTATGCATATTAAAATGAAATATCAACTTCAATTTAATATAATTGCCAACATATCATAATTATGTTGTTGCGAAAAATATGAACGCTTCTGAACCACAGTTCTAATCTCTCTTCAGTACAATACACTGAGGAAATAAAAATGTGTTGAAATTAATTACAATCCATTTAAATATGAATATTCATAATATAAATACTTTAGAGAAAGCGTGAAGCGTGTAATTTGTGACATTTAAAAAGATAATAATTATCGTTAATGGCTTTACCTAATATTATAGCAATGAATCAACGAACAGAGTGAAAACAAAATTCCATTTTATATTTCTATACATTAAACTTGAAATATATGACCTTATATACAACTAGAAAATAATTAATCAACTACACATTATCTACGCCTAATTATTTCATCAAGAATGTGATTGAGTAATCTCGTAAATCGTAGATCTGAGCATAATTATCAAAATAATTAGTCATATCTCTACATGGGTACAGTGTTATATTTATTAATATTATTTTAAATCTGACAAGTTCCGCTGATACACGAGTCTTGAAAAATTACTGTTATACATCAAACCTTTATCTATACTAAACTGAAATTATGTGTCCAACACAAAAAAAAAAAACAAATAACAAGACAACAAAATATTATTTAGGTACATCGAACTCTCTGGTGTTTCAGTTTTTTCGAACCGTTCGAGAATTTATGAGAAAAACAAAACCAAAATACATTAAATTTTTTTAAATTTAAAACTGCGATGACTAACACCTCAATTTCCATAATAAGTAACTATAGAGTATGCGCAACAAATATAACGGCGGATATTTCTTGTGTAAAATATACTGCAAGGTTAACTTCTATGACCTCAGACAGAAAAATTTCTCATAAAAATATTCCGAGATAGGTTCGCAAGAACCATTGTTTTAGCCATGAATGATATGGCAGTCGAGAGAAACGAATGACTATCATATATTTCATGATGATAAAATCAATTACATCGGGGCACGCCGATACAGCGACTAGCTAGCTAATTTGTTAACAGTATAAGTACGAGTAGTTCGCCATACACGCCCAAATTTCATCCAATTCTACTATCGATTTGATAAGGCTATTAATAACGAATTGTATCACCGAATATGGCAACCGCACTTGTTGAGCTGAGCATAAGCGGCTCGTCGTTATAATGTTAGAAAACAAGAAGAAGAAAACTAGAGTGTATATGAACAGTTGTATACTTTCATTATTTTATTCATTTATCCAGTTTCAGCTTCATTAAAAATGTACATTACAATCACGAACTGTTCTTCTTCAGTTTATCAATGGAATATGACTATATAAAAATAGTTGTAGACAATTGAATGAAATGAACATTGATAGTGTTACACCACTGGTACTATAACATCAGAGGAGTTGTGCAAAGGCGTGGGTCTTTTAATTGGTGTTCAACCGACCGTGTCCACCTCCACCTTCGCTTGTCTGCGCGTACCGCACCCGGAGAATTCCGGTACCGAACCCGGAGTTACAAAACTACACGTATATTGGTGGGTGTTCGCGACATCGTCTGCTTTATGGAAAGCAATATATTTTTCACATAATTGTTTTGGAATTGGTCTGGGTGCAGCGATGCGCCCAACACTATCTAAATTACGAATCTCGTCCACACACACACACTCATACATGTATACATGTAGAGAAGGTTGAACATTGGATGGATAATGGCCAGTTAATCGTAACAACATATCGGGTGCAATTATATCTGTATAATGTTTAAACAGGCGACCTGTTGGCTTTCGGGCAATCAAACCCGCATTTTATTGGTTCTGGTGCAAACGCTGATAACAGTGTCGCATACAGTAGTTGTGCAATTAAAACTTATACGATGTACAATACGTGCAACGCATGAAATTGAACCGAATTTATAAATAATGTATGATACAATGCATGCTAATACGTGCTGTCGTCTGTAATCGAAAATTAAACGTATTGCTTGTTCTTAATCATAGTCATACATCCATTCTACATTCTTGCAAAATTGTTCGATGACATTTTAAGATATTCATTTACCAAATGTCTCACTGTATTGTTGCAATATCTTTGTACAAACAATTCTCACTGTCACAGAAGAACATTTCTGGGAAATGTCAATCGTGATCGGGCTGATATTTACTTTAGAACTAAAATCCATTGGATTTAGCGGGACTCGGCGAACAGGCTTTTCACGAAAAGCACTCAATGATTCTCTTTGGTTATTTATTCAGTTGGACCCGAACACATGTCCACTGTCTGCTTTCAAAGTTTCTACATCTTCTTTGAGGAATAATACTTGTTACATGCTGCTGATAACATTAATGAAGTTATCAATTCAATTTGCAACGTATTGCTAACTGTACTAACATCATTGAATCAACAACGAGCTCACTGCAATTACAGTTAATAATTATTTCCAAAATGCTATTTCGCAATTCGATGATTAGGAAAGCTAATGACATGTTAAGAAAGTAAAATAAACGTGAAATTGTTTCTTACGAAAGAATATAAACTCTGTGCTTGGATGATTAGCGTATAATAATATGAAAAATAAAAACTAATTTACCGAGAAACTTGACGATGTCCCGTTTTCTGGATGTCGGCGACGGTTCGTTTGAAACAACAACAGTTAGTAGAGAGTCCTTCTTTGTAAATGAGTCTCATTGCTTTCGAGTCATTTGTCAGTCAGTGAGCCTGGATAGCATGGATCGTGCATTGCGTAGGACTATTTCCGGCAACAACTGATGGACGTCCAAGTACAGAAACTTTAATGGTCTGTACAGAACTACAACTGAGATCACTCCACTGGTTACCTTTTAAACTGCGATTAAGGTCGTGGGAGCTCAATTGAACATCATTAATTTTTACTGTCTCCTGCTCTGCAGATTGTTTAATGAACTAATATTCTTATAGTTTGCGTGCATTTCGTGATGTTGCGTTGGTTTCAACGAGATTATCGTTTCAAATATTCGTTTCTATTTCAGAAGTGAAATAAGAATATTTCAGGATTACATTCGAAGATTTATACATTCGAATTGGGAATTTATTGGAGTCACTGTTGATCTAGGCTATTGAAATTCAATAGCCAGGATGGATATAGCATATTTTATTACACGGTTAGAAAGTGAAAAATAATATGTGATGGCTGGTGTACGGTGTAGCATGTATTTAATTCAATACGAGAACGAAATATAGCTCCGGTGGATCTTTCAAACACGCACCTCTCCGGACAGAGTCTAGCGTCAGCGATACGAATGTAATAACTAAATTACACCTCAATAAATAATAACTGCGTGTGGTGCGTATCCAGTCGTCCAGCACAGTACTCACACATACCAATTAATAGTAAACTCTAGTTGCCATAAATAAGTCTTCCCTAACTAGAGACGAGATATGAAATTGAGATTTGTAAGGAGAGGTATGACAGAAGCAGATAGCAGCGTAATTATCCATGTCCAAAGTCATCACGGCGAAAGTAGATATCTTAATTGAAATGAAATTTAAAACAACAAATAAGCTTTACTAGTAATTTTATTTTGATGTAACCTATGGATGGCATTATTAGCAATTGAACCTTTGGTGTTTCTCGCTACGGCCCGAACATTAACAATATTTAAATGCAATGCAAGTGTATATTTGGTCCACTGGTTAAGACAAATGTGTCCCTAATCTGTATTCATTCGTTCGGGCGAGGGCACCGCGTAATGGGCGGATTCGAGTCCAACCGACCGCAGATCCAATCTTTCCGTGTATTTTCGACACGCGATGTAACATAACGTGACTCGGGTACGAAACTAGCCCCGACATCGGTAACAATAATAAAATGCTACGAGCATCGGCGTGCACACGTGACAACACACGACACTGCTCCTAGAGCTAGGTGTATTTTATTTCAACACCTGTATTATGTAAAGGACACTTGTCTCTTACCGCGACACATGTTTCCTTCAAATGTTACCATATTCCGTTCCTTCAACAACCAGTCAATGAATCTTTCATGGTCGCGAAAATGTTACGAGAAAAGAAAATATGTTTGTTCTGTACGTGGTTTGATAAATAAATACATTTGAATCTTTAAACATTTAGCAATATAAATAGTACAACTGAAAATTGCTTACTTTAGAATGTATATATTTATTAACACTAGTTCATCTGACCCATATATTTCGTGCTTGAGATCTCTAGGTATAAACTATATACCACCGCTAACAAAGGATCATTACTAAAACAATATTTTATTCATGTTACGAGCACACAAATCATGTGTACAGATCAGAACAAGCAGATTGTAAGTCTAACTAAAACATGAATAGCGCTATAATGTTATTATGACGGTTTTCTAGTAACACATAAAATTCAATTATACATATTAAGGTTGGCTGAATTCTAAATCAGGAAGTAGCTGAATATAAACAGATGTTTATCGTATGCTAGATTTAACTAGTACAAAACATCGAATCTGTTGTGTCAGTTAGAGAAGAGCACAACAAATCTTAGAACACAATTTATAGAAATACCAACGATCTCTTACCGTATTTGTATTGTAGCTAAAGATATGAACACTAAAGGACATTATCAAAACAAAGCACATTAAAATGAAACTACATTTGGTACATTGGTGAAAGATTGCAAACAGCAGCTATTCGTGTAGTTACCGTCGATGTAACGACTAATGGTTGAGCAAAGTATCTCCGTACGCGAAACCTGTTTACAAGAACTCACACAGGCGCCACGCTGCGTAATCATACGTAAACAATCAATATTAATTAATACAACATTAATTGTTGCTACACTTAACTGCAATGACTGATCATTCCACATGTGATAATACGTGACCGTTTTCATTATGATTTCCAATAAAACCAAACAGCAACCAACATTAACTGTATAAAAATACTCTAGCTTGCAAATAAAGAACGATATTTATTGGAGCAACCTGCACATTACTGTCACAATTGCCACAATCCTGTTATTAAATCTAGCTTCTCATTCTACGAATTGTATTCTTGCCAATTTCTATTTCCGTCCGAATCCGCACCAAATACTCACGCATTGGATTTAGGTTGTTTAACATTCAGAACGAGTTTGGAAATTATTTTAAAATGTATACCAAATGGCATTCTCCATTCGTCTCTTTCACTAACTTCACCGACAATTTGTCGAGTTACGGAAAATAACTCCCTATTCTGCGTCGCACCATTGGGACTGGTATAGCCGGCAGGGTTCTGCATCTTCGGGAGATGCTTCAGTTTCCCCTAAATCCCCACATATTCCCCACCAAAGGGGGGTAGGGTGCAGCAATGGACGAAGCGTGGCACCGGCCCGGAGCAGTATATACGCTTGTTCGCAATCGGATTTGCCGAGACAGCGATCTGCATAATTTGTGTATCAGCTCTGCTGATCGCACCAGAGATGTTGCTGACGAAAATTGTTCCTGACACCGAAGGTGATGTATGTTGTCACATTCCGAAGGGGAGCAGCAAAAAGGATGAGTTATTTTTATGGACAGCTCCTGGTTTTTTTTCTTCTTTCTTTCTACGTCGTATGTCTCTGGTCACTTCCAAAACTAATACGTTAAGACTGGCTAGCTGAAGAAAACGTGGTTTTCGTTTTGTTTTTGCCCGGGGATTATGCCGTAAGAAGACGCTGGGATTTAGAGATTGTATCACTGGAATTATATATTGAGTAACTGAATAGAATAGAATCTGAATATAAATATAATTGTACGCTTCTCTGAACCGGACAGCCATAACGCTCTGTTATGTATTCAGACATTACAAACACATGTTAAAAAGAAAGTTTGAAATATTGCAGCGTAGTTAAAATGCAATAAAACAATTCTCGTGAGATATAAAAATGATAAAATTTGCAAAAACCAGTTTTATGTGATTCTATCAGATATTATTTACGCAATTCACACTTAAAATAATCTTTATTACTGTATGTGTATACTATAAATTGAAGTTGCGGCAACTTTATGTGGTTGGAAAATGTGAAGATTTCCACAAATAGATACTCAACTAAACATATAATAAGACATCGTTCATAAATCTTGTAGGAATCTACACGGCCAGTGCAAAATTCCACATGATGTTCGTTCTGTACATTGTGGTACAAGCAACAGAATGAGCTGCTGTTCTTTTTTACTGGCGCTACTGGCACAGCGAATGGTTTTTATCTTAATGCGAAGAGTGCGACGCGCTGCGCACGTATTTCGTTTCGTAATGATAATGAAATCAAATCGTTAAGCATTGCGGTGCTTTTGGGACATCTGTGAAAACTAAACTCACATTCGAATGCGCAGCATGAGGATTTCATTGCGCGGCAAGGAAGCTCCATGCCTGAGGCAGCCAGGCCACTTGTAATGCTAATTCGTATTGCTGAATGTGTAAACTTGTTTCTCTACTTTCTACAACCGCAAAGTTTTACCTCCTCGCTACCTTTATTCAAATGACTTCAGATTTGACAGATATCAACTTGGTTCTCCATTTACTAACTCCCAACTTGCCGTAGGTACCTACTGCACAAAACAAATGCATCACTTTACATCTGTCAAATTATCTATTAATTTTCTCCAGTTAACCTGTGTAAAGATATGTTTGGTGTGAATGTTCCAAGATGCAGATTACACTGCTAGTAGGAAATAAGAATTCCCAACGACAGATTCCCTACTAGCATAGACAGAAACGAATGTTGAAGTGGAGAAGGACGATCAGTTTCTGTCACCTGCAAGTGGCTGGGCCGAGCCTGTTGAACTCTGAACTGCATTCGTTCAGGCACTGGCCCCTCATAGTATCGTGGGCTCCACAGATCTGATAAGGCATCTGTCAATTGCACGTACCACAATGGATTGGCGATTGCTATCTTGTTCGGGTATTCTTACATTGGACAGCTGATTGCCACAGTGCAGCCCAATTTGTAAGGATTGTTGTTGATGTTGTATTGAAAGCGGACCCACGTACAACCACACTGTTTGACAATGTGAAAAATACATCATCATTCTCAGTAAATTAGAACAATTTACTTACGCCCACGTACTCGAACCTAATTTTTGTTTCAAAATCTATAAATAATCGCATTGTGGGAGTTGATCAATCAGTGTAGATACCATATAAGTATCGCGAGTCAAGAGTGTTGCAACATATAGGAAAATAATGTAGAAAATGATAGTCATCATCCGTATAGTTCCATATCATCAGAAATGGGCGTATCACGGATGGAAATCAGTAATTACGGTATTTAACACAACCAAACACTTATCTCACATCTGAGACGGTCTTCAGACCATTTATGTACAAGTTGTTGATAACAGTAACTTGTGGAGAAGTGAATGGTTGCAGTTAATAATATGAACGTCAATATTGACTTTCCTCATACACGTTTAACTATTTTATGAGTGCGCTTTATTCAAGTACCTGACATACAAGCAAGTCCACACATGGCTTGCCTAGGACACGAAACACTTTCAGCTTTGTTATTAAAATAAAAAGAAACTACTTCAGAAATATTCATTGTTTCACATACCTAATATATGTTAGTCTAACCGTCCAGGAACTCAGTTACTTTCCACGATTCCTCCCGGACGTAAAGTTTACACGCTGTCCACGACAATAAATAGTAAAAACAATAATAATATTTCTCTTCACGCGACATAAAACTATATTTTACCGCAGAACATTTCTAAAAATTCGTTTACATGTCAATGTGAAGGAAGACATACTAGTATGGACAGAAAATTTAAAATTCAAATACGGAACGAACACACTTACCTACGTATATGATAAAAGTTTCCTTGTAACTTCTAGGAACTCATTGTTTTGTATTTTGTGGAAATATATTTCACGTTCGATGTTCGGTACATGGCTTTAAAAATATGCAAGTAAACATAGTGATGAGTTACTAACTTTTACAACAATGTATTTTCCATCATACTGCTGGTGGTACTCTTGAGGATTTTCTACGTAGTTATTTTGTTTTTAACGCGGAAATTTTGTCGTACATGTTGTGTAATCGCAAGATTCAAAAGTCGGATAATAACATTCACAGAGAAGCTGGTGCATCGTGATTTATGGTCTTGGGCAAAAGTATCAGTTACTAAAACGACAACTTGAATTATGATATACCTTGAACTGCCGTTAAGTAAACAATTGCAGCCAACAGAACATTGGATATCTTGTTCGCCTTATTTACATGTGCTGTCTGCGCGCGACATCATAAATTCAGACATGTAACATACCGCTGATTGAAGATGTGAGAACATGTCACGTGACAACAAATAATGGCGTTTCTTTCTGAAAGACTTTCTGTCGAGACACTCCTCTCAATTTCGCAGGGAATGTTTTTGAAATGTGAATCATCTGTATGCAATATGCAGTATGTCGTATGCGACTTATTCCTGCATTCACTTGCAATATATCATTTGGCATTCTCTTTCAGCGTAATACTAAACTCGCTACATCGCTATAGACCAACCCTTGTTGTTCCACAACTGACCTATTCTTCTATAAGTTACTCTAACATCGATCTAAGACTGTTATTCCTGGATTCATTTATATTTGCCAAATATTACAGATTTATTCGTTTTGCATAACAATAACAACAATTTTGGAAAACCACTGGAGCAATACATTTGGGATACTTGGCTATCTGAAACGAGTTCACAGAAACTACCAACAGATAAAAAGGAGTTGATGTCGTGTCGTGATCACCGTAGGATGGTAATATGAAGAAACATCTTCATTTGATGGTTTCGTTTCGTCATTTTAGTTGTACGGCAGACACATAAAGATTAGTATTAAGTGTTACTAACTTTATGCTTCAGTCAATATAACAGCTTTTATTTATAACTAACAACAATACCAGCAAGAGTAAACTAGAATTAGAAAACTATCTGATTATTCCATTAGGTATTTTGAAAGAAACTTTAGTTAGATCAATTAAATTACTAGACGAGCACATTTACTACTATGATAAATGCAGTTTCAAAGCATTTGTCAATGTGACAATGGTTGTTTTCTTGTTAAATCTCGGAAACAATTACATCCGGTAAAATGATACTCGGTACGGGCTGTTACAAGGTAAAAAATAGTATAATATTTCTTGCGCCAAGCAACATGTGTTGACAGAAACATGTAATTTATGAACATGCTAAGTAATCCTAGTGTTTCGAAAGGGAACATTGTTTTCGGAGTTAGTTTTTCAAAGTGCCGAGTGGTTCCAGTTTATCGGAAACATCATCTTGTCCGAACGATGGCCCATTATCTACAAACATTATTTTTAAAATGGTTTTCCCTCGGCTGGATCTGATCTGAGGATAGTGTGAGAAACAAGAAGGTAGGTACTACGCGCTACGTGTTTCAAAGGGCATATGTTCACATGCCTAACTGTTTTTTTAATAAAAGACCCCGAATCGGTACCGTTTGTTCTGATAACAGACCATAGATAACATTAACGAAATATACCCAAAGCATATTTAATTCCAGGAATTGTGAAATATAAATTAAAATAGCATATAATTATCTGAAAACGAATATTAACACACAATAACGAAGGTATTACCGAGATTCGGGCGAAGGCCATGAGAAATAACAGAGGAAATATATTTACTAGGTACTAGTGCAGTATACAAGCAAACTGTATATTATCTGATTGCATGTCTCATACATTACATCCTCCCCCTGTTGAAATAACAAATCAAAAAAATGTAATCCCTCATAATGCACGGGTAAGGCGCATGCGTATAGAGCAACATCCGAACGTGACTCAGATTAGATTCCATTCTGGCCCGTGTTTACACAGGTCTCAACGCAGTTTTAATCAAATTACAACACACGGTGTTCGCCGACTCAATCTTACGGGTACAAGTCGAAGTTGTCGGTGGGCGGAAGTGAAACAGGATAATAAAACAACATGAACATAAGAAGGACAGACAGACGGATAGACAGACAGATACAACACACAAACACACCCACAGAACACGAGTGTGCGAACAACTATTGCTGTTGGAGCGAGCGGACGGACGGACGATTGTTTAGTCATGCCGTATGCAATATGCATGCGGTTTTTAATAATGCTGTTCCCCTTCGCTATGCAATGTCAAGTTCGGCTTGGTGCAGAGCCCAGTGTGGGAGGGTTGTCAGCCAATATTATTAATTAGGGAGAGTCGCGAAGTGGCGCCCTCTGATAACAACGCCGCCCGAGGGGATTGTTTGATGTCATAACGGACGAGGATATTAACGGAAACTGTACAACTACGTGAGCTATCTCGCCACTCTTACCGCATTATACACAATGTGCATGTGAATTTTGATAAAAAAAAAAATTGTTCTGAATTTTTCTAAAATAATTAGCAATTATGCTAATTTTACGTTTTCTACACTGAAATGAATTAATACCAGGTATAGTTGCTTCTTACTGCTGTTTTGCAAGAAGCTGCTCACATAATTTGTACACTTTGAAAACGTTTATTACGTTCGGTATAGAGTTTCCAGTTTTTCCCGGCATATAATTAATATCCTAAACATTTTACGTTAGATGGAGAGGGTAATAAATTGATTATGCTAATTGAATCATGAAGTTATGCAGAAGTAAAAACATAATGATTGCCATAGGTGCGGTCGTGTACCGGATATATCGTAAATTCATACCTATAAATTAGTAATAACTCTGTTTACTTATGATATTTGTACACTGTGTCTCGTGTTGCTACATATCTACATCCTTACATGCAATAATAAAACTATTTAACCTTCATATCGTACTATTTCTGGAATAACATAAATCCAATGAAATCATGCCATATCTATCAAGTTTAATTTTTGGAAATACGAAACTAATTTCGATTGGTAATGTTGATAATGTATGAATGATGAATATTCTCTGTAATGCGTGGCAAATCCCTGCTTTTAACAGAAAGCAAATTTTGGATTAAATTCACTAATGGAAGGAAACAGCGTCATGAATAATAGAAAAACACGAATAATCCAAATGTATATTAATTTTACACTGCATTAATATGCATGATACACGATATAAATATGGATATCATGTGCGAGCAGTAGAACATCGTTGCATGCAGGAATGGGGGATTTTTTTGTTTCCGTTTTAATTAGATATACGAACATGCAGACCATATCTTATTCCGCGTCCAATATCGTTACTGAATTAGTACACCATATTGTATATTGCAATTATCTGTTAATACTCTCACAGAAATATTTTCTTGTGAAATGCATGCACAAAAAATTGGCGTCTTTATGTAAAGATGACAGTAACATTTCCCCAAAGTACCAATCCAAGTATAACTGAATTTATTCACGCCCGTCTGAATAAAACGACGATAGAATTCAAATATGAACATCTATCACGGAAGGTAGTAGATTGAACAAAGCTACTATGTCGTAGGTTGTCACAAAGCAGACTAGGCTATTTCTTGTTGGAAAAACGTCTGTCAACGTACTGGATCTCGTATCGTACTATCCGACTGCAAGCTATTAAAATGTACATATATATATAATATATATATATTCCAACATTTCAGGCTGCATGTGATATGACAGATCCATTTCAAAAGAGCGAAAAGCATCATCGGACAGACGGGATATGTATCCGTGTGCACTGTCTGTTAGAGATAACGTGACGACGTCAGCCGTCCAGCCAGTGTCGACGCCAGTAACGAACGCACATCCTCGGCTGACAACCAACCACACTCACACGTGAAACTCTTTAAACCAAAATCATATTCCGGTACCTTCGGAAAAATGTTGTCAAACCTTATTCAATTATTTCTACAAGAGTACTAGATGAAGTTATATTTACAACTCCTTGCGGAAATGACTTCCTATCTCCGCCCATGTGTATGTGAAGAACCAGAGCGAAGAGTTTTAATAAAGTTTCATGTCACAGTCGGTATCTTGGCCGGTGTCATGTCGACAGTCTTGCCCAGACGGGATATCAACCAACTTATGCCATCCGATACTCAAGGATGAGGAGGGCCAGAATCATCCACCGGACACGCAACTCTTTTAGAATTCGTATTCTAGAACTTGTCACAAGTGTGATCCATCTATGTTTCACCGTGAAGCGATGTTTAAGTGGACCTACACGGTTGTAAAGTCGAACATGGAATCTCAGAAATTTTTTATACATCTTCAAGGGTTGTTTGGAATGTTAGAAACTAGTTTATAGGGTAACTCCGGAATGAATATTAATGACTGACGTTTTATGTTTGCCCAAATAAAATGTCTAGCGTATTTGTCAATGTAGACCCTGTGATTTAAAATACTCTTAAATGTCTACACTTACAACTATCGACTGCATTCTAGTAGATTTGGAAAATTGTGGTAACTTACCTGGAACAAAAGAAAAGAAAACATTAGTACGAATGAAAGAAAGTCATTTCATTTTATTAAGTTAAGATGAAATGTTATAAAATACAATGTATATTTCCATGGACACCGGGCTCATTTCATTTTCTTCGTATTCCTTTTCTTCTATGCTATTTTTTCTCAAGCAGAAAACCGAATTGAACGCTCGCCAACAGCGAGATAATTTACCGACTAGAAATAAATTGCCCGTCAAAACAAATTTAAGAGGTGGGACAAAATTAACCGAGACAATATGCAATATATATACATAGACCCAAAATGTGCATAAGTCTGGAGACCACCTCGCCAGCATAATACCCGATCCAGATTCATTAAAAACACAGAAATAAATCTCGCCACTTTGATGTGCACCCGTGTAGGTGGTACGTGCGTGTGTGTGTGACCTTGAATTCTCGCAATATGAGTGGGGTGGAGTATTATGACGTGTCGGGCAACTGGCCAATCCAGTAAGTCCCGTTGCCGTCGTTATTCACTGTGCATATCTTGACGGCGTAATAAATACTGTGCGTTAAATCATTGCGAATGTGTTTTCAAGTGTTGCGCGGTCCAGTCAGTGGCCGACGACAACGTCAACGGTGGTGCAATTATCTCTTGAAACGGGTGCGTCGGAGACAGACTCGCGGTTTCCGCTCTACGCTCATCAAAGCGGAAAAACCGCGTGTCACGTAATTGCAAAAGATTTACGACGTGTCTAAATAAGCGAGGTGTGTTGTGGCGAAATAGACATCACAATAGAATCGGAAAGACATTCGTAGAAATGACAATCTGCTGACTGACATGCGCAATTTAAATAAACGCTTTCAAATGTCACTGTAATTGTATTTGAATGGCAGTTCAGCTCAGGCCAGAACGTCTGTCTGTTTATTTTGGCAATGACATTCGAACCGGAACACTATCCAGATGATATTTTGTGTTTGTTCGAATCACTGTATTAGTTTAAAAGGACTTATGCTGTTATACAAAAAGTTTATGTATGTTTTTCTATAATGGAAATTATATCGTCATTACTGTAAATTACTACATTAATGTTCTACTACATTACTTTGAAGATGTACAGTCATGTATTACTGTACACATTAATTATATAGCAATATGAAATGCAGTAATAACTTCCGTCTTCTTTCTTAGTAACATAACAAAAAATACATTACAAAAGTCGTTTTTCTAACGACTACGTTACATTATAAACAATTTAAAATGTAATGGAATATTGTTATTTTTAATATCATGTACAATGTTTATATTTCGCTTAAAATGACTGAATGAAATTTAAAAGAACTGCAAATATAACTATGTTATCAACCCTTTGAATCAATAGAGCAAATAAATAACAATGCACTAATGCAAAAATAGATACAATAATTTTTATCTTTTGTCAGCATATTTTTTTGCGCCAGTATGCATTGCCTATTGATATGAAATGTCAATATTTGCTAGGCAATATATGATAGCAATGTAAACAGTAATAATTGGAATGATTTTTTTATAAAAAAAAAGAAAATCATACCACGCTATGATAAAACAGTGCACAATACTAATATCATATGCCGTTGTTTATATGTCCAGCTTTCATTAGTATAAATTTTAGATTTGAGTGGGAATCATTTTTAATCTGTACAGAACATGTTAGTTTTATCATGAAATATTCGAAACTCGACTACCAATATAGATACTTCAATATAGGACACCAAATGTAACAGTCTGACTGTATATTTCGTTACGGGACAATTTGCATATCTAATATTTACATTTTCGAATCAATTACTTTACGATTAATTAGGAGTGGTAATTAAACACCGCCTACAATTAACACTTCGTGTAAAGTATCCGTTATATGTAAACAGAATCACAGGGTGCGTTGAACGTGGCCCGACGTATATTTCGTTAGGTCGTACTCAATTTACTTAGTGTTATCGTTTGCCCGATAAATTTTCATTGACGCTTTTAATTGGAGAATTAATAAGGCATCATGCGGGATAACGTCTAATTAAATTTGTTTCGAAACCGAGTGTCTCTCTCTCCGCGTCTCGTGCATCGTGCAGTCGTATTTTAACAATGTCACACTAAAATATCCTTCGATCCATGTACGTACGTATTTATGTTTGCATGGAGTACATAGTGTATTATGTCCTGAGTTGCTCCGTGGGAGTTTCATATACAATATTCAGCTGCTACCGATACTCTGCATACATTTTTTATAACTATTGCGTGTCGCTTCTTAAAATCAATAGTTTTTAATTAATTTCATATTACATTTTTGTGCATAAAATAGTCTAAATATACTACTATTATATATATATATATATATATATATATATATATATATATATATATATATATTTGTATGGATTTACAAATATATGAAATATAACTTGCTTGAGGTTAGAATAAAATAAAGTTTTATTCTCTGTTTTTTCAATGAGTCATAGTCAGATTTTCTTTGCTCTATATTTAAGCTTCGTTAAGCTTGAGATACAGCACTTTAACTTTAGGCCTCGCTGTATAATTTAATTGTCAGTGAATATTTTCGAAAACTTTGGAACGACCAAGCCAGACTTCTAGCTCGGAGCAACATTCGTGAATTACTATTTCGCATAGCTGTACTAATGATATGTATCCCGAAAGAGAAATGTGGACAGAGCAGTAATAAAAAATGTAAACGTTAAGAAACAACAATATAATACACAGATGTTAATTTATGTTAAAACGTAATTTATACGATCAGTACTAGGACGCTATAAAGCGACAATTTAGGATATACTGCACCGACCAAGATACTTTTATGAACTATTAAAAGGTTAAAATATTTCAAGACTTGAATCGATATATCTTACTTTCACCTGGGGCATGATGACTTTGGCATTTCATAAATAACCCTTTTTAATCATTAAGTCACGTAATTATCTTAAATAGCAAGGCGCGGTCACGCGGTTTAACTATTGATATTACAGCTAATTAATATCAAAGTTTAGCTTAAAGTCGTGTAGGAGTTACGTATCTATTGCTATCTCACTTTTCTACATGTGTATATGTATATATCTATGTACATATGTATGCATGTGTGGGTGTATTTTATGAACGAAAGTTACTACAAGCCAAGTACCTATGAATTATCACAGCGTGTCAATTGATGAGAAAAGAGAGATTTGCTGATATCTGAATGCACATTATCTTGTCACAGAGGAGTGGCTGATTAATTGAACACTTGCACAATGAGTCAAATAGTTGAAATGAATGGATTTTTAATTCTGACTGAAATTGTAAAATAACTTACAAAATGCAATGATGTCAGATAGAGTAAATTTCGCGTAGGAAATTAATATTTCCCTTGACTGTACGGACACTGGATATATATCAGACGCCAAGCAGAATTAACTATATATATATATATATATATATATATATATATATATATATATATATATATATATATATATATATATATCATATAAATATAAAATCAATGATGGATATCGGTACTGTCACATATAAATGATTGCTGATCCATGAGAAGTGTCGATCCCTGCATCGAATGATTGAGTGTGTACACCTAAGAGCTATATATTAGCACCGTGCATGTATGCGTACGCGCATACATGCAGCCATATGTGTTGTGACATGTGCCATGTGTGACATGGAGCACAGTGTCGCCCTCGGAACGTGAAGCGGACACGCGCAACACTACAGGGAAGTGAACTCGTGCGCGTCATAACAAATCATGTGATATCGAATTGAATTCACATAGATAGATGCCGTGAACTATAAAAATGTAAACATGAATCGTACTGCACATGATGTTTGATAGGATACGTACATTTTTATATACAGAAATATTTATCAAATTGCTTTTCGAAATAAACATACGGAAAATATGTAGCGGAAATGTAATTTTGTTTCACCTCATACTGTGTGAATGATGAATACATTTAGAGCACTTCACTGACAGCGAGTTCAATATAGTGCGTAGCTAAATGAGGAACTGGAAGATGAGTGTTGGCGGGAGGGGCCTGTCAGCTGGATCCAGTGTATATTTGCGGGGGTGGTGAAACGTCACACACCAAACCACATTAACCGGCGACAGTGATGTATGTTGCCAATATCATAACGACCACAAGATGCCATGCAGAATCAATAATCGCCACCCTCCCTAGGCCGACCACGACACACGACAGACAGACAGACAGACAGACAGACAGACAGACAGACAGACGGACTGACGTGGTGCATACCAGGAATGCATATTTAGTGAAGCACCACTATACGTCATCATTCCTAGCTAGCCACTTATGTACATATGTACAACTAGCCCCATTACTTGAATCGATCTTATGTTATTCAAAATTTACAAACGTGTATTCCCGCGGAACGACGAAAGAAGTCACTTGAATAATAAAACAAAAATATAGACACGGAACATTTTAAAAATAAATTTTTCAACGTCCCACATACATAAAGTTCTCATCGGACAAGTAGGTACCTACGTGTAGTTATCCCGCGAGAAGAATTTGTTTCCATACGAGTGAAGTGCTCCCCATAAACTACTTTATTATTTTCTCTTTTCAACATGACGACAAAAATACCCGATGCTCCTTCAGTTCCACTACTAGTACTAGAGTCTAGAGTGCCATGCTTGCCGACATGTTTGAACATGGTGATTCACAGTGTTCGCATATATATCCACGGATAGTTCTCACGTGTATGATAAGTAGGTGCTGTGGGATTTTTATGAACGTTGCTCGCACATTTCCAAAACGAATATAGCGTCCCGTTTGCTTTTTTTCCAGGATAGTCGACGTGAAATATCGTCTAAACTAGAAAGTTTTTAATGAAATATTGTAATGACTTACACGAGGAGTTGCCCAGGTTTTTTCTCCTGGCTGACATAAAACCTTCAGGTTTTTTTCATAGATTTGATTTAGTGAACAAACCAAAATGACTTGAGTCTATGATCATTCATATACGAAGACATTCTGTCATTTTGTCGCCCAGGAGGTAAAGAATAGCTGGTGTAGGATATCTGGTAGATGGAAATAAATTTTATATAGGTAGTGCTCATGGGAATCTATGGGTCTGCAACAAAGGTAGCACATAATAGTTGCGTGTTCCAATAGCACTCTCTGAAACAAACATGCTGTAAACTACAAGTCAGAATTCATCGCAGTACATAAATAGCCGAACCTTGCAGTTTGTCGACTTTAGAACCAAATATATTACATGTTGTGTACAGTTTTAATTCTTAATTATGTGTACATATTATTTTTCATAAATGCTCACACTTTAAATGCACTTTTATTTCTAATTTTATGATCGCAATTTCTTATTTCCTTTTACTGCAGCAGTAAATTCATGATGTTTGAAAACTGTTAGACGTGTTTATACGTATTGAAGTCAATTTTAACCAATATGACATGAAGTTCCGATCTGATGGTAATATAAAAGTGGTTAAATTTTAACCCTTTACATGAACAAATTGAATTGTCAAATACAAAATAGTACAATTATTTATGGATACACTTAACTTGCAAGTTCAGCTATTGAAACGTGGGAAATATTTATCTGTAATAACTATCATCACTGTTTTTGAAATGAATGCATTATAAACAACTCATGGTAATTAATGATACGCAGAATTAAACAAGTAAATTAAACACCTTCTCGTGTTTTATACCGGTAATAAATTAAACAATTTACTGACAACGTAACTCGTAACATATACTGTAAAATTTATAAACAAAACAAAACGACAACGAAAGCTTAACAGAAGGCACATTCAAACAAACATTACACTGTGCAGAATGACATTATAAAGAGTCGTATGACTACTTTCTCATATTTTGCAAACAGAAATAAAAATATGACACACATTGCATGCGCACGTATGCGTATCCGTAACGTATGAACGTAAAGTTCCGTACATATAAGGTCAGTACGTTAATATGCATTTTATGAAATGTTGTAAATAATGTAACGTAATACATTGCACAAATAGTTGATATAATGTTCAAGATAATTTGTTCTGGTTCATATGAAACAGTGATTCTCAAACTGTTCGGTTACATTAATATACAATAAGTATACTATAAGTATACTCTTTACAATCCGAATGAATCTGTAAATTCATTAAACACTTTTTAAAACATGATTTCTCGTATTACACGAGTATTATAAAAGTTCATCACACAAAGCGGAACGTTGTACTGCGTATGCACTGTACGTGCGTACACATGAAACTATACGTTAGGCTACATAACTCACAGCAAGAGGTCGAGACCTGTTGAAGATAAATTCAATGATAATGAGACATGTGTTCTGAACGGTGCCGGTGTACACTCCAGTAACACCTTACACATTTTACAAGCGGCCAAGATTAAAAATGATTACATGCATGATTTACGTTTTCCTACGAGTATCTTCTCGTCAGGTGTAAGTGGACAGGTGCTTCCATTGCACAACATACAACGTCACAAACAATACATGCGATACATGAACAAGTACGCCAGGATTTACATACGTCCTGACAGTCGAATGAAATAACATAATCATACTACCTACTAGCAGAAATAATACAACATTCTAACCAAGCATATATTGACGGAATAGTTGGCGCAAATTTGTGACAGTCAAATATGTTTCATTAAACACTATGCCTTTGACAATTTGCTCCTTGATATTCCTTCGTATAAAATGCAAATATTCCAAGTTACATTGTTAGCTGATATTGTCAATTATTGATGGATGAATCCAACCGAATTGTTTTAGTAAAGAAACAAAACTTGGAACGCAAGGTAGAAAGTTAAATTATTAATTTAAATATTCATATTTAATTTTCACTTCACAGCTGGTGTTTTATTCTTGTTTTCTTATACGAAACTTTAAATATACAATTAGTTTACCTATAAACGAAACATATATTGCTTGCGAAAACAACACGTAAATAAGAATGCATTCAATCGTTATACGACGTTACATTAAGTTCACTTCATGCCAAAACATTTACATAATTTCGAGAAAATACGCGCGGCATATTTTAGCCTGATTCACGATATAAGTAAATTTGCACACCGGTGTCTATATTCTTAGGAGTCGTAAAAAAGTTAAGTTCGAAATGAGCGTCATATTGGCAGACGCCGCATAATAGATGTGCGGCGTATTCGATTTTATGTATTTACCGTCGTCATTAAAATTACAGACAACGTGAAGAGCGCTTGTATGACCGGTAGTTTACTGCTAGTTTTGTTCATAAAAACGATAGTTACGCTGACTGAAAATGCAATTAAACCAAATTTTGGGACGTTAATAGCGGCCACGGTAAAAAAAACTACCCGTCCGTTCGTCCGTTTGTCCATTAGCCGCTACTGTGCTCCTACAGTTACGTCAATTATATTCAGCTGATAATATATCCTGCATGATTTCGCCGACAGCTTTCAAATGAATAGTTGGCGTTAATGCTATTACGCAATTTTTATGTTAGTTACGCATCCCGGGTAAAATACTGATGATACAGACTGTGGTGGATTTCATGACAAATGGTCATGATGGCAGGACAGGTTAAACTTGCGTTAATATCTCTGACCAAGCTGAACTGTCAGTTTTATGACGTCTCTGTCCAGTCAGTGAATACATGAATAATGATTTAATCGAGTGCGAACGTACGTTAATAAACGGTTAAAGACAAATGACAGCCTAATTGACGAACAAACGAGTCCAGTATGACAAGTTTTTCGAATATTAATATAAAGTTTAATAATGGAATATTTTAAAAGCAAGACCACGATGTGGTCATATAGCAGTTGAGAGAAAATGAATCAGTAACAGTAGAAACAAAAGAACGGATGTTTGTAAAACGTAGATAGCTGTGAGCAGAGCCGCAGGGAAATGTTCCATTGTCCGTACTGTACAAACATAGCATTATTTGCAGACATTCATGTACCTATATAGTTCCTGAACTGTTCGCGAACGAGCAAGATGACATGGTTCAGCGGACGCGAATTCAAATTAGAAAGTCACGGTTGGATAGAGCGGTTGGTAGACTTGGCACAACCACAAACGGCCCTACCGCAAGGTTTCCACAACCATAATGGCGAATTGCATCCCGTCAGACCGCGTACAGACGTACGTATCTCGCACATCAACCTGTCATCACTGTGTGCGACTATTTACGTAATTGTGAGCACGTAAACCACAAATTGAAGGTTACGTCCGTAATGAGTTATTTATCTGTGGCCGACAGCTAAACACTGATCACTACCTATAGTTTCTTGGATACAAGCGATCCATGCATCCATGCAATTTCTCTCTGTTGGAAAATACACATTTACTAACGGATTTTTTACTCTGAATCTTGTATCTAAATAATTATTTGTGAACAGAATTTTATTTAACAGTTTTAGAGGAACAAGAACCTCTTAAATCGTCAACGGATTTTAAATTTCACCGTTACGTATTATGTCAATTATTGCGTCTGAAATGGTCTCGCACAATTTCGACTTTCTAATAAGAACAAATAAGGTAAATGTGAGTTTCGTTCGAAAAAATTCAACCATTGGGGACAGAATTTGGTTGACAAAATCCACACTATTATGGGAATAAATTTGGACTAGTATTTGGTACAAAGGAAAAGTTAGCACAAGTATTTTCTTAGACCACAGCATAGAAGTTAGTGGTCTAAACAGAACAGAGGAACTGTTGAAAACGTTGCAAAATAGTATCTACTTAGCTAAACTTTTATCCACAGACTGAGAGCATTGTCTGCAGATAGTAACGGTACATTGATTCACAAATGGCCTCTTCCGAGAACTTGACGTTTCTGTTTACCAACATTGGTAGCAAGATGGACGCTGCTTTGATCTTAAAAACTTATTTGCGGAAACTATTTGTAACAGTAGGTACACATGCACACAGACACGATAGAAACGTGTAAGTGAATGTACAAGCATACAACAATGAAAGGAGAAATTCACGTCGAGCACACGTTTGTCATTTCTATAAAACGTATTAAATACAAGCGTGTTTACACGGTTCGCAATGGCATTGCAAATTTGTCTATGCTCGGTTATTTATATCTCCTCTTGCTCGCTTGACATAAGAATTAATTTTGCTTTTAAAATATCACCGGTTTAAAATAATCCACCCGTTACACCGAGACTAACAAATGCCATTGTTGCCTTAGCGGGAATTCTTACTTGGCGAACCAGACACAAGATTAATTCCGATTTGTGACAGACTTATTATTTTTAATTATACCGCTATTCACGGTGAAACTAAAAATACGAACAATGTAGCGAAGTAATGAAGTCATTCAGCGACAATTGTAATCATATGGTTTAGATAAAATATGTATAATTATTATGCATCTAGATTCATACATTGATCGCCAACGCATTATTAAATAATAATAATAATTAAATCAATGGAAATAATAATTATTTCTGCAGTCGACGACGACAGTCTAGACAAAGTTTTTACAAAAGATACATTTTCCTAAAAATAGCTACTATAATTAACTCATTGAGACTAATTTTCACCTTTCTAAACTCTCAGCCAACGCATAAATATTTGACTAATTTCAAACGACGTGAATTAATGAAATAAATATTACTTTCATATGGCAATCATTCAGCTAATTTTACATCTTTGCTCGGACCTCATTCATAAATTCTATACATTTCGAAAGGAAATGTTTCTATAATAAAAGTCGGCGTTGATAAATATTTACAGCAAACTTAACGTGTCATCACAGATGTTTGAGATTTTTTTCTTTACGTTCAACTAAGGCCTCGTTCAAACACGGACCAAAACGTTTTTTTTTTCCTTCCTAATTCTATATTTATCATTTTATGCAGACGAAATATATTTAGTTAGTAAGCATATAAAGATCCTTGAGTTCATATGAAAGTTATAACAGTAAACTTTACTTTGAATGCAGAATACATTTTTGTGTAAAATATTTTAATTCTAAAATGGAACCGAGTAATTTTAATTTGAATGTTTTACATACAGTAGCACCAGGCGGATTCCTGTTTTTATTCCTGTCACAAATAGTTGACAAAAACTAAGTTTTAGAGGTCATAAATGTCAAAAAAGAATTTTTGGCACTCGCCTTCAGAGGAGCCGGGGCCGGTCTGATTGGAGAACTGTACAAAAAAAGTCTCTAGGCGTGCATCTCAAAATATATCACGGAAGAAAATGGGAACAGACGTGCCTTACATCAATAGTTACAGCTTAACATTAATTCTAATTAGCTGTCAAAATGGAAATACTGACAGCGTTACTCCTCTGGCAATGTGATCTGAACGCCAGATAACTGTAGACAAGCTACCTGACACAAGAACATTTCAACACCCTTATCTTCCCTCTTTGCTTCACTACTGTGCCACCCAAAAACCGAACTAGCATAATCTTGTTTACAATCAGTCTTCGATGCCTTTTGTTTTTGAATCTTAGGAATCTAGAAATTTTAATTACTATAGAAATTGGCAATGCCATGTCTTGTAAAACTTGTGCCGATCTTTTCGGAATATAAATTTTGTTGTTCTAAATATTTCCAGCAAGGATCTTCAAGTATGCATTATTAAAGATGTATTTTTATGAATGCATTGTTTAAGAATTACTAGTGTCACTTTAATCATTTAAATGGGTTTAAGTAGATTCAAGACTTCCTGCATTCCTGCCAATGTCTTCAATGAGATACTCGTTAAAGGTTACAAAGTAAACAGGTTTAATTTATTACATTCAAAATAAACGCACTGAAGCGTTCATTCCCTAGAATTACGTTTGTTAACTTACTGTGTATTTGGCAAAGATTTTTACTCATATTTCAAGGAAGACAATAATCCTATTTTGAATTTTTTTGCCAAGCTAGCAAAATTTATAAATATCAATTTAGCTTTACAGTAAATTCTAAGAAAAAACTGCTCACTCAACACAACGAATTTCGGTCAAAAACAAAAATATAATTATAAATTTACATTCGCATTTTAATAATTTACTTGGCCAAGAACAAAGTTATTCTACGTAAGATAAAACTTGTCTCAAAATTTAAATTAATGATATGAAGTAAGAAATATACCTCCATATACGGATAAAACATGCAATCAGACAGTACATTTCTATTCATAGATAAATAAATTACCTACAGCCGAAGACGGGTGTGCGCATCAATCGATATGCATATGACTTCGATAAAATCTCATCTACATTCATGAATGTTTTCATTACCATTTATATATACACATATATGTACCGGAAGCACGCATTTGATTAATTATGTATAATTTTTGTTTTATTTCAATAATATGACATAACAACATAATCGATAAAGAAAATATCTAAGAAGAATCTCTGTACCTATACGAATAGAATTGTATGTATCTATTAATTCCCCGGCTAGAAACAGAAGTAATGCTACATAAACACAGAGCAATAAGATTCATCTTCATGCTACACATCTACATCGGCATATTCACCAAGTTACAGTTTAGAATATATGATATGGTATAATTTATGACTTGGCACGCGGAACGATAAATATTGCTAGTTAATAATATTGTAAATTACTTTGACATATTGTTTTGGCAAATTGACAAGTGAAAATATACAGTTTTAAACTGGCGAGAAATATTAATATACAGGCAGTAAGCAAGATGTAGCGGAAAGCATATATCGTCAGCCAATGGAATTATGTTTTAGAAACATGTCCCAGATAGATAATTACCGAATAAGATATACAATAAATTATCTGTGAAATCTAACAATGATACAATAAAAAGAACATCTAACACTGATATCGTCTGTCAGTTTAACGAATTACATAAAATGCATTCTCTGAAATGACAAAGCCAACTAACTTTAATTTTATTAAACGTACGTAATACTAGACAAGAACCTAGAAACGACGGCAGAAACGTCATCAAATGCAGAGAATCACAAAAGAAGTGATAAACCAAATGTCAACGACAGAATCGGGAATGAAAGGAACGGAATTTAATGAACCTGATGTGAAAAAAGAAGAAAATAGGTACGAATAAGTATTATTGCTAGAATCGTTCGTCGAACAGATTTCAATTAAACTTTTACAAACGATAAAATACAGTTTCTTTCTGTTCCCGGAAAAAGATTTAAAACTTGAAATTAAAATAAAGCAAGGCTGGTATTTTGGATTGATCAAACGAGTTTGAAATTCCTACAATTTTGAAACGTAAAAGAAAAAAATACTTCTTTAATGTATCTTTAACGACTACAGGAATTTAGTTAGTTGGTTAATGACGCGTTATTGAGTGATACTCATTTAAAAGTCTAATCCTGGATATGCCTACCTCTGCATGTTCAAATAAATACCACACAATTATTCAGACACGGGTAGATTGAAATGGAGAAACATATATATATATATATATATATATATATATATATATATATATATATATATATATATATATATATATATATATATATATATACGAGTATGTAATGTATGGCAACGGTTGTGTGAGAAATGTTCGGCAATTTATCCACTTGCATCGGCAATATTAGAAAGTTACCCACGGATACGTAGGTTTCATTTAAACATTTTACGCATACTCTCGAAATCTGGAATTCCAGCAATGTTCATTCATTTTACATAAATCCAACAATTTCCATATATTTTACTTTATGATGTATTCAAGTGTGCAAACTATGTCAGTGGATTACATATTCAGCCATGAGGAGGAGGAGGTGGATGATGAATTCGGCTCTAGTCGAGTGGTGCACATTGTGTGAGATCTATGGGCATGTGAGACAGAGTAAGTTAGTGAGTGTACGTCATATAAACGTAGTACGTATACGTACGAACGTATGTGTATCTCGTACAGTACAGTACATACTCGAATAGTGAAAGCGAATACTGTGGAGTAAAGTGTCGTCGTCGTCTTCATGAATGACGGATTTAATGAGGAAGGCAGTAGCGCAGAGTGCGTTCAACATCCTTCATAATGAGATAACATATTCAAAAGTGAATTGAATATAATAACGTAACTGGCAGCGGAGTGGAGACCGAGGCGACATGTACAATGGACCCAACACTTCAGCAGATGCAACACAATGCAAGCCGCGTTCACACCCGGCCATTCGTCATCACTCTCAAGTTCGACAGCAGTAGCTAATATCTACAGGAGACAAACAGTCATAAAACATATGCCAGCGAGCATGTCAATGAAAGCAGTAAAACGCATCATGAACTGACCAAAGAATTGACTTTAAATCTTTCATTGACAGTCGCAGATGTTTCACTGTTATATGGGAGCTAATGACATACAGAAGTGACAGTTCCATTAACTAAAAATAATTTGGCAAAATATAAATAATAAAATTCTTCACTCTTGCTTGACGAAAAACTTGTATAATATAAAAATAACGGTCATTAAAAATGAATAATTCAAAATTAATTTCAACAAAAAAAAAAAAAAAATGGAACTTAACACTGAAAAACAGTTTATTTTTCTAGGAGATCCTTTGACATCGACTAATTACTTTCTGGTAAAGAAACTGAACGTGACAAGATAATTACCATATGGACTTTAAATTAAAACAAACAAACTGGATTCACGGAACGCTAAAGCATACTGACATGAACGCGTAACGTGATTAAATGTGGACGCCCGCCGCCATCATCACACAAAGAAACCTTCACTTACATACATACTGTCCAATATCCAAATAGTTTGAATTCCCATTAGTAATAAACCGCTAATATTCCCACTGTTATCTCTAGGAAATAGGGGTTTGATATTAGAACAAAATTCTGCATGATGAATAAACTACTCTACTGATGGATATTATATATATATATATATATATATATATATATATATATATATATATATATATATATATCCAGGGTTAGAATCAAGGGATATCACTAGAAACAAATGAACTTTGTGAGGATTAGAACTAGTGAGTTAAGATTGTACGGTACCAGCATCATCTAGAGAGAAGCCATGTAGTCATTATTTTGTGTAACATTTTTCTTTCTTCTTCTACAGAGAGTTACAATAATTTGCCGTGACAAGCACAACAGAACCCACTTTCCGGTAATCCGTGCAGGGGTCCACCGCAGTTCCGCTTTGTTAGACGGATTGAGTAAGTGCCATAATTACAGAGCCGAGACGCCCCTCTGCGCAAGCACAGACTGCCCGCCCTGCATGGAACAATGCAACGGGCAGACGAACGAGATTGAAAAATAATAAATTCAGTTATACGAGAGTCTAGTGCGAGAGAAATCAATAGTTTCATTTATTAGTTTCTTTTAATTGAAAGGATTTTATTAAATGCGCCGGTGCTATGTTGCAGCGAGCCAGATAGTCGATAGACAATGATTGCTTCTCACAATTTCATTTACGACTAATTATTAAAACTTCGGTTGAACGTCTGGAGAAGATTTAATTACGGCATTGTGCAGGTTGTTCCAGTACTAGAAATAGCACCGTGAATTATTCTTGGCATTGTTGTGGATGTTAGTGTAGTTTCTATACACACGTTTTATACTAAAATATGTAGATATTTCCTCTACAACTCTTGTCTTGCATTACAGACTTTATTGCGTTATATATCGTGGACTGTATCAGTAACATACATTACTCAGGGAGAAAATACTCGCATACAGAGAAGAACTAGCTCAATGTACACAGCATTCATCTAAATAAATATTCTTCACCAGCATAACTTGAATTTTCAGAGCAGTCTGTTTCATACAACAATTACAACAAAATAATTCACTCGCTGTATTGTTAATTTAATATTATTGAATAATTTGTTATTATTGTTCCTAAGCCTGTACTGGAAATACATGAATCCATTTGAAGAATAGACAACTGTCGCCTTGGGTAATAAATCAGAATTTTTACTATCGGTACTAGTTTTGAATTATTGCACTGGTAACCAAGTTTGAAATGTCCACCTACGACGAGCAAGATAAAATAACCGAAACAGGAGAGGAAGAAAGAAAGAAATAGCGTATGTAGAACGACAATAAAACTACAAACACCGTTGTATCGCATCAATGTGCCAGAATAGAAGGAGACAGAAGCCGGAGAAACGATACACAAACAATGAGCATATCGACAGAATGGGGCACACCGGGGATGAAATGATGAAAGAGCAGCATCAAAACAAAAGCATTTAGTGGAAAACAAAACAACAAAAAATTATCAACTGATCGGTCAACAATGGGTTGGGAGTTTTTTTTTTTTTTTTATTTAGGCAAAGCGTCAAAGCCTTTGGTATAAATCAATGAACTTTGCTTTCCTGCACTATAAATTTCAATAACGAGACAAGTCAAACATCAAACATTTATATGAACATGGCGGGCGTCGACATGGACGTTCGTGACCAACTGCGTCTCGGGGGCACACACATGGTAAATGGCCTAGACGAAATTTATTTTTTCCTTTAATCTAAGAAGCATTCTTTATTATAAAACATACATGTGCATTCACGAAGTTAAGAAAAGAAATACATAATTTAACAAGTTTCTAGTAAAATTCGAATCGATTATTAACTGTGGCAAATAGCTTATTCACTGATGCAAAAATTGATTAAGGCATGCAGAAATTACATTGTCATAAACTGCATCCAGTTGTACATGCGATTAACTTTGAAATTGAAAACCTCTCTAGTGCTTGTGTTTGACATTTTATTTCTGAGAATGGCGTCCATGTTTAAAAGGACAAACAAAGCCAGGTAAATTCAATGTCGTTCTGACATTGAAACTTATTGTAGATATCGACCACCACGTAGGTGGCGATACTCCAGCTAATACGACATGATAATGTATGTCCATATTGTAATACAGCAATAAAGAACCATGTACGACCTTGTACAAAACGAAATCCTCGGCTAACAGCCTATAAATTCATGTGGCTTTTTTCATTTTGGAATTGTTCGAAGATTTAACGGTATATAACAAGATAGTTTTGATTTTGTGTTTTCCATTCTCAGATTAAACTGTTCTCCGAAAGTATTCAGTAAATTTATTTTCACAACACTAACCATTTTTCCCGAATCCGCCCACTTAATAATATATTTGCCACATTTTCCTGGATACAGCCTGCAGACAAAATTACAGATATGGTAGCACAGAAATGACAGTTCCGAGTTAGATATTTGGAGTAATAGTACGACAGATGGAGAAATTATTTATTAAGTGGATTTTTGTCGCTGTATTATGTGTTCAGCAAAGTGTTATTGTTATTTTGTTTTACTGGAGAACACGATTTATTAAAGAAAATAACGTAGCCCTGGGGGTAATATGTATTTTCTTGTGTTGTTTCGTAGACGCGCACGTATATATGTATGTATAACATAGTATCGTGTCTTGAGTGTATACTTAGCTAGTAAATATTTTACTAACAAGATTTGCTATGGATAATTTTCTCTTCGCATAAGTCAGGTTGGAACGGCCATACTTGAGAACGGATATGCGATATGAAAGCCGTATAAAAACATTAAGAACAACAACAAGAACCTGCTGCGATCGTCTTTGGGAAATCTTATTACTTTTTGCTGAATGATGTAAAACGAATTAATAGTGGATGATCAACAAAATTTAACAAACAGGGTCAAAACCTGGGCGAATTGTATGGTATTACGGGAATGTTGTGTCGTCGGCCATATTGTAAATACAAAGAGAAAATTTGTACAACACTGACCTATCCACAAGGCAGAGTAACATGATTACGTAGGCAGATCCTCACCTACACGATTATTGTTTTATTACTCAGACAGGGCTTGGTCGATTTGATTAACCTACATTTACATGTAGTGAATAAACATTTAATGGAATTACAAGACATTTACCGAAACAAAAATGAAATGATGAAATTATAAATAACTTCTGTTAGAAATTAATTACAGAGTAATGGAGACACACATATAATTTCCTTGAGTTTCCATCAAGCATATTATTTACAATGTAAGCTAATGCAATTTTCATATAGAAGTAATAATAGAGACATGTTCATTTGGACGAAAAAAATCATATACACAGAGACAACATCAACTCATTTATATTTAAAAAGGTAATATGCCTTCGTAACGACATGATGGCAGATCCGAACAAATTAACCAGCGATAAAAACAACACAGTCATCTGAAAATCTCCAAGAAAATTACAAAAACTCCACATGCGGTACATCCCCCTAATTGTCTTGGTCACGAACCGCCAACAAAACTATTAAGGACATTTAGTAAGGCCCATTTCGATAGAGAAAAAAAAAACTTTGATGCTGTTACCGTACAAAGGGGAAAATGCTACAGAGAAGGAAGCACTATACACAATTATCTTTACCAGGAGCAACTTAAGTGGCTGGCAGTGTTGAGGGTATGTGTGTGACTGTCTACAAGACTGTCTCCTTGGGCTGAAACGACAAAGCACAGCCCAACCAGTCAACGATAGAAGCAATCTGCTGCTCCCTGTTATTATTAGGGACCACCAACCTTAAGTAGTAGGTACCACGCATTCCAAATTAACCCTTATTTACTCACGCCATAGCACAGTGAAGTGCTGGGGAACCACGAACTACTTACTACATAAAGCACAGCGTATAAAAATTCCACAGAAATCTCATCCTAAACGTGACACACTAAAGCGATTATTATTTCTAACGGCACATTTTCGTCAGATGTTATCGTCTCATCAAAAATCTATTGCCGCAATTTGTACGCACCATTGACGGAGTGTTTCATCAGGTATGCACACTAAGAATATGTGATATTCACACATCTTCCAGCTCTGAACTCATCATTCATCCAAATTTATGTCCACACGTACACTAGTAAATTTTAATTCCAAATATCCTATAAACTCTTGGCACGATATCTAACCGTAAGTTTTGCGAAATCTGCGTATCGTGAATAAAATATGAACACCTTAATTACAAAGTTTCTACTGGTTAACGTGAATAAATCCGGGGCAATAAGGTAAAGATTTATGCTTCGGTAAATAAACTATGAATCCTCTGCATGAGTCCCTTGTTTATACTCGTAAGTTAATAAACTAACTCGCGCGATGGAATCAACTTGGATGCGATCCAAAGACGCGTATGTAAATCGGGTAGGTAATTGTGTCAGTTCATTGCATTCTCGGAATATGACATTTAAATAGAATTTAACTTGTGTTTTTATTGCTGGTGATGGTAATAACGCGTAAATAACTAACGAATTTTCCGTTAAGTCTTAATGTCAGTACCGGGGCTGGGGTCTCGTTACGTCTGCGACCGAAGTCTGAGACAAATTGTTCGTAAAATGGTGTGGAAATTAAATTAGAATGAAGTGGTACTTGAGAAAACCGTTTAATCTGGCCATGAGCGAGCGAAGACCGGTGCTTCAAGACGATTGTGAACGTTGAGAATATGCACGGCAATCTTTAGTAAATCATAGATTACAATCCAGCCCGCTGTGCGTTCATAATACATGAAATACACGTTAACTATTCAACGAGCAAATCTAAATTATGCGGTACTGTAATGTGCTTATACGACTATTTCATGCTTCTTGTACATCAGGTACAAAACGTGATGAGTAATTCAACAATTTCAACTAATGGATTACATTTACAATACGTTTACGGAATTGAAAATTCATTATTTATCGTGTAAGAGAATAAATTCCATATACACATAATATGTATCTACTAAAAACAATACTAGTTATATTACGTGTCTCTATCTACACAAAAAAGTGGACATGCCATCATTTTAATTGAATCACAACATACAACTGTAGCATGAACGGTATTAATTACATTAATTGCTTCACAGAAATTTGATAAAATCATCGGTTAATACAAACGAAAATAATTACATACCTATAATTTTCAAACGAATGATTTGTTCAACAAACTGCGAAAATTCTCCAATGCAAATATTCAAATTATTTACTAAATATTGTATCATAAAAAACACGGGAACAAGTCCGTACACGCAGACGTTAGAAAATCTACTAACTATGTTGCATTTATGTTCAGAGTTATACAATATTATTATTGATTAGTTTTAATTCAAATGAATTGAATTATGTAAAATGTTAATAGATGTGTTACCGAAGTCACTTGTAATTCATGTCATTTTCATTTGTCGTTGGTAAAATAACAAGAAGTTTGTTTTTTCTCGCTACGGGAATCAGACGTTGAAACGACTGCGTAACGGAGATTTCTTCACGGGATGGTTTAGTGTAAACACATGCATCGTTATCTGTCAAATACACCCGAAACATCATGTAGAATCATGTGTAATTTCTTTCAGCACAGTCCCCAGTTATAACCATCTGTGTTTCGATTTTACGAGACACCTGTCAACGTAGTGTATGCAATAACACCGCTTCTATTTTCACATACAACATATCTAAAGTACATTTTCTGTATTTTATTCGCCCAAGAAATTTTCATAAAAACACTTCAAAGGAAGCGTTCATGAGGGAATGCCTGTAAATATTTCACATTTCATATTTGCGACAGTGCACTGGAAAATATGCAGCTGGTGTTTACAAACTGCTATATGTTGTTCAGATAAATAATATTATTTTTACAGAATGGCGAGAGTTACTTTATTGTGGTTGCGGCATATGTACATTGCTAAACAGATGTACACCGTTCAGAAAATAATTTAATAATACCATATTACAGTCGTCCGTATGTATCATATTCATTTAAGATACACATTTATATTTCGCTTTATGATTCTCGAGTTTATATTTCCAGTGTTAAATTTCCAATATAAAACAGTATGACCGCAGGGATTTAATTTATAATTCCGTGTTAAATTACGCTGAACTGAATCACGCCAAATAAACAAACATCCCTTCTAGATACTACTGTATCGAGCTACAAATGTTTGATACTGGAATTTACTTTTTATTTTTAGGTCAAAGATTGAATGGCGTTTGTCAACCTGTCACCGATATACAAGAAGCAATGCGTAGGATGCTAAAGCTGAATGATTGTTCAGGAGTCGGTTCGTCATGCATCAGAGGACCTATGAACCCTGGGGGTATACCACTGAACCACCCCTCACTTGTACCACGAATGATGGAACATTTGCAAGAAGTAACAGGATGGATTCATACGTGCGCAAAAGAAGTTTACCGCTCAAGGCGACAATAAAAACTCGTGTCTACGTTTTGTAAAATTGTTCCTGAACAAACGACAAGATCTCGCAGACATCGATTCGAGGATTTTGACGATTCGTCTTTTGAGGACCAGGACCGGAATGAAACGTAAAGTACAAAACCAAAACATTGTTTCTTATGTAAAAAATTTACATGAGAAATTGCAGAAATTTTCTTACTGGATATCAATAAAAATAAATTTACACATTATTGAATATTTACACACCTATGGGTATATAAGAAAAATATTCAATAATATATTCATTTTTATCACGATTATAGATATATTTATGACTTGAAGTACTAATAAAATTTGATTTCACAAAAAAATATCTATGAATTTAAATATGAATGTCATTTTACTTTTACTACGATCAGTTTGTAATATTTTTAACAAAAGGAACGACACACTCAACGTGATACATTATGAAACTGATGAATAATACATGGTGTATAATCATCTTCATGGTGTCTTAATATATAAACTACGGAGTACACATTCACACGAATTACCATCCGAGCATAAATAAAAGCTCTTCTGACAGATTATTACTTTATAACATAATATTACACGTTCGGAATCCAGGCATATAAAACAAAGCCCCGCTACAAACACGGAAGAATATCCATGTATCTACTAATTACTTCATCCTTCTCAACTATACCCCGACATAACCGTTATGATTGTATCTAAGAAGTTCTAGTAAAATTAGCATGAAATAAAGGACGAATCCGGTTGATCAGATATAAAACTTTGTCGTGGAATATGTCGCGAGTTGAGTGTATGAGCCAACCCTGTTGAATTTGCAGACAAAAGTTGTGCGTCTCAAGGGTTTATGACGACAAATAGACTCCAATATTTCATTCCGTTTCGTTCGAGCATTTGGTTGTCGATTTTCAACGAATCGGCACGACTGACATCGCTGTAGGAAACCGTCGTCTGAATAACTTTTCAGTGTGGGAATCGTTCTCGCTATACGTTTGATGTTCCTTTCACTGTGTCTTTTCATCGTACAGAAAGCAATACATTATAGACATACCAAACGAATTTTCGATTGTTTTTGAGCACAAAAGACTAAACGGTTTTCCACGGCATCAGCAGGATGCATTCCCCATAATCCAATTCCTGCTACATCCATCTTCCATATGTTGCATGCAACCGAATTTCTATGCAATCTAATAACGGAAGCAGAATCCACTGCACTGGCCTAATATTTCTGTATCGAATTTAGTCTATACGTTTGCATTGCGTGCAGTAGCTACTGAAGTTGCTTCAAGAACATTTGATTAGACCGAGGAAATGTATATGATTTAAAATATATTTCTACTTGTGTGTAGGTATTGAATTCAGTATGTAGGAGTTGAATCTTAAAAACGGATACAATACAAATGAGAAAGTGTTTTATTGAATTAAGAACTAGAGGTGGAAGATAAATGTCTGTATAGAATAGGGATACGTGTAAAGTATGAATGTTGTCTGTATTTTGCGTCATATACACACTAATATATTACTATGGAATTCCATAATTGTTTGGCTGGTGCAGTGTATCATGACGTCGGGGATTACTTAACGTTAGTAAATCATGGAAAGGTAGAGATTACTAGCGGCTACTACGAAGACAATAAATTAATGGTATTCCATTGCTGGTTGGGCGACAATTTCTTTCTATAAACACGCGCAACAATTTATGTACGTTTAAATAAAACCAGAAAACACCCACATTTATTTCACTCGCGGTGCATTCACTTGCCTTGCTGGAATAAAAACAAAACTAACAAGCGACGGAACGAGAAAGCCACGACGACGACGACAAAACACAGACGTTTTTTGTAAGCGACGATATTTCATCAGGCGTCAGCGGTGTGAGTCGGACCCCATTCGTCCTGGCGCTAAATTGCGTGTACACATTCATGAAATGCCCTCGCTGTTTTATGAGTCACATCACACGGCCCAGGACCCGGTCTTCGGGGGTACAAAATGAAAGTATTTAAAGCACTCCGGGGGTGTCGTTACACCCTCCTTTGACTACGGACGACCGCAGCGTCCTCGGGATAGCGTGTGGTCGACACAAGAAACACGAAACAGGCGGACAACTGACCCCGTCACATCTACATGTTTACGGGCGACAACTTCGGAGAACCCGATACACTTTGAATATTCAACTACGGTCGTTTCTTCCTTATCGTCACATGTCTGAGACACAGGTGTCCACTTGCATCATTGCCACAATCAAGATGTATCATGGAATATGCGATAGTATTTTACGTAATGGTGACAGATTTAAAGTGTGCAACAGGCTACTTGGAAGGATGAGCAAATATGTACGGTATTAGCGGACAAGAAGCAAGTGTCGAATATGGTATAACAATACTTGAATAAATATCCACAAATAGCATCGTCATGTGCACGGCTAGCAGTAGAGTTGTACTGGGAAGGTGTGAAATGCGCAAGTGTGCAACAGCAGTAGTTGTAGTAGCAATTGGAAATGCAAAGCGTTTTAAACGCGACACCGAACTGATCCTTGAGATATGAAGATAAAATCTAGCATACAAGCTACAGAAACACCATGTGTTAGACTCTCAATGTCAATGTACACTTGGAATAAATGTGCTTAGTGAAATCGAGGTCCTTCATCCTTGATACAAATACATGATGAATATTAAAACCATTACAGATCATTTGTTCCAGATATTCCTTGGGAAATTTACAGTATGCTGATCTAAAGTTATTGTAATCTTGACGTAAAAATAAGACGCAGTTACTGGGCTTGTAAACTTTCAATATAAACCTGTACATTTATTGATGTTATATTTAAAACAGGATATATTATATAACTGACGCACCACGGATCATCGTAAAAAATGCTTTCCTTTCGTAAATAGCTGAACGAGACAGTCTTACAAATAATCAGCAGGTAGTATTATTTCAAGGAGTATGCATCTTCATGTAGATTTTTTTTATTTTTATTTGGCAAGAGTAATAAATTTAAAACTTGCAGCAGGTTTATCTAGACTCTAGATTATAGAGTAAGCAATAAGAGCACGCTACTCTATCCAACTAAGTCAGGCAATGTGAGAAACAAAACTGTAACAGACTAGTCTGCACGTCAGTCTGGGCAACAACAAAGTGATGCTCATTTCTCTTTAGCCGGATTACAAAAGTAAATTAATTTCCAAAAGAAACATCACAAGGCACGTCATGTTATTTGTCGTAATAACCGTAGTAAAAGCACAAAACTTCACCCGTACGTTCCACACTCAAGTTTTCGTACTGTGCAATTGACATTGAGAAGTTTGCAGACAACTTTCCACAAATTCTCATTATCTTGCAAAATGCATCTCGATTATTTTAGTTTATTCAATTATTAGAATCGACGCCTAGGGTGACTAGGTCATGAATCTCGTGAATCGTCCACTTGGGAATGTGCACGTGTCCGTCCGTCATACAAGGACGAACATTGCCGATCAGACACGAGTCCCCAGAGTCCATAACAACGCTTTTCCCCGCGGATAAGGATGACAAAATGTTATACATGCACTTTTTACGGTAAAGTTCGTTCGAAGTCTTGTGATAGTCGACGTATGATGGACGATTATTGCTGTTTTCAGCTCGGCACGCACAAAAGTGTGGAGTTATTGACACTCGAATGTTCCGGAGGCGCGTTATTCAGGATATATGTTATTGGACGGCTGTTATTGAAACGAGCAGACACGTGTAAACTACAAGTCTGATAAAGAAAAATCTAAAGCAAAATAGATATCTGTCCGTAAGAACACGATACGATTTAACAAATAACACAGCACACATACTAGTAATGGAAAAATCCAGTTATTTGCTCTAATACACAAAGAAGACAAAAGGTGGGCATCTCGCATACTAACAGCTACAGCACCCACACACAATCATAAGATTATACAGTAACGAAATTAGTGTCTATAGAAAAAGAAAAAAGGAAATTAAAGGCAGGAAGAACTGAATTCCCCACGAAGCACTAATCTAAAACATTGATACCGTACTTTGGAATCGGACTACACAATGGGGTCTCCCTCGGTGTTTAGTGGCGCGGCGTCAATGCCCCAAATAATACGTCTGGAGCATTACAACAAACGTATATATATATATATATATATATATATATATATGTGTGTGTGTGTGTGTGTGTGTGTATGCGTGCATGTATCATTCAAATAAATTACAGAGCACGACGTACAACGATCACAAGCCTCTCGCGCGCTCGACTAGAGCAGACGCACTATATCCATATGTACATACACACAGATGTAAGTGCGCGGGAACCTACGAATCCACGAAAAGACACACCAACACACGTACACATCGGTAATTGATCACGATACCAGAGTGAACGTGAAAACAGCCGTTATTAAATGCGATTATTTCCAAGAACAGTTAGATACCGGGTGTGATAATATTTTATTCATCGTGAAATTACATAGTTTGAATTTCACGATACATGATACGATGGTAATAAGTTCGACATGAGTGTGTTATACTGACGATTCGTCATGGAATATTCTCTTATAGTTTTCCTCTACTGAAACTATAATATACATTATATATCCTAGCAATATATGCGTTATTTAACAAATTCTTCTAATCCATATTAACCCAAATATCAACAAACTATGCACAATGGAATAGATTAAAAGGTATCATTTTCATTATTAGTATCTATTTAAATTATAATTCCAGCGTATGATTTAATATCAATTTCCGTTGATAAATACGCATTTCGCAAATAGCACAATTTATCAGACGAATTAATTAATGTACATTTTATGTCATTAACATTTTGTGTTATTAAAATATCGGATACTGCAAATAATGACACATCACGCCATTATTAATGAATAATGTGAATATATTCTAGTGTTAATGATTCTGTATAAATTTAACAATTAATTAATTATTATCATATCAAGTAATATTCAAGTAGATACATTTATATAAATGTATGTATTGTGTTACTTGCATGGGTATTTTGTTACAAGTATTACAGACGGATATATTTGCATATCTCTCTGTGTATGTGTGTGTATGTATGTTTGGCACATATGCTTCGTACACCCACGCCGGAAGACAGAAGAGCACTCTATGTACTAACAGGATGACACAAGTACAGAACTACAGGACAGGGAGTGAGGGGCTGATGGTAGTCGTGTAATGAAGCCCGAAGGCGTAGGAAAGTGCACCGCTAAAAGTTCAAGTGAAATGCATTAAACTGAAACGGGCACATTAAAGCCAGGGGCGGTGCCATGTAATTTCACGGGGACGAAATCACGAAACTGGGTTGTGAATTTTAAGTTACGAGCCTGTAAGCGAAATGAACTTGCAACGTACGCAATTTCACTAAGAAACTCTCCGAGTAAACGTAGAATACCGTCAGCTGAATATATTCCATCAATGTAATGAACTCTATATACTTTTCTATATAGGTACCGTCCCTTCCCAAGACAGCTCAAGTCAGATAAAACTGATCCTACGTCAAAGTAAAAAGAAATATACGAGCATTGTTAGAATCTGGACAAATTGTAACTCCCACCTGTCAAATTAACTATTATTATAAAACTATAAATAATCGTAATAATAATAAAACGTAGGATTCTCGTAATTTATGTGACAACGCCTAATACAGATTGAAAATATATGGCTCGTTTGTCACAATGATATCGGGAAAATGTGTATGAACCACGCGAGCACAACTGTTTCATGCACCAGAATTCCACGTAACTATTATAATTAAATGCTTGGTGGGTGAGAACATTGACACCCAGTCCTAGATTCTTAACATAATAACTATTATCGATGTCTACTTGAACACTGAGCCCACATTGCATTGTATTATATGTATAGAAGAAGAACCTATAAATAATATTACTAATAATATTATACAACAATGAATATGATTTGTTTCAGTTATAGATTTGTATAGTAAAGTTCTGTGTGAAAAGGAAATTATGCAGTACTGTAATGCAGATAAATGACTGCTGGTGTTGAGCAATTACCGGCTCCTGTACCAAGTTGTTCCGCTATTGGTTCATATTTGTACAGCAATATGTCGTGAAGCATCTGTAACCGCTACGTAGTCTATGTACACCGTACCACATACAGTAGCGACTAGGCCAAACACATGTCAAGCTTGGTGGAAGTAATTAAATAATTCCGTATTCTGAGAAACAGGTAAAACGTTTTATAGTCGGCACTATAAAATATACGTTATGGGACTGTCCATATACATAGCGGCAGCTGTATATCCTACAGAGATACACTTGCTAATTGTATACGGTATACGGTGTAATTACTTTACATACAATACTGCCAGTTTGTGCTCACATACAATCCAGGAGGAAATATACGGCACTTACCCGAAACAAAAATATAAATTAATATAATGCATTTTATCTGTATCATACTATATGGCACGCATATCCAATGGTGTACACAAAGCAAATAATTAATTCCAATGAATATATGCACATTCTATTTACATATTTATTGTCACCCTTCCGAAAAGGGGTAGAATAAAAAAAGGGTGCACGTGCATTGATCTTTTGATCTATTCTAAAATAACATATACAAGGTGACAGAATGTTTAAATAATAACCTTCGTATGAATTCATTTTGGCTCATATGACGAGATCGAGCGTTACCTTTAATTGGCAATAAAACTAGCTTTAAACTAATTCTTCTTCACTAACACCTGCTTCAACATCGGTTCCGTCGACAACCCGACAGAACTTTCGTCTTGAGAACAGTTAAACGAATCTATCAATAAAAACACAGCTTGTAATTAATAAAAAAACTTTTAAACTAATTAGTTGTCGTCCGTGTATTTCCCAAGATAAAACAATGAACTTTTTTCCTTTCCCAATACGACGACGGCGATGCACATTGCGTGACGTCAACAACATCAACGCCAGTAGCAATATCAGCAGTAGCCTACGAGAAATAGGAGCGTCAGATACACGTGTAGCGCATAACCCACTGGCAGGTACCTGTTAACATGTCCCATATGTCTGTGTCTGTTTGAATGTCCGTCGACGTCAAGCGACGCCCGCACGAGGCCAGTGGAATGGGAATGACAGCGGCGTCCGTGGACGGAATATAAATGAAGTACGACGCATCGATGCGATACCATACGATACGATGTACTTCTGCAGGAAACGGGGTAGCGTGTTTTCCTATCTCAACAGTTTGTCAAAGTTCCGTGTTTCTTTGTGCTCGGTTAGACTTGCTGACTGATAGAATGGAAGGAATACGTCTACGAAGATAGATGGATTCAGGTGAAGCGGAACTTGTAACTTTCAGTTTATACATGTACGCGTACACAATGCTGTTTCCATACTGCTCACAAATTATTTTACAATATACAAAAGTAAATCTAATTCACATTTCACTGCAAATACGAGTAATTCATTTTTAGATTTCCTCAACTGTTATTAATATGATGGAATAACAAACGAATATTTATTCGGGAAAACTCAAGAAAAACGTTAAAACTGATCAAGAATCATCCATTTCCTTTTCGTTGCCCATTTTCGCCTGGTTCAATACGTCACAGTTCATTTAAGGCATAAAACCTTTTAAAATTCTTTCAGACATTCATCAGCGTGCTTTTCTGGGTTGCACCCGGCGGCCTGTCACCCTTCGGAATTATGCATTTAATTCGAATTAAATCCGACTGGCGTGGACTTCATCAGACTTGTGCAACTCGCTACAAATGTCAACGGAGGAAGGTCGCTCCCCTCGTGCACACTGCATCGTTCAGCACTGTTGCCCGATAAGCATCAGGGGAAATCACGGAATAATTCCACATCCATTCCATTTACTCCTCACACCAAATGTTCACGGATTCTACCAGACCCGACCGAGTGTCGACTCACTCAAATGCTGTCTATAGAATACGCCGCTGTCGATCTTGTGGTCGAGTGCATTTCTACTTTCGTACATCATCTGCGGTACCACTGTTTCGTAGTTGCTTGGTTTTATAGCATCCAGAAGGGAGTTGTATCAATGTTTATGTTCCCTGTGATTTGTATTAAGTATGTACTTGGGTTCACTTGAAATTCTCGCAATAACTCAATAATACCCCACGTAAAAGAAATACGATCAGAATCAATTTGACATTGCGGTTTTTCAAATGATTTGTATATTCTTTTTAACTGTGACAGCACACATAGATATATAAAGATGTCACTTCAATAGTCGTTTATAAATCAAAGAGATATATCTACTCAATTATAATTTTATTGCCTTTAATCTGAGAAATTATATTTTATAGTGAATGTAACGGTAAACTAAACAAATAAAATATCGTTGCCATCCGATTTGATCTTGCATTTTAATGTATCAAAAGGAAAACATGCAACGCTGTACATGGTAGTTAGATGGATGTTAATTTTACCACAAGATACTGCTCGTAACATACTTATTGAATTAGTATCCACTGTATGTTTGATCATGCATTAAAATAGATGTGTATTGACGATAAACATTGGCGAACTACCTATCCTATTAATAAACCCTACGGTCTACTTAACAGTATTCCATTATAATTTGTCATTGTCGTATCTGGATCCTGTTCTATATTCTCACCTTCAGACATAATCCAGTTATAAACCAAACGTTGTTTGGCTTTACTCAGTCTTAATCTAGTTTCTTATTCAAATAAATCCACTTTGGTAAATTAAGGTTTAATCCGCTACCAGGAAAAGTGATTTAAAATAAATGGACGGCCACTGTAAACGAGGGAGTAGTAGAATGAACAGAGAAATCGTTAACAGACAACTAAAGGCATCTACAATTAGCAGCAGTCAATGCAGAACAGTACAGTGCAGCTTTAAGATTCTTCTATACGCCAGTCAATAATATTTCAGTGCACCCCTGATAAGGTTATTACCACTGACAGTGCTCTTTCGTTGGAAATAACACGACATATAACCAGCCCCCGTGTTCCCGGGTGTCTGTTCTACAACCAGAGGGGGTACTAACGGCAGTGGTAATGTTATGTGCATTCCATTAGGTGACATTTCACAGCCCTGCATCCGCTAACTTATAGCCGTGTAACGAGCGTCTCTTTCAAGATCATCATCGGTGGACTTTCTGCTGACTCTACCAAAACATGCCATAAAAACCCGTGACAAAATTCAACAGCGGACATAATAATAACGGGATTATTTATGTAGCTCGTACGTTACTCGAACCCGCCAAATTCATTTCTCGCAACGAAAATGTGCAGTATAGTAAAATATTCAAGTGTCCCATTCAAAGTGACGGAACAGAGCCATTTTGTAAAATTTATAACGGAAATTCGACTACACGGAAATGTGTAACGATCCTTCTAAAATGATTCACGAAGCAAAATTTTACTAATAACACCATTTATTTCGTGCATGAAATTCATTAATTAAATGCAAGAAGCTCAAGGTAAGTCCGGCGAGTTCCAAGCCGTTTTTTGGCAACACGGCAGAACGTAGATTTGAAGCTGAAAGAAGTTTCTCTAATTTACGTTCTTTTCTTTCAGTGAAACAATTCAGCTGTATTTTCAAGTCCCTGTTACCTGCCAATTATAGAGCCTTCTACATAATTGATTCGAATTTATCGGAAACTTCGTAAATTTCGTTAAAAAGTTTGTAAGCGTGCGCGCCAAAGAGGCGGAAGCATTTACAATAGCTTGGGGGGCCATTATCCATAGGCGACACGGTGAAATAGTGAACAGGTCGAGGGAGGATGACAAAACATGCGCGCAACATTGCGTAATTGTCAAGTAACAAGCTGCCAACGTAACAAAAAAGGAAAACTTTATTCACTACAAACGTTGTCGACAACGAAGAGTGTACACTGAACAAGACCTTTACCTTCTAGATAAGTGACAAATACACTTTTAATGAATTTCATTTACGACACTTTAAAAAAAAACTTGTCTTCATCTTCTGAATTAATAACACACCTTAAGCAAAATGCGAGAAATGAAAAGTTATCTTTACGACATGAAACCCAGGATTTTGTAAACAAAATATTGCCGTAATAAATTAGGAATATTGTAAGTTGAGGACGGAAACAGAGCTTTGATTATATTTGTTTACATTAATCTTTGTTTCATTTCACCTAGGGATAACTGCGAATATTTCTCGTACAACTTTATCAATAACTCACTTCTATATTGCACGACAATCAATTTTTATTTAGTACGTATTCAGGAGCAAACAGAAGACAAATCTCTATTAGTTTTAACGCTGTGCGTCCGCCTGTCTTGGCGATATATCAGCAGGGAACCAGGGAACATGTTGTCGACTTTGTCAGGATAAATATCGCCAATATATTTCTTCAGTCGGTAAACTAATGTGTAAGCAAGCTAGTGGTAGGTATACTACTTTACCGAATATATACACCAGTTCTAATAACATTACCAGAAATAAATGATGCGTATTTCTTCCGCTCGACTGTTTGCCGAATATAAGTTATTTATATTATAAGTGAGCTGTCGTCTCCAGAATCGTAAAGTGTATTACATCGCAGACCATGGATAAACCATTCATGAGATCAGGTACGGTTAGTGTCTTACCGAGCCGTACCGAGCATTAATATTAATACTAACCTTGCAAGTTAAATGATATACGCACATTCCTTACGGTTGTATTTGAATATTTCGCAATGGAATTATTCACAAGTCCATTTCATACCTCCTTAGACTATGTATGTAGTAAACAAATCTTTTATCAAAAATTGTTTTATTATCTTGAAACTACTGAAATTAAATAGTATAGAGAAAGTAATTTCTATTGATTTCGAATGAGTGTTAAACATACGAAATTTAATCACCCGCGCTGTAATTAACAAGCGAGATCGTCCGTGTTAATCGTGTCTCATTGATACGCCATTAGCACCAATTCAATCAGGTGTTATATTACACCGTTTATGTGAATGACGTTAATGCAACATTCGCCTCTCTCTCACCCCGCAGCCCCCTCTCAGCTTTCACCGGTGCCCGAACTGACAGGTTATTGCCGCATTGTGTATTTGTGTTTGGTCATACATCAATATGTGGACATTGCAGACCACAAACACCGATATATTTATACCAAACATACCATTCGCATCAAGTATCATATATGTTGAAAACAGACGTTATTATTTTTGTTATATTTAGGACATATCAAAGGAAGATTGTGTGACACACATCAATCTAATCGTAAACCATACAAAAAAACAAAAAACAAAAAACCGAACGATGTATGATATCCGCGCAATGACATTGCACGAAGCGTCACACGAGAACGGAAAATAATAAATGACAATTTCAAGCGAGCGTTTGACAAGCGATTAATTAACATCGCCTACCAAACGCCAGATCAGATATGAAAGAGACGTCAAGCAAAATGAAATATACCGCCTCCAAAATGTAAACACACTCGTTGGGGCATAAATTAGACGTGAAACATGTAAACGAAGTTTAATTTTTAAAAAAGATTATTTTCCACACCGAACGTACCCAGATTTAGCTCCGACAGAACTTGGCACCGGTTTCAAAAGCGTAATAAAGAGAGCGCGCGCTCGATATCCTCCGGTACTTATAAACTTCACTCTAGTAATGAGATCGTCTATTAATTATGAACTGTATTAAGCTATTCGTAATTAGTACCGTGTAAGCTTTGCATACTCAATACTCGAGTATGATGTGTTACATAAATTATCCAGCGATACGAAGTATTATCCTTCCAGTTATGAGAAGCAAAAATACATCACGTAAGATAGCATTAATCCTGCAACATGGAAGTAGACGATATTACTCCCAGGTATTAGTGTCAATATACAAAGTTTCATTACATATTATTAAAAAAAACATATAAACTTCAACATGAATATGATGACCAAGCACAGGCGTCAGTGAATTTATTAATAAACAACAAAATGGTGGTTTCACAACTGACGAAATGAAGCAAAATGCTGCGAGTGAAAAGCTTTCATTCACATGCAGCGATCGAGTATAATCCGTCCGCATTTGTAGCACATCCTCCATGTAGAACATTAGTAATTACATGTGGTGAAATAGGTAGGCGGTGCTATCTGTTTCTACCGCCATCACACATACACACGTGTAAAAACTCAACTAGTTAATTATAAGCCAACTAATTCCAACAGACAATTATATCCGACTTGCTGCACTACGAATATAAATTACCCTCTAGTTTTTAACCAACATAAATATGGCTTAGTGACCTTAAGCAGCGTTTTTTAATTACTATCACTTCATATATTCCACGGGCAAGTTATCATTTCTCGTTAATAACGTACCTACTGTTTCTCGATGCCATGTTAAACGGTATTTTATACATTGTAAATAATCTATTCTGTACGCTACTCAGAGGGCCATTCATTTTAAGAGAATAGGTAATGAAGTACTAGTTAAAGTTTTGATGAATTGTACGCTGGAAGAATAGTATGACTGCACAAAGACTTCTCTCAACAAATTAAGCAACTCTTAATTTCGTAATTCTCGCTCCAGAAAATACAATTTCGAAATCTTCCAACTTACATTTAGCATATTTTAAGCGCATTACGAACTTATTATAGAAACTAATTTCTTGTGATTATGGCGAAACCAGCAATTAATAATTCTCCTTACGTTGATAAACTATTATTGCCATTCCCATGGATGCTGCGATAAAACTGCACTCTGACCTTTTTTTCCAAGAACAATGCAAAAAAGACATTGGCTGACTAATAAATCTTACGGGACACTGTATTAATGTCGTCTCACTAATCACCCTTTAATGGAAATTTATGAAGATAAGAAGATAATTACAAAAAAGCATACAAGACGAAAAAAAAAATACAAAACAAAAAACCCCTTTTTATCTGTAAAAGTTCACGAAGAAAAAATCGAATAAAAAAAAATAACTTCACGATCTTCTGCCGAGCGACCGAACGGCTTGTTGCATTTTTAAAGAAGCGTGTCTGGATGCAGTTATATGTGCAGCCTCACTAAGGAACAATGCGCTGGAACAGACGAAACATCGTAGAGAATATGGAAGGTTTGTGCACGCAATACACGAATACTTGATACACGAGCTGGAGCATGGAACAACTACGTATAAATGTTGATCACTTGTGAAATTACAATATTTCACAGCGAGTAACGACGCTCGTTTACACCTAATGGTAAACGATTCATTTTTAATGCTTTCCATGTACAAAATAGGGCTTCCACAAGGTAAACATGAATATTCCGTAGGAATGGCTTACAAAATACCTGTATCTACATAGGAATTTACTTCCATGCTACACTTGAGCCATACAGCGTTATACATTTCAATAGAAATAGCAAACAGTATTCTGCTGTCGTCGTAGTTATAGATGAACTGAAATGTAAGACGGGACGTTTTAAAAATTCAATGAACAATAGTATCTGTCAACGGTTGTTGTGTTTCTGTGTTGACGGTTAGAAAGTGTAGAAGCAATGCACTATATTAGAATGCATGATGCATTTAGAGAAACCACTTTCCAATGTAAATTGAATCTTGTGCTTGGGCGACAGAGTGAATACGGTGCCTAGGAATATAGTCTCCCTTTGGCGCTTCATCAGTTTCTTATTCTTCTGTGTATCGAAGAAGAAGACTTTGTAATTTCCAGCACGTACGAACTTTTCAGTATCGTTTTAGATACAGCTTAATTTTATTTACATGTTTTACGTATGCCGAATGCGCATAGACTACAAAATGCAAATATCGCACTGTAAGGAAATTATACTTTGTTCCACGTACTTGCTCTGTGTACTTAGCACCCATGGGATGAGAAGCAACAGATACTTCGATTCACATTGGATCCTAGGAGCATACTCCGCGAATTCATATAAACAGGACATTTGTTTAAAATAAAGATTATGTAATGGTTATTAAAAAAGGACCGTGAAAACCCGGGCCAGCATTCATGATACAATCTCCGGTCGCATAATTCAAACAGGCTTAACGGCTAGCCGTGAAGTATTCCGAGATAACTCAATTTCAAGTATTTTACTTTCCGTGTTCCGTGGTAATTTGTCAGAACATTAGATTAATGGCTGTTGCACGGCGCATTTCTACATTCGCTCCGCATTCGGTAAACAGTGGAAAATATCCACAAGCACCACCGCGTTGCGGACAACACGGCCAACGCCAACGCCAAACTCGGCCTATTCGGTAATTAAATCGCACGACAAAATCTTATTAAAGAATTAATTGAAACGAATTATTCCACCACGTTTTCCTTTCCCTGTGAAAGCCTTGTTAATCTAAATGTAAACTTGCTGGTGTTGCATACGTAAAGTATATGTATGCGTGCGTGCGTGCGTGCATGTGGGACGCGACCCCTCTACTAGGGGCATATATGCTCTCCACATGGGTGCCACCCACTTAAGGGTGACTCCGCTAACCATATCCTCCTCCCTTGTATGACGCAGCAGGAGTTCCAGTGAGTGGGTGGTGCATCCCTCTTATTATTACAAAACACATACGTTCCGTCTGACAGACCCCCTCTCATTTTAATGAATAATCAAGGAACCATGTCCGATCACGAGTAGAAGCTGTTTTGGCACTTGCAAATCACGTCATACATCACGCACCCGAATGAAATCGCATTATCATGCAGTGAATTTAATTGTATCGGAATTTGTCGCATGCAGTTTGTCCCGGCTTGCATACAGTAATTAAAGTGTCGCATGGAATTTGTTAAATCATAATATGAATGTGCAACATGTTTTTATGATTAAAGTTCATAAAAACAAAGGGTAGAATATTTGTTTGAAACATTATATATGCACCGTGGAATAATTCTGAATATATTACAATATATCTTTAACTGTATGCATATCGAAACTTCTAACTACAAATCCCACACGTTCCATAATACAATTTTCTATATTAATGACTATTCCTGATACGATCGTCCACATGCATATATTATGCAAATGATATTAAAGTTTTGAACAAATGAGAAATAAATTATATCGATTCATATCGACCTGATTTTCCGTCGTCTCAAGCTGAAACTTGGAGCGTATTGCAAGTAATAATGGCTATTTACAATCTAAACACGTTTAAGTGTAGCGGGAATATGATCCGCGAAATAAGCATTTGCAATATGATATATTAGTGGTGAAATTGACCAATGCAGCATGTAACATTTACAGAACATGCCGAACCATGTGCTTACTTCGTCGTCCACGCATCTCACAACAATAAGTTAAAGAAGAGAAAAAGTCAACAGTGCAGAGTTGGAGATGGCGACTTCTTGGGTTCGGTTCGTGTGCGTGTAAGTCGATATCTTTAATACAGCGTCTGGCGCCGGCCCCAGGTCTCTGGTAACAAAGGGCCGTAATCTCGCTAAAAAATCCGTGAGACTCTGGCGTTCAAAATAAACTTTATAGCTTGCTCCGTGTAATGAGTGTTTTGATCGTTGATACAGTGGTTTAAATTTGTACGCAGTACGCGCTACCAACTAATCGTTTATGTAGTTTGTTTTGTCGTAGTTTCAATCGTCTGGTTACGTTAATATTTTATAAACTTCGTACGTAATTATAAATTATAAATCTACAAGTAAATAAGCAGTGTATGCCTACAAGTAATATTATCCAATAGATTGATGATTGGTCCATCCAAATATGCAAGTAATTTTGTTCAGAGAAGAAATATAATACACATTAATAGAGTCAACTGTTTGGTCAATAAATCACATGCATTTAATTTATAAACCATTTGAATTTATCACTTGAATCAAAAGAACTATTTATTGTCATTGGTGCACATGTTATAAATCAATGTTTACAATGTAACCCGTCAATATGCATCGATGCAGTGATCGTTAAGTTCAATAAACACAGAATAAAGTATCAATTCGACTCGTATAACTTTATTAACAATCACTAGAAACTAAATCTATTTCAGTTACGGGAACTATAAAGCAATGGATCACAGTGTTTAAATAAACTTCCCGGTATTCGAGTAAAGATGTGATCGATCTTGGTAATTGATTCTAAGAAACTAAATCTAGTTTAGATGTTGTTGTATGATTTGCACACGCACGGCAACACTGCTCATTGTTTCGTTGGAAGGAAACCGTAAGTATTACATAAACCAAACGCAATTAGCAACAACCTGTATACACAATAAACGTGATTCCAGCATCACTGCTAGACGCTGTTGTAATCGGTGTACAGAGAATTCTAGGTTGATTTACAATCAGCTGCGTTAGAAATCAAGTTCTAATTCTGTAGCACAGCAGCAAATGCAGAGCACGTACCTTGGTTACAATGCAATTTACTTTGCGCTGCACCATACTTTTACTCCTGTGTACGAATTAACTGGAACCCGCAATTAGAACGAAACCCGAGATTGGAATGCGGGCGTATTTCAATTCTTTGATGTTGATACCGCTGAACCGGGACCGCATCCGGGTTATAGGTTTCCGTTCTGGTGCGAAATATTACGGTTGAACGCATATCAAAGCGGATAAATCACAAATATCGTTCGTTATTCCGAATAATATTTCCCAAATTACTTTACTTTACATATTAACCATCATGGGTGACTGATTTCAATGGGAAATTCGTGTTGCAAGGCTTAACAACAGTTCGATAAAACTATCTTCAATGAGAATGATTCAGAATACGCTGAATCTTGAATGATTGCAATTCAAATCGCATAAATTGATATGGAAAAGTGCTCGAAAAAAATTACGTAAATTACGACCAGTATTAATCTCATACGTAACTGACTAAAATCGAATGAAGTTGTTCAATTTTTCATCGAGAACGTATATCCGTTATATTCGCCGGTAAATTAATGTAATTATCCACGGTATGTCGAGCTAATTGAATTGAAAACCGACACAGAGCCATGGAACAGCGGCAGCCAGCGGCTGCAGTGAACACTACGGAGGATATGGAATATAGTTGTGCAGTGTAGTGCCGGTTGCATAGTCGCTGAACGCAGCAACACCACCAGAAGCAACGCTGCCACTTAATCGAGTTAGGTTTGCTATAAATCACCGCACTTTATCATACAGTACATGCAGCACTCGAGCAACCGCCTTGAACGACACGCAATAACCTAGAAACTATGCATTGCATGCCACCATACCACACCAAAACATCACCTCTCCACTACCCGCCAACCGGAAATACACTTTTTATGTCGCATGATTTCTACGACAAATATTTTAATCGATTATATTTAAATTAGCCAGATGTAGGAATTCAGAACGTTAACGTATTACTCGAGATTTACATCTAAATTAGAAGATATGCTAATATTTCACCCGGTCCTGTGTATTTCGTACCTGATCAATCTTGCTTTAATATTAGTCTGAAGCGAGAGTATAACATCTTTCGAGGGTATGAGGAAGAATTCATGTTCACCACCGAACTAACTATATATTTGAAGGTACGTGAGTAAAGTTCGAGTGTTCCATTTAGCACATACTAGTGATAATGGTGGGCAAACTAACCTCATTCCTTTATGCTACTAATAGCATATTTGGGCCAAAGGGTACTTATAACTCCTGACTGTTAAAAGCATCGCTTCTTGAAGGTGTGTGGTCAATGCTTCTTCCGATTCTCTTATCGTTGAAAATTCCACACTGAACCATTAGTAGGGAAAGAGTCAATTTTAGTATGTACAAGATAATGAAAATGAGAATTTTTACCCTCAAGAAGTATTTTTCAACCATGCGGGTTTCTTCTATCTGTTCTCCGAAATTTAAACCAAGTGTAAGTAATTTTCCATACAGGCTTATTTGAAGTACTATGATCGGTCATAATTCTTCTAACACGTAGTTCATAGACAAGTACACTACTTGAAGCTGCAGTCAAACTCCTGGAGCTATTTAAAACGATTACACTCTATTATCAAGTAGACCTGAAGACATAACAAACATATGAGTAAGCCCCGATAGTTAAAATAATTTGAACGCCTGCAGCTGACCCCGTTCGAATATAAGAAGCATCTCTGGACAAGTGATTATCTTTGATTACATATTCAGTTAAACGCACGTTGACAGCTAACATAAGCACATCACTCGGATCCGTGTGTTTAGAATTAGTGTTTTGTTTAAATGTACATACGTAGGTACCTGTAACAACATGCTGGGGCACTTACACATTAGCGCCGCGTACTACAAAGCTCGGCATGGTACCGTGCACGTCAACACATCATACATACAGAGCTATATTACAGTGCAGAGTGTGGGAGAGATACACCAGGCGCCTTGGCTGTGCAAACTAAAAGCACATCCACCACCACCACCTCACTCATACCACGACGCTCGCTCACTTGATGCAGAGCACACGTATATGAAGTGCAATGTTTAATATGCATGAGATCTATGAAGGCAGCAGTGTCATTTTACAGCAATACAGATACGTGTTGGCTAGCCGCAAAAAAAAAACAACAAGCACTATTACTGACTAGGTAACATCTCTCGCCTGTTCCATTACTTGCTGCCATAACATCGAAGGTGTACTGTATGCACTTTGTGATCCTGGTTTTGTTATTAGTTTAATAATTAGCAACTTCTTGCACGGTGCCTCCTGATTGCTTCCATCAACACCATTTACTTTGTCGGCGCAACCAGACATTGCATTTACCTCGTGTTCCAGTTTTGTTCTAAACGTGCACTGAACGTAATTACTGCAAAATGAAAGGTCGTATCATTTGACCAGATTGTTCATTCAATTACTAAGCATTTCCCAATAAAGGTACAGGAAGCACTCTGCGAAAATACTCCGGCAAGACATTACTATATTTCGAACATGCAACACGACAGTGTCAGCAAAAAAAAATAACTAACCGGAATTATTATACCGTTGGCACTAAAGCAAAATCATAGATCACAAATCTTCAACTTTAAGACCACAAAATAAGTTACCCTATTTTTACGATGCAGAAATAAGCAATCCATCATAGAAAATGGGCCAACATTTAAATACCCTACGTGCACTCAATTATATATTTTTTGTACTTACATTCCTGCAGCACACAATATTTTATAGTCAGGAAAATAATAAATTTGTCACGACTGTTTCTTTGTAGCGTATCAAATTTCTTCCGGCCAAAAACTTTTTTTACCAAAGGGTTTAGTTATTCCTAATATAAATATGGATTGACAGCTATAAATGAAGCACAATATTATGAACGTTTTTTTTTTCCTACCGTTTTTATACCCCAATGGGTACTGTTTCGTTAGTAAAGATCAAAGACAAAAAAAAATATACGAGAGAATATATTTACTGTCTGCATAACTTCAGTTTCAGTTGAATGTATGACTGATTTAATTACAAAATCTAATTTTTCCGAATTTACATTTTCTATGCATTAAAAAGAAAACTATGTAGTAGTGGTAGCTTTGGTTAAAATTCAAATTGGAAAACGAAATGAAAAGCTATACATCTAGTTTTGAAGTACCCTCGTACTTGCATGTATGCAGTGGATGACAATACAGTTTCACATTGGCGCAATCACCGTTGCTACTGTATACTGGGGGGTGAGTCACATGACATCACATCAGATCACACGGTCTCTGGATAATATGCACTGAGAATCCAAGGGCGGGGAGGCAAGGGGTGCAACCCAGTTCATCAGATCAGCCCTATCGCTCTAATGGGATTAATTCAAGACGGGTCCACCAATCATACGATATCAAATAGCTATGAATAGCAATAAAGATGAGTAACGTTGATACCAGTCGAACCAGTTACGTCCAAGTGAATTGGTCGGGTCGGTACCATCATACATTCACACGAATCATACATATACGTGTTCATGAATATTAATGGGCGAGGAAATTAGAACGATTTGTTTTCATGTTCAGGAAGCTGATGCATCCTGATGATTTCCAATGAAAAATTACACTGAACGTAATGTACTTTGGTATTGTTCATAAAACGGACACGAATTCTATGAGAAGATCCGTTATCTAGAACGGAAAATTATCTAGGCGTATTCTATTGTATATAGCTACATTGAAAGCATTCATTAATTTGTTTTATTACAATTCGATTATTTTCTTTACTTGGGACTTCAAACGCAATGTACATTGCAAGAAGAATCGTCATTTTAGATGTTTCAATATCATCAATATACAAAATAGAGGTGAATAAACCATAACTGTCAACATCAATTATTTCACTTCAACAATAATCAATCAGATTAAAATCTCCAAACACTTTTAATGACGTTAAAATACTGAAATATTGATTCATATTCATTGAGCTATTGGAATTTTGTGGCGTTCGTTCGAAATCATTTCATCAGTCGCTGATTAACACAGAAGCCAAATGTTCGATGTTTATCTGCAGTAACTTCGTTCGGCGCGTCATCATGCATCTTTCATTACACCCACATTGTTGTTTCGGAATTCTCTGTGGACGTATGTATTCACAGCGATAAAGATTTTTAATGGTCCCTCTATGACGGCCACTATAAAAGCTTTCCACTGTGATGACAGAATAACAAAGAACAGATCGTGTACAAAGAGATTCGATTTTTTCATCTTGCGTCTCGTTTCGACTAATGCACTTGCGGCATTTAGTAATCATACATATACGCACAAGCACACACACGAGTATATCCATCACACTCGGACGACCAAGTATGTGGTGCTGCAGTAATTAAACCATGCAAAGTCGTAATTATCCGCGGAACGTTTAAAAGTGTTAACTTCTGAAAAAAAAAAAACACAAAACAAAACAACAAGCCGTGAGGAGTCGTTTGTAATTTTTAATGACGCCAGGTAATTAATTGCGAAATGCAACACACTACTAACGGCACATGTGATCCTGTTTCAGAATTTTAATGCAAGTATCGTATGCACGTATAAATGTTCTACAGCAAGGTGCTATATACGAGTGACATTATTACAATTAATGACGGTTTAACAGTGTATAAGTCTACGTTAAAAACTTAACCAATACTGCTGAATATATTACGTTGTACTCGCAAAGAAGTACTAATTGCATTACGAAAGAAACTGCGTCAATACTTTCATGGATAATCATAAAATGTCAATATGTATTTTTCATCAGGAATGCAGAAAATAATTCCGTAACAAATTATCCACGATGTGTGTTATTCACTGATATTTCAATATTGGTGTGTTTGTCAACAGTATTGTAAAAACCCAGGGAACCTTACGAACGGACAATAGTTCCTGCCACATATAAAAGACGCGTGTCTAGACCAAGTAACCCGAGATAGAGGCAAACAAATACACACAACATTACGTACGAGTAAAGTCTGCCCATTCTCGAATAACAAACTATTCGCAGTAATAGACTGGGCAGGGCTTTGCATTACCGGCATTGTCAGGTCTTTACACCTGTCTAGTGAATAACTGCAAGCCTATTATAAACCACAGAACCATCGCATATTGAATTCAAAAGCATTCGGACACTCCGCCTCCGATAGAACTATCCAGCGCGGTTACTATCAATTACAAAAAGAAATTCAAAGAAGACAATAGAAATTAAATTCGCCAATACAAAATTGCATTTTAATATAATACTTTACCGTTACTTGAAGCGAAAATCAACATGAACTCTCTGAATGCCGTTCCGAGTAACAGATGAATAAAAAACTTACCTGAAACAAAAGAGAAAACATTCATTAATACAATGTAAGACAAAAAGTTACACAATGTACATTCTTGTACAGATTTAGGATACAATAATGGCATTGTATACCTCCCAATAGAGACCAGAAAACACCGAACTTTACACAAGGTACTACAGGGGCGGAGCAAAGAGGGAGAAGAACCATTCAACCACCCTCAGATCAGTTGCAGTGGCCTCTCTATTTACCCTGGCTCTTCACTGCAGTGGCACTCAAACAGTATTCTTTCATGTTCAAATATTGTTAATTGTTTACCCAGTGCTTTTAACGAAACGTAATTGTAAAATACGCCTGGTTTAAAGTTTCAATATTGCTTAATCGCGTGTGAATATAAGCGACTGTCCATTATTGCTCTGCAATAACAAATACGACATTGGACATTTAGAAATCAGCTGAGTATTTCGTGTGATGCAGACTGGAAACGTATTGGAGCAATTTCGACGACGCCAAAGAACATATTGAGGGTTAAAGTATTTGGTTTTTCTTGTAACAAGAGCAAGTAGATTGATGTTCAATTCACTAGCTACTAACGGAACAATATATCTGTTACTGTCTTCACATTATACCAACGATGCCATATAAGAGATATATTGAGTATTGAGTTCTTCATTACGGAATGCATATAAATAACTATATTTACAACTTAATTAAAAGTATTATCCATTAGGAGATTTTTTATTTCATATATAAAATTTTTTAGTGTTATTGAAAATTAAATTTCGTAATGCTCGAGGATAAAACTGTTTTATTAGCCATTTTCCTCTTAAATATTAGAAAATTATCTTCAAAATTAATCTCATAATATTCGTGAATAAAACACGCTATTTTTATGTGTTTACGTTGAAATACGATTTGTTTGTATAATGTAAATTGTTATTTTTGTTCCCTGGCTTCGCTACTAACTCGCCAAACGTTTTCGTTCAATCCATAGATAAGTCAGCATGCACTTGAGCTGTCTGTTACATGGTAATCTCTAAGAGGAAACACAGTGCATCCGCAGGATTTGTTTCACAAATTTAGAAACACACATGCTACAAATATATCCACCACTTCCCTAACGCTGTTCAATATGAAATCACACCTCATGCATAATGCGTGATATTTTTTGTCAGCTGTCAAGCGAAATATCATAACACGAAGATTAGAAATATAAATTCATACATTCGTTTAGTTGCCCGAAATACCCTTGTTTATCTTTTCAATCGTTGCAATATTTTTACTTCGCTTTTTTAAAATAAATATTAATACTTCTCCATCAACGAATGAAACGAAAGAGTGGTTTCTTGTTGAATATAGTATTTTGAAAGAGGAATATTCGATTATTGTTTGGGGGTTGCTGTTTCAAGAAAGGCCCTTCCGTAGTCATATTTCATGTCCGTCCGTCTGGACATCCCACAGGAATTCGTTATAGTCCAATGTTGGAGTTTCAGCACATAAATTACAATATGGGATGTTTATTGGAATTTTCAGGGGTAAAATCGTCTTGTGAATGACGCCGAAACGAAAGATACTTCTATGTGGTATTGTCCGAACAGAGGAAACCGTAATATATTAACCGACGTCTCTCGTCGACTCAATGCACAACAAAACTTTCTCAAATTACTGTGAAGCGTGCTGACGGCGGCGGCCATGTAACATGTTCATTTCTTATGCACCAGGACATGTTCCTTAATTGCGGTAATTAATACTTCGTTTATAATATTATAATCAGTTCCAGGTGTACCGATTTGCCGCAAGTCATTTTGAATTGTTGTTTAATCATGTCTGATATTTACTCAGCTGTATCACGCACAGAAATATTTTGAAATACTTTTTTTAACAACTAATAACAGTATAAATGTTCTACATGCCAGAAACTTTGACTGCGCGGTATATTGAAATATCCGTAGGCAAGGTCACATGTTGAAGAAACTAATAAACAAATTTAATAACAATATTACAATCAATTATCTCACACTAGTAATCTCTCATCTAATCTGTAGAATCTTTGTAAGAGATTGTTTCAACAGGTGGAGAATTCGCCGTCAGTGTCGCTTGCAACACACGGCCAATTGAAAAATAATTACACATATTGATCACCAAATTATACCCCATAATGTTCCTGTTAACTGAATTGCTCGGGGCATCGAAATCTCTCTCTATGTACTGTTATAATTGGTAAATAATACCGGCTTTCAAAAACAATGCTCAATCATATTTTGATGTAACATCACAATGCACAATACCGAATTGATCTTTCAAAAACACGGTGTTTCAATATTCAAGCATTCATATTGAAATATCTGGTTCGTGAAAGTTGATTTTTTTTGTATTATTTCTTCTGTTGAATGACACGTAATCTGAAAGATATCTTCGTGGCATCCGTGAGAATTTAACTAGTGACAACTGAAAATGAATACTTGTCAAGCACGATGACACTTGACATGAAAATTATTTGATTAAATTTTCGATTAAAAAAAACGGCTGCAGAGGACAACGAAAGAACAGCTAATTCCGTCTTGAGATAATCTTGTCTTGAAATGCACGTAATACTCTCCGTGTAGAAAAACATATTTCAGTTTCTGAAAGGGTGAGCTGCAGTGTAGGAACGTCTGCATTCGGAGGCGTATACAAAAGAAACAGAACAATTACGAAAGGTTACTGTTATGTTTCAGGAAATCCTCTCAAGTCTCATTGTCACCAGTTTTTACTGGTTGCAGGAGCCGGCTTACCGAGAGATGCCGGTGTGAACCAACTGTTACCAGCGTATTACCGCGCACCAGGTCAGGTAATTGGTGGTGGTGGTACATGGCATACAGTCACGTCTCCACGAGATAACCTATCTCCGCGGCTACCGCAGACCGCACCAGATCATGCCGATAACATTCTCCGCGTACCGCAACCAATGTGGTTGCACTTGTATGTTGCACTATCTCCCACCGGTAATTATTTGTAAAGTGGAATCGACTGACATTTCTGTGTATAATATTAATGTATAAAGTTGAATTGAAGATTAAATAATAGAATATAAAAAATAATTATTAATGGTTACATTCCCATGTAGAGAGTACAAAACATTTTTATTTTTAGATTCATTAAACTCCAATGTTTGGCTCTTAACTTTTGATTAATGTTTCGAATATTTCACGTGATAACGTTAATCAAGCTCTTAATTCACTGGTATACAATTTACAGATATAGTCATTTTCTTATTTCATTCCATATATAAAAGTGTAGAAAGAAATTCTATATCGAGTGTGTGGGCTTACTAAAATAACACTTCAGTAAAGTGTCTTAATAAAATACTAAACATATGTCCATTTCTACTAACGATAAAATAACGAATTATATTTATTATGACCGTCCCCCTCTCCATTAATAGTTTACTGCTTTATATCCTATAGAATTACGTCACTAATAATAACTTCTAGTTCCAATAAATTCCAACAAATTTGTACTGGAACAATTTATGAGTGTTTTGAAACAAAAGTGAAAATAAGATCTAAATCTTGAGATAACTAACTACGAGCGTAGGTAGAAATTATTTCAAACTTATTAACAGATAATGAAATTCTACTACAATATAAATTAACTGTTTCCTACTGGCTTACATATGCGTATTTTTTAGCATGCATTTCTAATAAATTACGACATAACTACCAGGTGTAAGAAATTGAAAGTAGAATATATAAGATTGAATGTAGGTAGCGTTTAATACATTTGTTATGATAATAACTTTACAATAAATAAATGAATCTTTCCCAAGATATCCCACGACCATAATTATTAGTTTTCCGCTAATTAGCATACGTTAAAATAATATCCACTTTCATGACATTTTAAGATTATTTAATTACAAATCAGTGTTGATATTTTTAATTAATTACGCGGTACTGAAACATTAATTTCACGTGTTTGAACTTATGATGCCGTTGTAATTATTATAGTTGTCAAATGTCTATGTACGTACACACATGTCATGTCAAACATTTGTTAGTCGATTTATGTAAATTTTAAATCTTCCGCATGTTAAACATGTCTCCCATTATAAAACCTGAAACCAGTTTTTTTTTCTTCTTCTTTTTGTTGTCATTGGATATTTTTAACGAGAGACTTGATTTAGCCACAAGTATTTTCAGATGCAACTTCTAGTGTTTCTCTCTACAGTTGGTTCCCATTACAAGACATGGATTATCCGTATATTCTAAACAGGAAAAGAGACTTATTCTTCGTATTATCCTAAACATAATAGTAATATATACCACTGGATAAATGTTACAGAAGTAACAAAAAAACACGTTCACAAAATACTCAACGAATTCTAAATGATATGAAAATATTTTTCGAATTATAAAACAACCGAATCGTATTTTATTAATATAAGGATTTTAGCAAACCATAGTTTTTTCTCATACATTCTTTCACATACAATCCGTTTTGATGAGCATTAATACTACTCGGGGTGCCCTTTTTGAGAGCTTTTATATATTGTCCATAGGGGAATACATGAACTAAATACACAAGCGTATGTTGGTACAAGAAGCTTCGAACGCTCAGACATGTTAGAGTATTCATTTAAAATGCACATATTCTTTTGAGAATGATTCCAGATGTATGCTGCTAGGGTTATTCTTCATAATACGGTGCTAATCACCGACAAGCATGACTGTTCACGAACTGAGTTCGCTGACAGGGGCCTAGCGTATAAATATACGGTATACTGACAAGGCCCTACTCGCCATACAAATGCAAGCCTTCCTTGAGTGAAGTATCAGATATTTAAGTTTGGTTGAATGCCAGTATTATTTGCATATCTCCAAGCTGGAGCTTGCCGACATCATCTATCAACAGAATATAGAACAATCCATGTGCTTATATATCTGACAAATGCTGTAAACAACACCTTAATATATAACTAAAGTATTACATTTAGCATTCACAGTCGATACAAGTAAATGAGACTGCTTACACCTATATATGCATATCCCTAGCACGTATCACATTGAAAGGAAATCGGTATGCAGCGAGAAGATGCGTGATTCCCATGCAGATTTCAACTCTTTTTATACGTGTTTAATGAAAACGTGTTTGTAACGATATTGTTCTCTATAAAAACCTGTAATTTAGTGAAACATCTTCTCCTCAACCGGTGGATCGCCCGTCACGTTAACGAGATGCGTGTGAATGTGAAATATCCACAGACAGATGCGAAGCAGTCGAACACGCACGCACGTAAAATTTTACTTGTATAATAAATAAAGTAGTCACGGTGTTGATATAAACATATACTTATATTCCCATATCTTATATACCTTCACTGCAAATATATAATATACCTTAAATACCCGGCTATTAAATAACATAACTTCGAAACTGTATTTTACGATCAGTGATAACTAACAAGTAAACAATTCCACACAAATATGTGCAAATATGTAAAAAACATGGATGAGGAATGTGTACACTACACTTCTCTGATGGACGGTGAGAAATGCAGTCAATTACACTAGTTTACAAATTTTTGGTTTCCGGCGAGTACCTAAAAGAAGAAGTGTTTTTTAGACTAATTTGGGGTCAGGGAAAACGAAAATGACAGTCATTTATTTTTCCAAAGAATCGTTTTCGAGATATTTGCAAAAAACCTGTTTTTTTGCTCTTTCTTCATATACTGGCATAAAACTTGATAACGGTTGATCAAATTAATATAAACTGTATATCGTTCGAAAGGTATGTTCTTCCGCTTTCCGACGGTATCTTATTTTTGTAAATCGGATTAAAATTCTTTGGGTTACAGGCGATGAAAGTCGGAAAAACATGGATTTTTCGACATTTTTTTAAAATCACTCATTTTCAGTTGTTTCATTGAGATAGAAAAAAAATTATTTTACATACTTTTAAGATTTCATATGAAAGATAATTTTATAGCAAAAAAACAAAGCCTGAGTTTGCTCAAATCGGACAAAAAATACACAAGTTATGACAGATTAAGTGATGTCAAACAATATTCGTTTTTCAGAAACAGGTTCATACTTTTGGTCGAAAATATGTTTTTTCATTTAAACTTCTCCGTTTATGTTGCATTGAATCGTCACGAAGTTGCATCCAGCAGTAGTCACTCATCATTCCTTCATCCCAAAAGCCTGTTTCGCTTTGTTCATTGCTCTCAGCTCCCAAATTCAGAGGAAAAGTCCAAATGTCTGTGCAGGAATTATATTTTATTTCATACATTTCATACTCACCAATGGCATGAAAGTTTTTCATCATTTTTTGGATTAATTGACGGATGTTCTGGTTTCTGTTGTTTCCCAGAAAATCCAGAACTACGTCCTGAAAAGCATTTCAAGCTTTCGTCTCGGTACTGTTCAAGCATTTTGTGAACTCGGTGTCATTGAATAATTTCTTGATCTGCGGACAAAAGAAGTATGCCCGCTTCAATTTTTCCCGTTGACAGTTTTGGGACATGCTCTGACAAAATTTTTCCAAAAAATGATGAAAAATTTTCATGCCATTGGTGAGTATGAAGTGTATGAAGTAAAATACAATTCCTGCACAGACATTTGTACTCTTTTCCTCCGAATTTGGGAGCTGAGAGCGATGAACCAGGCGAAACAGGCTTTTGGGATGAAGGAATGATGAGTGACTACTGCTGGATGCAACTTCGTGACGATTCAATGCAACATAAACGAAGGAGTTTAAATGAAAAAACATATTTTCGACCAAAAGTATGAACCTGTTTCTGAAAAACTAATGTTGTTTGACATCACTTAATCTGTCATAACTTCTGTATTTTTTGTCCGATTTGAGCAAACTCAGGCTTCGTTTTTTTGCTATAAAATTATCTTTCATATGAAATCTTAAAAGTATGTAAAATAATTTTTTTTCTATCTCAATGGAACAACTGAAAATGAGTGATTTTAAAAAAATGTCGAAAAATCCATGTTTTTCCGACTTTCATCGCCTGTAACCCAAAGAATTTTAATCCGATTTACAAAAATAAGATACCGTCGGACAGCGGAAGAACATACCTTCCGAACGATATACATTTTATATTAATTTGATCAACCGTTATCAAGTTTTATGCCAGTATATGAAGAAAGAGCAAAAAAACAGGTTTTTTGCAAATATCTCGAAAACGATTCTTTGGAAAAATAAATGACTGTCATTTTCGTTTTCCCTGACCCCAAATTAGTCTAAAAAACACTTTTTTTTCTTGGTTCATTTTTCGTGTAAACTAGTGTTATCACATAGAATGTGACATGAATAAATGTTGCTACTCGCTCAACTTCAATATTATGAGAATCAGAACACTCAAGTAGAAAACGCCTGAATTTAGTCAAACAAATTTAAAGAATTTTTCCCGAAATGACTACTTCTTTAACGCTACGACCATACGTGATATATATAACGGTTACCATTAATAATTCAGTCATTTGGCGGGCGCTCTAAAAACCATTAAGAATTATTCGCATTCTTCACAATTACGACAAACGCAGAAATTTATGTAGCGTAAATTTAACACAGAACATTAAATCGGTGTAAAATTCCCTGAGCAACAAATGGTGTTTCCTTGCAAGATAATAGGTGTAGAAAAGCACTTTGAAAGTTGGCTGCAAATAGCATTAACGCTACGCTTTGCATTTATATGAGACGAAACACGCCAATGTCCTTTGTGTTACAATCCACCGCACCAGCCCACAGCCACATAGGAGAAAAAAAGAAGGAAAAACTACTACAACACGGCCAAGCATTTTATTCTAGCCAATAACGACTAGGCAAATGCACAACCACCACGTTGCGCTACGGTAACATGCATTTTCATTCGAGACAAAATGCCCAGGGAAAAACTACCCTCATTAGTTTACATTTTACCGCAGCTCATTTACACCAACGTCATTCCCAGCGATTCTGATCTTAACAAGAATATTTGAATTCTTGTTTACCTCGGACATGAAATAGTGTTAAACATAATAATTTCGGCCACGAGAAAAAACTGACGAATAATCTTCTCCACATATTCACTGGCTACATTGGTGTAACAGTAATCATTGTAACAGGTAACAGGTCTTGATCACGTCCTAACTATGGTGTGTCGGATACGAAATCACCTCATTTGGATCGGTGTAGCACGTACTCAGCCAAGCAACGCGCTGGCTACACAACAATGAAATCAGGAAACGTGTGGGTAACAAATAACAGTTACGCATACGGATTCCACAGTGTGTGTGAGTGTGTGTATCTCATCCAACACACGGGCCCATTATAGTGGTCAGGTCACCAACATGTGGTTCAGTCAGTTGCCCGCCAACCTACCTACAGTCGATGAGCAGGCCACGGTAAGGGGTTGGTGACGGGTTCCAAACAACCGAGGGGTATGGAGGATACTGACCGCCTCGTGGCTTGTTAGTGCCCTGATATCTGAATACAAGTGACAGCCCGCAGGTACGCCAGGGGTTGGAACCAGTGACGTCGTGATAATATTTTTATTTAAGGGATATACCTCTAAATGTGGTGTTCTGCATAGATGGAAAGATCTATACTATGTTAGCGTGGCATGTATCTTATTTTGTTGATACTTATATGTTATATTTATTATCATTTATCAATAATTGGATTGCCGAGATGGACCTCCGTCACTGGATTACACCAGCTCCACCAACGTTCATCCATCCATTCGCCCGACCTCGGACGACGTCCGGCCGATTCTTGTTTCATAAGCTCGTTAGACGTGAAGGGGTAGGTCGCAATGGATCGTAAATTGACAGATAACAAGCGTACACAGCGTCTCTCAGACATCAAGCTCCTTTGAGCTACAACCCGAATATGATTTTTATATTGTTTATTTTTCATTCCTTTTTGAAGGCTGCTGTGTGCAAAGCATACAGATTTATGCCATGGAAATGTTACAGCATTGAAAATGCTTTCGGCAAACGATGAATTATTTGGACCGAATTTGGAAAAGGTTTTGGTTGTGAATAATTTTGAAATTAATATGCTATAAGTTTCAGTGTGAATGTATCGTTACTAGCTGGCGAGACACTGAAAACTCATCGCATTAAATATGTAAATATCATAGTGCGTGAGATTCTTACAAACCCAGTTCCGAAACTTAGCCTTAGGTCGAACAAAACGAGTCTAGCAGCGTGCGCACACCGTGACAAATAAGAAAAATGATCTTCGCGTTTCATTTTCACACGGTCCAAATAAATCATCAGCATAAATTTTCTTCCCAACGTTTAACTACAAATTAATTACACGGAACAGTTAATTATAAAACCGATAAATCAAACCCCAAATCCCAAATACAAACTCCCCAAAGTATCACATTTCGTGGTAAGGAATCAGGTTATCTAATACTGTGTGTTCGTAACTTCGGTGCCGAATCGGTAACCGATACTGTTTTGTTTGTAACCGAATATTTTCTCGACTGATGAAACAACGGGACACGGTAAGGCAAGTGAATTGAAGTTTCTATAAAATCCAATATTCTCAGCAGATGTATTACATTAAAGGATAATTAAACAAACAAGAACGAATTATTACTCTCGTCAAACATACGACAAGCAGCTACGCTCAACACAAAGTTGACATTCGACCGACGCGTCCTTTCGATTTAATTAAAGTCCTCACTGTTTTATGATGCGCGTCAACGCTCTAGTGGTGAGACGCTGAATTACAACTGGCCGCGCATATACTAATTATGGACTGATAATTAAAAATCGGGAAAAATTAACGCGTCGCTTCAGTGGTTTGCGCAGCTTTGGAGAAAAATTGTTAATGAATTATGTTAGTGCAATTAGAAACTGGAAGTAAATCACGACTAGCGAGTTAATTGCAAGGTGTTCCGACGCCATATTTCAACGAAAAAAAAAAAAAACTCGCACTTGTTTTAGACCGACAAAAATTGCAGATTATTTATTGGTAAAGTTTTAAAAAAGTGCACAGAGTTATTGTTAGTTTGGTAACACTAATTTACACCACAGAACATACTGTAACCTGCAAATATGTGCCCAGTAGACACATATTTCTTCCAGTTCTACGTTTACCATTTCGCATTGCAACGAAAATGTACAATTTTAAAAAAACCGCTAACATTTGATAAAGTTGGTCGGTTCAATAGAAAGGTGAGAATATCTGGTAGAATGTTACATATGTATAGAAAGAACGTACGTACTTTGAAACTCTTCCAGGAACTGTACGAAAACCTACTTACTACACAGGTAGGGTAGTACTCACATGAGCAAGGGCACCCACGTAAACTTTCGATACACCAAAGATCAAAAACTCGATCAGGGAGCTATAAACCTCGCCTTCCATACACGAACACACACACATGCATGATGGTTGTGTATGTAGCAGTAGTATAAACATGTATGAGAGAACCCACCACACACACACGGAGACACACCCATCTGTACAGACAGACATACAATATACACCTAGGCTTCACATATGGTGAAAAGGGAAGTCGATTGAGAGTTATATGGAGTTTATTCGAGTAGAAGCACTTTATTAGGTGTGGTTCCGTGGCTGGAGCTTCTGCCTGGTGGGGGGTGCGATACATTTGCCATTGAGGTTGTTCAAAAGAAAATAAAAAAAAAAATGTAATATCCGCAGGATTTCAAATAACACGGAATCAGGATCAATTCCTCTTTATTCCCCTGTGGAATTACATTCCGGCCGATGTAGTTTGTTGGCATGGTGTAGGTATTTCATGGCCTCAGGCCCGGACTCTCAATAATTAAACATGTTCCGTATTCAATTTTGGTTCTGTGCTAATAATAATGCATACCAGATATGAACATTAAAATTATTGCGTATTTAAAAAATACGTATGATCGAAAACCGTAAAATCAGTTCGTGGAAAATTCTAAAAATAACTGTTTTTATGGATAATGAAATTAATGTTAGAAATTACATTTCATTTCTACATCCTGAGGCCGGTTCTGTCGGTATCCGGTAGGAGCGGCTGTAGACGCTAAATCTAATTTAGGACAGTGAAGTCTGCAAGAGTTCCTCATAAAGCTGCTTCGATGTTTTTATTTACTTATAAACTACCTGAAACTAACCAAACGACACAGGGGACGATCGCTTTGGGAAAACATACACACCGCCGCAACAGACCACTAAGTTTCCGCTTCAATACTAACTCGCTATTTTCTGATACCGACCCCAAATATGTCCGCCTAAAATGTTGAAATAATATACGGATTTCGGGGTCGACTCTTTCCTGCAAAAAAATAGCGACACAGCAGGAAAGCCACGCCAAATAAAAAACATGCGAACTAAATGCACCGTATATGGAGTGGAAGATATATGGCGGTTTCGAAATACAAGTAACATTTTCGTTTAGACATTTGTCAATTTTTATTTAACAAACATATTCAAAGCTTGCATGTATCTAACAAGTCTATTCCAATTGATATAAATCTTTCCTCAAGACTATTATTATTCTGTCGAGAACGATCTAGCATAAAATAATTTATCACCACTTTTAGTTTCAACAAAAAATCGGAAGTATTATCTTCCCCATCACAAAATGGCGATCAATTTAAATACATGAGTAAAAAAATAAATTAGCATATAAAATCTTTTTCTCTTATCGTATCGAGATAAGACAATGTTTACAATGCATCCTAGGCCGTACCCCTGTTCTTCGGTATCTCCAACTTTGTGTACCGTGAATACATTTAAATGTTTCAAATCGGCCTAAAAAGGAAACGTGTCTGCTGTTTGACGAGAACGAACGTGGTTCAGTTACGACCTGGAATGCAAAGTCACTCCATTCAAGACAAACAATGGGGTAGATCTTGACGTAGTGCGAAATGTTCTGAAATAGGCGTGCTTTCATTTAACACGAAACCGGTAGAAATATTATCAAACATTTCCGTCAAATCAAGTCTTTGTAGATTCCTCTCTTCCAAACACTTTATTATCTGATCACACATACAAGTCCTTGGTCCTTATATAAATTAAAATTACAAGCAGATTCAATTTATTTACAACAGGATACATAATTTCCTTCCAAAGTAAATATCGCGTCACGTACAGAAGACAGATGGACCATATTTAGTGTATATACGTACACGTATTAATAAATATCCGAATGCCAGTGTTAGTTAGAAGTAAACCTAACGGGACCGAAGGATGTATTAAATAATCATTTTTATGAAATACAACCGCCCACGAGATAACTCATTGCTTTGAGTCGGGAACTAAAGAAGCGCGCTGCAACATCGTACAGCTGTAGATTAGGGCCTTAATTCCACTATTCATATAGAGTAATGCCCGACATGAGTATAATCTCACGTGTAGCGCAACAAACGGATCGGAAACGAACTACAAGTCTCTCTCGGGTGCTGCACGTTCAAATCTATTTGAACTTGAATGTCACCACGGTTTATTTGTTTTTCAGGAAGTTTCACCGAGTTTCAGAAGATAAAAGTTCACGAACAGAATTAAACACTATTTGTTTGCTTGTTTTCTGTCTTTTATAGAATGAAATATGTACGGAAAAGTATGGACAAAATGTTAGCAAAAAGAATTCGCTGGAAATATTCTTATTTGTTCAGAAGATTAATTTCTTATGTGAAATAATGGATACAAGTAAATATACTGATACCACAAATATTTACACATTTCACTAGCTAAAAGTTGATTGTAATGTGAATACAAAATAATCAAAACTTTATCACAGTTTTTAGTTTCCTATGAATATACTAACTATTGTGGTTACATTTGCATTCGGAGTACACATTTCCATGTGTTGAAAGCAGAAGTTATACTGCACAGTAAAGCAAATTACCAAGTTTTTCTACGCTACTAATTCAATTTAACTTTGGGCAAAAACCCGCGAACACCTACTAAAAAAAGAACAACATCTGCAAGAGAAACAAAAACAGAATACAATGCCAGAGTACCTGAGGGATCCACCTGACCACACTTCAAAATACACCGGAATGATGGATGGTTTTATCGACCTGAAATATCAATTTTTTCAACTTGGATTTCCTTTTTTTTCGAGACCACAAGCATCCAGGTAAAAACAAACTATGACAGGGAACAATATTACCATAACGCTGGCCATGTTACGTTATTTAAAAGCTGAGAAACAAACATAAATTCCTACTAGAAAATCCATAAAACAGTTGGAGATTTTTCATTAGCGTATTTCACGAAACATCAACCGCATGCGCACCAAACACGATAAATTATCTTAAACGGGAAACGTCTGTTTCCATTGCTCTTCAACATGTTATTAACAAAACATGGGAAAGGCAACGGTACATACTTCATGGAGAAATCGTCCAAGCTACTACGAATATTGTTACAGAGTCCAGAAAATTACTCTAGTTTAAATATTGATTCAGATGATAGTTTTATTTGGATTTTACATTTTTTGTTTTACTTCCTATGAATTCTGAACAGGATTTCCCAGCAAACGTTGCTTTTTCCAACCAAGTAATTCAAATGCTTCATCATATTTGATTTATTGATTGTATCGGGGCACAATGGCGTAGGTACATATTCAAAGTAACTATTAATCAAGACGTTCAGTCCCCTGGTAACGTGGTACCTGCCACTGTCATGTATCAGGATTTAATTTCAGGATCCCCGTGCTAAACCCTACACCGCCATATACGCATGATTAGTGCCCCATAAAACACGAATAAAAAAAATATGAAGCGCATCCACCTATGTCATCATAAATAATTGAAGGCATTCTGTTGACAAGTAAACGAGCGAACCACATCTAAATACTTCATAAAACCGCGCAAAATAAAACAACAACAATAAATAAAATACCAATAACAAAAAGTCTGGCCGAAGTAAACGAGTGAATAAGTTAGCAGCAGGTAGAACCTGTTAACAGGGGACCTGTAGCATAGTCGACGACCGCATCGGTTATATAAGTGAAACCACAAAAAGGGACATTATTTTCAATTTGCGGGCTGCCCCCGCTACAAGGCACGTTCGTCTCATGGGGAGAATCGTTGGCAAGCAGGTAATGGCGCGGGGGGGGGAAGGTGGGTACGCGAAATTCACGTTGTGCAGGGGACCGGTGTAGACTTGCAACGGCAATAAACGGACCGACGATATAAATTCTTGTTTCGCGGCGTGGCTCTCATGCGTCTTACTTATCTTGTGTCTTATCCGAAACAAAATCGCGTCTCACGGGAACATGACAGCGGTGCGGGGCGCGAATTGCAACGCGAATACGACACCACAAACCAGCCCAAGTCAAAATGTTTACAAAAACAACTACATCAAATAGTAGCCGGATATTCATTTATATTCACAGAAAACTCAAACATTACTGGAATCCAGTGTAGATGTAACGAACTACTAGGTGGTCCGATACGTTGAAAATGAAGCTGTGAAAATCAGAGCAATTACAGAAGCCTACCCAATAATTTAAAGATCATAAGTTTTGTTTTGCTACTTGTACTTAAATTTGATATGTACCGTGGTTAATAATAGACGAGTAGTTTCTATCGAAATGATGTCATGTCAAAAAACGGTACCCACAATTAACTAAGGAAAAAAACTAGTAGTAGACCAATTTCGGTGAACAACATGTTCCACGAATACAACGGATTATTAAATCTCATAACAATTTTACTGGCATAAAAACAGACCACTGACCGTAACGTCAACAAACATGCGCTACTACAATGGTGCCGTGAAAAAAATTGATTGCAAAGCCACTGTTTGAGGAACGCTGTAATCGGAAGGAGGTGCATGTAATGCATTCGGGTAACTGTCGTCAGTTTGATATAATAAAACGTGCAGTAAGTGAAACAGGCTGCCACGACCCCTGCACTGTAGGCAAACAGCAGGGTTTGTTAGCGACCATATACACACGTATCGCTCCCCCTAGGATATAGGGTCATAGTTCATCCAGGACTTGAAGGGCTGCAGGATAATACACGCCTCCGTACCTGTACAAACATGCACAAGCGTCAAACACAAAGATTCTCCTGGCACCGCACAATTTTACATTGCACATTGTGGCGGCAGGCAAATTTGAAAGAATTTCTAGCTCCCATATAAATCATGAAATAAAGAGATTATTATTTTATATTCTGTGTCGCGAAATATGTGGTAGGTATTATAGCAACAGGTATGGCGTAATAGATATAAAATATTCACGTTTCAGAGAAACGTCATTTTAGAAAATCATACTACCCGGGTGAATTTGGAACAACTATCTAAATCATCAGTGATATGTTTAGAAAGGATTCGAGATTAAATGATTTTAACTTTAGTAATTAATGTAATTTGTGTAACATATACCTCATGTTTATATAAATGTATAAAACAAATATGGAATGTTACATGCAGTTTCAAAGTGCATTATCATTATAATTAAGTGATGGTGAGCCATGGTATGAGAATTAATGTGAGTATAACAGTTAGAACTAATATAGATAGAATTTGCGGTCGGCGATGTGTAATCAGAACTAGTGAAACTTTTAATTACTCATTATCCTATTACTGTAGTGCTGCCGGTATCACGATACCGCATTCAATATGCATCCTCGTGGCCGTAGCAAAAGCCGAGTGTTCACACCCAGACATGTGCCAAGTGTAACATCGCGTTATTAGGCTCTAACGAATGCGAAACGCGACTCGAACGACAGACGTTATTACCTGAAGTTAGTGATACATCGTGGAACATCAATGGGAACATGTTAACGGTGGTGCACTCTCTATATCATATGAATGTATGATCAATATCGTGTTTAGTGTGAGGCGGTTGTAGATATATTATATGTATGTGTGTTGATAATGACAGTTCGGTTACAGGGTACTGTCGGCGTCACTCTCGCTGCCGGAAATTACAATTCAATATTGCTGTGACCGCGGGCGACGGTTCAAATCAAACCATTGTCGCTCAACACTCTGATCCATTCCTCATTCACCAACCACAGCCGCAGTAGCAATAGTAGCAGAGGTGGTAGAGTTTGTTGATGATGCAGAGGGCCATGGGTGCACTCTTTGGCCCCTGTGGGCAAATCAACAATGTATGATGATGCACGATCCCGTTATATTTTGATTTGTAGCAATCGAGTACATCATCGAGTTTGGGTTAATGAATTATAGCTTGTTAGAAAATTATACATGAAGCTATTACAGGATGTTAACCCGTTACTAGCCAGCGCTCAGCAACTCCAGAATCCATTCAAGAAGAAGTAATCGAGTTAAGGATAGTCAAATTTAACATTTTTTACGACTGAAATTTGCACTTAATTTAACTGGAAACCTCATGATGTTCTTTGCCATTAAATTAAATATATGACAAAAGTAAGAGGATATCTCGCGGTGAATCCTCGTAGATTTCGTTTGAAATTACACAAGTTTCGGCGAAAACTTACTTTGCAAATTAAAAACCATAATTAAAAAAACGAGAATCATTTCATTTAATCTCGACGCAAAGACGCAAAGCGAAACAAAGTTTTCACGTTGCAATGCTCCTCGGTATTTTGCGTTTCAATTTGACAATATTTTCAACAATTCTAAATACTTAAAAAGGTAATCTGCACAACTGCGCTTTGGACCAGAAATCTCAAATGAAATCTAATTACAGAAGCCTGTGGTCGACAATTTCTTTCAACGGAAAGAGATGAAGAAAAAAAGTACTTGAAGCTTTAATAAATTTCTGAAGGTAAAAATCTCATTAAATGTTTGCAAAGCGTGCCATTAAGAATTTAAGAAAACATTCCGCATGAGAGACCACCTGGGCGCGAATTCTCTCTCCGCACCGTAACCCCTCCGCATCGTAACGTAACGTAACACAGTACGGAGTAGTACAGCATGGACAGCATCTGGCGTAGCTCACGAACAAGACCAAACACGAACAGAGGACTTAATTCACTTTTATTGCCAGGATTTCTTCATAATTAACGTTTAACAGAGACCGCGAAATACCAGCCATTTAAGAGCCGTGCTTGTGAATAATAATGTTACTTAATGCAGAATAAAAAGCGTGTCTCCTCATCAAGAATGGAGACATCATGGCCGGTTAGTAAAGTGACTGGCTGCAGATACAGAATGAATTCAGTAATTATTTTCTCATAAATTGTGAGCAAAATGTAAAACATGTTCTTGATAAATACTAGCAATGAAATTTCTTCATATACATGAAGATGCATGAGTATTGATTACATTGACAAGAGACACATGTTGTGTGTAACAAATGCATGCACGCATGCATGAATATTGTGTAAAGAGAGACCTGGCACATAGTGTCCTTTAATAGAGCCCGATGCAAATGACTTATCGATCGCAATTACAAATTGCGAACTTCCTCGAGCGGTTCTCGCCCGTTCAAAATATCGAAACCAACTTCCCGAAGTCGGAAGTGCCGGGTGCAATTTCCGGTGTCGAGCACAATGGTCGACTTTTTAGGGCTCAGCGCACTGATCCGGGTAAATTCCGGTAGCATGAATCACTGCAAACATGCTCCGGACAGATCCTCTCCACTAACAACCTACCCAGGACCGCCCGTACACTATCCGGAATCCTCCCTTTGTAACACCCTTCACCTCACGCATATACGCACGAACAGACGTTATCCCAACAAACCTACACACAGTCAGAGAAATATGGACGCACGACTAACGAGTGTTTGATCACTTTTGTGTCCCTTTACGTCAATGGGCCTCTTCACAACGCAGTCAAGCGATAATCGCAACGTGTATTTGGCAAAATACTTCTGACATTATGTCTCCATTCGCGCACCAGTGCCGCTCAAACAAACGCGAAGGGAATCTACGTAAAATTTGTTCAATCAGAGAGAAAATAATAATTGTGAATAAGAAATTCTCGTTGCTTTGAATTTTCATATTAGACAAATGTAAAGTTTGATTTAGTGATTTTCTGCCTGAGGCCCTTAGCACAATCTGTCGCCTGTCGCGTTGCAGAGAATATATGGCTGTACATACAAGCGGCCGCGTGTATGTATGTGTACAAATGTCATGATGAGATGCCTTTGAATTGCAAATTGAAATTTTATACACAGCCTGTTAGCCTGGTGTGTGAATATGCTTCTTTCTTGTGAACTTCAAACAATATAAGAACGTAGGCGTCTCTCGTTTTGTCATAACGTACATACATAATGATTTTTTTTATTTCCACACTATATTTGCATTGTCTGCTCTTTGTGCTGGCAATATCAAAGGTGTACCTTAATGGACGACAGTACAATATAAGTTATTTATTATTTAATAAATATAATGTGCGACGGAATTTTTACTGAAATAATCGATAAATTTACCGCGGTAGTAGTGAGTAATAAATTATTGTCTCATGAACTATTGTACTGTTAATATTATTTTGTTCATATCATCAATATCTTCTTTATATAATAATTACACACAAAATCTAGACACAAAGTAGTAACGATAAAAGTCTATTTTCTACCTTAATAAAGCCTTGCTAATTCACTATATTATGATTGTAACGTACTAGGAAAATGGTACTAGCTCATTTATATTACTTACGTTAATGCACATTAAGCATAACTTATTCTATTATTATCAGATGAATAATGTCACATGGAAACTAGGTAATTTTAATAAAGAACTCTAATTAACCGCGGGAGTCCGGGTTACAAAACTGCGCATTCCCCTATCATTTGGCGTATCTCGTTATATGGCGTAGAAGAGTCCATCGGTTAGAGTGGCCTTACATGTTTTTCCTGTTTTTCTTTTCAGCCAGCCAACCGGAGGCCATCTCACTCACAAAGATAAATGATAATGGAAATTAGCGGTCGGAAAATACGCGCGACGGAAGCGACCAGGACGGCGGCAGCAAAGTGAACTAAAAGACGTCCTATTTGTTCTTATCACGGGGCGAGAAAAGCGATGGGACAGTCTCATTATCCTTTCGACTTGTTCGCCAGCCTGCACTTCTTCAGAACTAACCTACTAGCTGGACCGCAACGGGCAAATCTGTGTTTTACACGATGAACCGGATTTGCCAAAGTCGATCCACTTGCCTTGCAGCCAGAAGAAAACTTCGTGTATTAGTATTGTTACATCACGATACACTGCTGCAGAACGGTTTATAAGGATTTCATATTTTATAGGAAGATAAAAGGAAACGGTACCTATTGGAAGTTTCTTATTTCTACATTTGCAGAGACCATTGTGTCGACATAGGATCTTTTCGTAAGGAACAAGTGAATTGGAACAGAATACCTTTCCATCAGAAAAATCAATGCAACATTAGATGTAATTTACTTCGTATTTTAAGGAAGCATTGTATATTAACTATTGATATGCTGATAAATAATCAAGTAATTTACTTCACGTAATAGTGTTACACAAACACTAATGTTCTAGTTCATCTGTAATCCTGCACGGTCATTCCCACTTGTATGATTTACACACTAACCAAATCAGATATGACACCGATTTCTCAACTCTGCACAATTATTGATTACAATTCTGTGTTAGTTTACAAACAAATTTAGTTCGAATAAATTACTTCCAACTCCGGTTGAACTGATTGCAAGGAAATGAACGGCAAACTTCTACAATTGACGCACGTGGTAAAGTAAATTTGATCTACCGATCTTCCGTTATCTAATTTGGAACATTCGCCCATATAATAGATGATCCGTAACAGTGATTGCATATCGTGTTCATGAATTATATAAGATTCATGCGACCGGATGTAGTTATTAGTAATACTAACATTTACACTACATTCTTTGTGAAAACAGTAATTACATTTTCTAGATTAAGGTCAGCTTTCAACACACTGCTACCAACCTAACAATTAGATACTTCAACAAATTTATTTATCCTACACAAACATCGTATTAGGAATCTCGAAATGGTCAGTCAAATATGCGATACAATTAAAACGTTTATAAACCGGAGCGTTAATTATACGTGTATACATATATAGACAGACAAGGTTTCACTATCAGTATTTAGTAATCGATCCATTCCATACGTACAGTGAGGTTTGTTAGCGATAAGAAGAGCGGGGCATATCAGTTTGATCTAACGAGAGTTCCGCGTGCGTGTCACATTCCATCAGCGATATGTCCAGGATTTGACGGGACATCCAACTCGGACAAAAATGCACCCTCCTTTCATCTGCACCCCCATCTCCAGCCCTTCTGGACACGAAGATGCTTTTAGCCGCGGGAAGTGAAACCAAACATGACGAACCAACAAATCAGTTCACCAAAAAATTCGCAACGATAGCAAAAAAAAAAACCTTACGTTTTCTTTCCGTCTCTCAAAGATAAAAAGCGCATAGACCTTTGACCAAAATGGAGAAAGAAATTCCAAAACTATTTGTTTTGTAAATTATAATTCACCTCTCGCCCTAGTGGCAATGGAACATTCGTTTTTACAGTGTATCGTGTAACCAATCAAATAAAAACAGACACTAAACGCCGGCCAGCAATTTACCAATTAAACACCGTAATTACAAAACTAGATTAATAATTATTAAATTGTACAACAATTAACGCTATCAAATTAAAATGACTAATTGAATAAAATTTGATAAACGTAATTAAATTTCCAGACACATATTCCGTCAGACAAATCCGTGCAATGAAACTGGCATTTTCAATTGTAAATAATAAATAGCATTTGCACAAACAGGAAAATCCGTTCTGTTAACAAATAAACATATATACGGATGAACATTCACAATAATTATTATCACTCACGGAGTTATTCAACTGAAGTTGAATTTTTTAACAGAAAATCTACGTATGTAATAGTCTGTAGGGGCCCCTTGCCGTTTTTAATCAGAGCGTTTCAAACCATACGTCAAACTCAGATATATACGTATATACAATAATAAACAACAAACGGCAGGAGAGAACATGTAACACATTATAGTTCTTTTGTGGCTTTTCTAATTCCAAAACGTTAATTAAAAGTTGGTCAATTTTACGGTCCGGCACGTATGAAATGAAAAGAACAAAAGCTGTTTTATCTCCAGTACGGTCGGGTATGGTTAGTGTCCTCAGCAGCATCGTAGTCAGTAATCTCTCACATACGGGTGCAACCGAGGGTGCAACCAAGTGTACATTGGATACACCGCTAACCGAAACACTTGTCCGTTATTGGCCACTAAAATGACAATTCAGAAGTTAATTTTATATTTTCACCCGAAATTGGTCTGCGGGATAATGCTTTATTTTACCATAAAACAGCGTCACGATTTAAACGAAATGAAAATACGCGACACGTATCATTAAAAGTTTTATATTTCACGTATAAAATGTTGATTGCGTCATACAATCGTTTATATGAGCACATTTACAAAATTAAATTGCCTGTTTGCATTATGTATATGCCGGAAAACAAATTATAGTCCACTAATGTAAGCGTAAAATATAGTTTTATATCATATGGCCCACGGCTTCATGATGAACAAACGCAGTACTTGTAGTTTTATCAAAAAATGTGCGGTGTAAATATATAATGCAATTAATCATCAACGTGCAATAAAACAACATGAGTGATGATAAAATGCAAGCATTCTTGTCTCAGCATAGTTTCGTATAAAATCATTTCCGAGATTGAAAACTTTAATTCCAATAAAAGTAATTCTATTCTAATTTCTGGTGGCGAGATATTAGTGGATGTCATTGACAGTGTCACGTGGTGTTTGGTAACGCAGGAGACTGAAACAAATGAGTCTCGTGCCGTGCTCCTCGCCAACTAATTTAACTTTCGCTGTGGAATTATTGAACACGTCAGTAATCAAGGGAGGGCCTGAACGAAACAACGTCAATATCCCCAGATGGGAATGAATATGATATCACGGAAATTAATGCTCGGTTATACGAGCACGAAACATTGCACCGAACATAATTTGATATTGGCCGATATCATTGTCATGATGTTGTAGCACATGGATACTTTTGTACATAGATTAATACCAATATCATATTCCTGCTCTTTGTCAATTTCTAATGAGTATTTCAGAAATGAACCATTCACTGTCAGATGAATGAAATGAATGATGCTCAAGCAACAATAAAAAGGTGTTGAAATGTCTGCAAATGAACGACTCGTCAGACAATTAACCTCGACAATCAGCCAGTACAATTAATTACCACAACATATCAAAATGAACTCATCTAATAGAACAACGGATAGCAGCAAGCCGTGGAACTCAATTAGAACATGTGCACGCGATGCATTCGTTCGTCTAACTTTCATCGTCATCCTCACTCAGTCAGCTAGCCAGCCAGAGCAGCGTCTACAAGATAGATAAGTACAACCGACAACAGCAACACATACAAGAAATTATAACATAACTTCAGAGCCGTCGCGTACTAGTAAGAATTTAACGGTACTCTTCTCTTAATGCACCGGACATCCAAATAAACTTTAATTAAGTCGAATAATCTATCTGAGAAGAGAAAATAACAGAGATAAAATACTAAGATTATATACAAAACAGAATGACGAACAACAATTTTATTAATAGAAAACTGTATGTATTAATAATATGATGATAAATTTCTTTTGATTGTAAATTGTACTATGAATTATTTATTAAGTGATCTGCGTTTCATTATATGCCAATTAGGTATAGTTTATCATGTATATTAATAATTATTAAACTTTAATTAAAACATTATTATTGTAAATATAAACATCATTATAATTGTAATTTTATATATGCCGTAAAACAGATGGTGTTTTCCGAAGAGTAATTACATTTTGTTCTAATTATACGTAAGAGCAATCAATTACACTGACAGTATCAATTATAAGCAAGTGAACAAAGAAAATGTATTGACCTAAAATTATCAATTTCTCAAAGAAAAAAAAACTATTGTTCGATAAACTAAATACCATTTACAAGCACTGTAGTATCTTCTGTTTATTTCTTGTTTGAATATTTGATGTGCGATAAAATTGTTTCCTGGAAATTGGGGCGCTCCATATATGATTCGTGTTAGTAGAAAATAAGAGTTTATTTGAAATGATAACACGTGCTTGGTCGAATGATATCGCATAATACATCAGTGCGCATCTCTGTGAATGCAATGCAAGTATTTCAGAGGCTAAAGTATATTTTCTGCTTGGTGCATTACCGCGTCACTGTCTAAGATCTTGTCGATGTTGAGTTGCCCTCGGGTGATGAAGACAAATGTGTTTGTCCATCGTCCATTTGACGTGTGTGTCGAATCACAGGTCCAGAGTTATCAATCAGTTCATAGCGGCCGTACAAGACCGCGTAGAGTGATTGCCTTATACGGTACCGCCCCAGCAAGATTACCTTATCAATATTCTCATTTATGTAAAACGAAAAATTAATCACGAATAGTTTGTACGAAATTATTTAACATGAGAGTGTGTGGGACATAAATTTTACATGAACTCAATTGTGCCAGTTAAATATGAACTTCCTTGTCGACCGGAGGAAACAGTGTTTGCACACATACCTAACAATACAATATGAGCACAGGCCAGTTTGTACGGATGCGCGCGTATGATCAATGATGACGATGTAGGCGTGCAAATTGACAGCTGAATATGCACTAATGACATCAATATAGCGCGAGAAAAATACGTCGAGTGATTAGTACAACATTGTTCGCATCCGATCGAGAATATTCAATTAACGTATGCAAATTTGATTCTGTTATAATTTCATTACGGTCCTTCGATTGGAATCTCTCATAATTTATGCCACTATCTACAGGGTGGTCCACACACACACAGTCCATTTACATAGAATGGGGAGGCACGGGCATTAAATCAAATGTATACACCTCAAACACGGGATGTTACAGAATATTGTTGTTTCATTTCTCTACTAATTACTCATAAAACCGCCCATCGCCAAAGCAAAGCAGGACATAACATGCAGCGAACGTTAATTGAAAATGTACGATTTTTTTCGTGTGGTATTATTTTTGTCCAACAACAACACATCTGGCGTGACACGGCTAAAATTATATTATAGAAGCCATAAGAGATTTTTGTTTTTCCTACTAGACTTATACTACTAATAGAGCACATCAACAACGCAGATGCAATTTGATCTTGATTATTTCTTTCGTTTATTTGTCAGTTATGAAAAGGAAAAATTCTATATCCGCCTATCCAAATAATGCACCTTGCTCAATAGAATTCCTATACCAGTTTGAAATATTGTAGGTGAATTCTACATCATATATGTGGTACAGTATCGTTCTAAAATTGGAAAATAACTAGGCATAAAATTTAAAACCATGAAACATCAAATGATAATTCGTTACGGAATAAAACTCCTGCAGCAAATGCATAATAAAACTTATACTTCCTTTTAAACAAGAAAAAGAAACGAATTTAGCCCAAAAAAATAAATTACATTTTAAAAACGTACACATTATATTCCAGTATACGAGTTACCGTAGCGAAATATCTCGGTCGATCAAGAAAAGTGTGAACGACAGTTATATTTAGAGAAAAATATAAACCAGAATACGTATTTTTATACCGAGATACATTTCTCTGATTTGGTCCCTTTTGCCTGTGTTAAAAGTGATTTGAATACACCGGAACGAGTACCTACCTTCGGTACAAATTATATTTCGACGGTGGAGGTCTCGTCTCCAGGCTTCCCTTGATATTTATGTACACAAAAGAACAGAGAAAAGGCGTTGTTACTATTGACAGCGAACACGATGCTGAAAACATTATATTTTATACGGGAAGTGTAATCTTAGTAACGACGTCATTAACGGACGCGCTCATGCGTATATCGCACAACCAATGTTATCATTCGTCGTCGGCCAAAATGAACCAGGTTTGCAACAGACTCCCAAATTATGAAACATCTAGTCCTGCATAGAATATCTTCAAACTATATTCCTTAAAGAATATCCGGAACCATATTATATTAGATTTCAAATGGGTGTACTAAAAGAAACAAGGCTATTCTTTAAATTTGACATGGTTAATTTTTCCTCCTGACCTCATTAAAATTTACATATGGTGTATAGCTAAGGGGCCATATTTTATTTCCCCGGATATTTCCAGACCATTTCTCTGATAAAAAATATTATAATGTGAGAGAGTGCTCGCTTCCATGTAAATCAATGTTTGCATATGGATGGAGTTTGAATCGCAAATGTGTTTACGGATCTGACATAAACGTAGCTAAAGATATTTGAAGTATTAGAGCATCGAATGACGAACAAGTGTCGAAATCAGAAAATAATATACATACCAATACTGTATCCCCAAAATATGATTCACCTAGTAGCCTTCGCCACTTCAAATAATCACACATTTCAGGATAAATGTCCAATGAACTTACCTGAAAACAAACAAATACATAAATTAATATTCAGCAGCAGAAGAACGAAGGTATATTTTTGCATATTGATTTCTAGGTTTCTTAGAAACGAAATTTAATCTGTTTTCATGTCAAACATCCATAAACATTTTGTAATATTTTTTTTTTTTTTGTTTTGCTGTGGAAATATTAAATCAAATAACAGTAAATTCTTAATTGAAACTTGAGAGATTCGATGCGTGGAATTATGGTACATGGACACGCACGAAAACCAAGCAACAAAACCAAAGGTAATTTGTTGAAGAACACTCGTTAACTATAACAATTAATTAAACTTATTGGATCGTACAATATCTTAATTGTCTGTACAGTGTTGGTTACATTGTGGTTGTCACGATGGTTAGATGTATGGCCTCTATTCACGATAGATCAATGTTAGTTTAATTAATATATAAATATATCAGCCCAGGTAACTGTGAACTGTTGGTCCTTCATTGTTGCACTCGATTCCCGGATAACAAATTCACGATTTAATACAAAATATATACTATGCTGATCATTCGATAATGAACAAAAGTTCGAAACGCGTGGTGATCTAAAATTGACAAGTTCATAATACAGACAAATTACATGTTATTAATAATGTACTATACTCTAAGTACGATGATTATCTTCAAATATAAAGAGGAAACTTTAAAGATACCAGTACAACAGAATAACTTTTGTTTTAAATGCTATTTACGGATCTTTCAAAGGACACATTAGTAGAGCAAATGGCCTGGTTTATGCAGAATTATGAGTATGAAAGCAGAGTAAATTTACAGAATATTTTATACAGTGCACTTTAGTTTTACGAGTATTATATGAGTTAAGTGCAAACAGTAGTTCTGCTATTATATTTCTAGATTTCAAGCTTAATAGAAAATGTATATATTTGCTAACAGCAAACATTGTAGCACTAACAACCGCATGATTAGGTCTATTATATTAGACTGAATATACATATTTCAGTTCAGCACAAAATACATCGTGTATGTTACTTGTAGAATTTATGCATGAACCACGTGTTCGCTCCAAACCAGTAAACTTGCAGAGTAACTTTCACCAAACATTCATTGATAAATATCTGAAAGAAATCTCGTACGGCAGAGCACGATGACCACACCTACACGCTATATTTACAATAAATTTTATTACAAAAACAGGCGTGAACTCACTGGCTTTAACGGCATTTGACACGCAAAGAATATTGTAATTATTTTTTTAATACTGCGTGTAATTCTGATTCAAAAAAATAGTAATACCCAACTCCTGGTTCATAAAAACTCTTTGCACAAATTTATTTTACAGATGAATGACCTAACAACCTAGCTATATAATTATCTCAACCATTATTTATCGAGTAATTTAATCAAAAATACAAGAAGGAAATTAAAGTTGGTACACAGTTTATGTGAGAAGAAAGTGACAAGGAATGTTCAATTATTTTCAACTGATCCATCCTTTGGAAAGCTGTTAAAGTTCGACATGTCAAAAAGCTTTCTAGTACAAACTTGTCAGAAACTACATTGTGATATGTGAACAACATGTCCTTGGTTCAACAATAAAGTTGATATCTAACTATTAACAGCAAGTAACGAGTGAAGGACCTACTACGTCGCAATATGAAAGTTTCCATCGCCAGAAGATATAGACGATAATAGTTTTCTATTACAACTATTATCTTCATCTAATATTAAATGTACATGAATTTAATTTCATCCTGTTGTTTTACTTCTCACAGCCTGCGGTTGCAAAGTTACTTCCAAGATTTATTTATGTATCTACCTGGCGAGTAGTATTTCGACAACTGTCAAACGGGTAATTCATGGTTCATGATTAGGAAACCGATACTCTGTAAAACCAGTACTGGTCATCGCGATGTTGTTCTAAAGAATACCGTGTCACTGTATAACCAGGTGTCACATATAATCATAGACAATTTTATTCATGCGAAATTTCTTCACCTTTCACGGAACAATATACAATAACTCAACATTGCAACACAGTTGTTCGTGTGGCTGAAAATAAAAGAATTAACATAAATCATAAGCAGAAAACGTGTGAGAAAAACTAACCATGAATTAGTATTTAATATTTTAAATGTCACCTTTGCGTAGGATTGTACATCAATAAGTTGCAAGATGAAAAACTGGGAAATTATTACTCGTAACTGGTAATTACTGTCGTCGCGACTTGATGTATTGATTGACTCTATTGATCCGATCGACAGGTGATGTCATTGAAGAACTTACCGAGAAATCAATACAACTTTACACTACAGAATATATGATTTATGTCATTGTGTTTCATGTGTACCTATGTAATTACCTACAATTATAACTGTCAAAATAAATTTTAGAAAATCCGTTTCAGAAAGACTGGGAAATTAAAATTAAGGAGTATGCAAATTTCTAGATAATTGTGCAGTATATTATGGGCAAAGAAAAAAAAAAGAAAACTGTGAATTAAATCAATATAAATCTGAAACGTTATAATTCTGTGTGTTGTATCGCAAATATATTTTTACACGTCCGGGAGTAGAAGTCGGTTTCTATGGCGTCAAACGCGGGACAGAAATGAAGCATTTACTACCTAAGGACGAAAACACTTTTCATAAGGGAGTTTTTATTATAACAAAGGTTTTTGTAAATAAATGTCTGTTGTCATGGTACGCGTTGCATGGCAACATTTCCAAAGGCTTCTAAATATTGCAATTTCATTCCGATTTATTATAATTCTTTATTTATGAAATTGAGTGTTTCTACTCCCGAACGTGAAAAAAAATAGTATATACACCTCGGGAGAGACCTCCATTTTTCCCTCGATGTATTTGTAGCCCACTGGCTTCGCCCTCGGGCTTCAAATTACACCTCAGGAAAAATAAGAGGTTTGTCTCCCCTGGTGTATAATTTACTATTATTACACGTTTGTTTGCATTGTGAGCATAAGATCGGCCCAAAATCTGGAAATAATAACTTGAACGTGAGCAAGGAACAGAAGGAAAGCTCTCACACACAAATATATTATGTATATACCAGTGGCACGCAACCTTTTCCATCACCATCACAAGCCACTAAAACTGAGAATATATTCCACTATAATTTACAGTTTATGACTGTGGATATTAAGATGGATATTGAATTTGGAATGGTTCACTGTAGATTTAGCTAAATGTACATGAATATAACTGGAATATATGGGAATGGTTGAATACTGCCGATGTACCTACACGTCATAGGAGTTAATCCGCTTATGAGAAGGTCACATTCCAGGTCAGATTATAGATGGCGTGAGTGAAAGCTGCCTATTTGACACCGCGGTACCTTAGAACTGTCAAGTATTAGAGTTAGACTACCATTTGGAAGCTGGCAAAGCTCTCGTAGTACTACGTTCGGCACGTAACAACTACAAATTCTAGATTATATACACACTTAACTACTGAATTATGTCCGCCGTTCAGACGTATAGCGATAATGGAAATCAATAAATGCTTCATACTTAAACACAATCCACTTACGCCAACATATGTAACATGGTCCTACTGTATACGGTGACACATGTTACAGATCCGATAATTCATACTATAAAGGGTTACGCAGAATATAGCTATATTTCATATTACATACAACGTATATTATTTTACGTGATCAAACTTGTCACATTATAACAGTATTGTGATTGCTTTCTGATGGCATACCTACATATCACAATGATATATGATTGGTGGGAAACTATCGAGAAATAGAGATGAAAAATCAATATTATTTTAAACAAAGTCATCAATTCCATACACATATGTGTACACAGGAAAGCGGCTTCGTAGAACGAGAGTATAAATTCACCCCGTCTCGCTGAGGATCTCCGAGTTAACTCATACAAATAAACGAGGGAGATAAAGATATAGCAACGAAATCAAACAAAAGTCTCTTTGGCCAGGCGCTACGGACAAGTTTCAAGAGATTAACCACTGCGCACTCACTCGAGAAGTTTTCAAACTGAAATGGAATATAGATTCACAGTCTACTCATAGCGTCGTGTGCCTCGCCCGCTAAACGTTCATATTTCCCTTTTTTTTACAGCACGCAATAAGGGGATGCAAAGTTTTCTGGAAGTGGCATCTCAATCGCTGCCACTTTCATCTAGTGGTCGGTGAACTCTCTCTCTCTCTCTCTCTCTCTCTCTCTCTCTCTCTATATATATATATATATATATATATATATATATATATATATATATTTATATATATACCGTGTGTCTCATATACAGGGTTAGTCAAAATTACCTAAATAATTCTCCTACCGTAAAAAATTTTAAAAAAATTTTCGTACAAAAGTTCTTTGGTTATAAACAAGCTATCGTTTACTTATTTTTTTAACATACAGGGTGTTCATTTTATTGTGGAAATTAGGTCAACTTTCTTTTTTCAAATGGAACATCCTGTATATTTTTACATTTTTTAATTCCGAGATTAATTCTAAGTATTTTTTGTAGGATTTTTTTTTTTATAAAATGCATAATTTTTGAGTTATAAGCAATTAATCCAAACTCCTGAACTTCGAATTAAGAGTATTTTCATACATACATATCGTTTATTTTAACCAAAGGAATAAAAAAAAATTGTAAAATAAAAAAAAATAACAAATTAAATACATAAAATTAAAGTAAATGTAAATTAAAGTACATGTGCCTGCTTGATAATGCTCCACAACTTCATGAAACAATTGACAAATAGTCAATCAATTGACATTTAAACGACAGATTAATTGCTTATATCTAAAAAATGATGCATTTTATAAAAAAATGAGTCCTACAAAAAATACTAAGAATTAATCTTAGAATTGAAAAAAGTAAAAAAATATAGGGTGTTCCATTTGAAAAATGAAAGTTGACCTAATTTCCGCAATAAAATGAACACCCTGTATATTAAAAAAATACTTAAACGGTAGCTTGTTTATAACAAAAAAACTTTTGTACGAAACATTTTTTAAAATTTTTTACGGTAGGAGAATTATTTAGGTGTTCCGGTAATTTTGACTAACCCTGTATATTGAAATAATACTAGTCGCATTGAATGTAATGATCAATAGCTTACAGCTACAGGCCATGCAGTGGAGTATATTAAAATTTTTATTATACATAAGCGGAATGTGTCATTGACATATTATAAAGAAGATATGTTTGGCAAAATCAACGTATCAAGTATCCAGCAATACATGCATCTAGTTAACGAAACACATTCATTACACGTGTATGTTTTTGTTTGAAATGTTCAAGACTCGGTGCACCGCAAATGTAATGTGGTGGAAAGTCATGCACGCGCCCTGGAAATGAAGGCTCAACTAATATTTCACTGATTTAATGCGTATTCACTTCGCGGTTCCGTGCTTTACGGCCGCTTTCCGTAGGATACATATTTTATATTGCTATTTCGGGGCACTCGCCTTTGCGGTTTCGTTCATATTTTGGATTAACGACCGGCGGGTATCTGCAATCGTCTTCATAGATCAATCGCAAAGTAATCCGATACTTGAAGTGATTGGGTTACGATCATTTCTATGTACTAAGGAAAAAAAATTCATACTATTGATATTGAATATCTGCGATAACTATTACAAATAATATTTCGTTGTATATAATATCTTATTTAATGCCTCCATCAAGAACAGAACATTCTCGTTAAGATTCATGTACCTACATTAACATTAATATATGAAATATATATTGATACGAATAAACACGTATTTCCAGTACTTGTAACGATTGATTTCAATTGCCAATTAACTATCGATACAAATGGCATTTAAGTGTTCGTTAGTAGAAACACGAGCGTAGCAAGATACAGCAAGACAATCAATCATTTTGTATTTAAATTAACTGCTTACGACATTGAATGTCAAAGGTAAAATCAAGAATGGTATTGTAACAGTAAATATTACAAAATAATGAATATCTACGTTTGTGTTACCTGCTAGTAATATATTTACCGGCAAGAACGATAAGGTTTTTCTGCGTGTAACAAATCATATTTCAAATAAAGTCACAATGCACGTATATTACTGAGGCCGTCTGTCTAAAAATATATAAAGTTCACCGAGTGAACTGCGTACTACGCTATACCTTAACACAGTCGCGCGGTCTATTTGCGTTATTCAAATTATCTCAATTTAGCAAGCCATAAATCTCACGACGCAAGCGACAGATTCGCGACGCAACGGAGCGGCAGGGTTCTACAATCCGTGACGTTTCATACCACCCAACCTTAAAAAAAAATACCGCGAGTTTCCTTTGCGCTCCACAGCACAGCTTCACGTCCTCACAATTTGACACACGACGGAAAATGAGCAGAAATAAATAAGACAGGCCAAGTGCTAACAAAGAAAAATGAGCGAGGACTTTTTATTTATAATAGAAATAAACTGGGGATAATTCTGCTGAAAAATTAGACCCGAGACTTGGGTAAAAATCTAAATATATCCCTTATTTAAATTAATATCCTTAAAGAGAATAGCACTAAATATCCATCAAGTGAAACTTGATGACATAAAACGATAGTTTATGATAGTATCGAAACGAAAAAAAACAAACAATTCAAGTAAACAATGTCACTGACTGATAAAATGATAGAATATGTCTGCAAATGGATGAAAAATGTGTGACAAAGGAATCTGTCTGATAAACAAGTGCAAACACACAGCAAACACAACCTGTAATGGAGAAATATTTCAAAGTAATATCAATCAAAGAATTTGTGTTCATTGACCGATCGGAATTTAGACAGCATTCTGTAAATAAAAATTTTGCAAAACAAAAAAGTGTTCAAGTTGTAAGATATGCGATCTTCAAGCTATAAAATTATGGTACATTTTCAAGAAAAAAACTAATTCAGAATAAAATTATTTTCTTCGAAAATAATAAATTTCTACGTGAAATTAATCAATAATAATTTATTTCCCATTTGACAAAAGGAACATCTGGAAACAATTAGTTACGCTAATAAAGATACTTCATCTCTAATTTAATAATTAAAATTTAATTAACAGTACCATAAAATATATACCTGTAAATTTGGCTAATAAATTGAATCCGGCTAAAAAATAACAGAACCTCTTTCGTGAATACCTAACTGTTTTATTTTTACATAAGAATCTAAGTTCAATCTGTGAGTGTGTATGTGAATAGTTTCCAGAACAAGAATGTTCTGCGTCAATCGTGAATGCTGATTTAGCTGGAAAAGATGACAGTATATTTAAATATCCGTAGCATTCAGAATTGTCTATTTAAGGTATCGTTGTCACTAGCAAATTAGGTAAAAACGTTTTATGGTCTTTCGGAAGTGACGGAATACTACTTTTTGAATATTTTAATAAGCCACTTAAAATTGTTGCGTGTTTCTTACGCAATGAAGTGGAGAATTCTATTTTTGTACTCTGATCGAAATATGAGATCGAGAATAAATTAATGCTACTTTGAACTAGCACATTTCGTACGGTAATTCAATTTGTTAAAGGATAAATGGGTAAAACTGAATGCAAATCAGGATACAACATGAACCAAACGTCCTTGATATCCATGTGGGTTCGCTGCAAGTTTTGTATTTACTTCAATGATATATTCCGTCATTTAAAACGATTTTTTTAAACATAATCTAGAACCTAAATATCTTTCAATATTCATTAAGTTACAGCATACGGTAATACATTTAACAGCGTTTAGTTTTATTTGTTGAAAGCAAAACCATCCATAAATCATTCAATTAATTGGATATTTCTTATAAGGTTGTAAATTAATTGTTTATTCGATGAAGGATTGTGAAATGAGTATAATAACTCATATCAACCTTTCATAAATGAATGTTTAGGCAACTATTATAAATGTGGCTAATTATGAATCATTTAAATAATCATCATCAACTATATTAAAATACTTGTAATCGTGTTCATCACATATCGGCATTCCAGCCCAAGACAATTTATACATCATTAATATATCTCACATGGTAGAAAAAACAACAACAGCCCTAGACTACAGAGACACATAATTAATTACCAAAGTCAACATATCATTAATATCTGTTAATGGTGGATGCTGTAGTCTTATGTAATTTCATGTAAATATGATTCACTTGCAGATTGCATCTTTGCACACAAGTTTCTGCTAATTACATACTGGAAAGATATCAATTAATATTGTTAAGTCAACATGGGACAAGATGTTTGAGTGTTATTAGAAAAGACTGTGAAAATAGTAGAACTTGTGTAATTACGCGAGTAAGAATAACAGAAATACATATATCTCGAGAGATATATCATTGAAAACGATCCATATGTTGAATCAACATATAGACATATAAACCGGTGAATTGCAAATGAAGCGAAAGTGGACAACAGTTACCTCAGAAGAAATACACTATGGTGCAATGGCCAACAAATGATCTAGATTATTTCAGAAGGGCTATCTTAAAAAGGAAACTACAAATTCGGAATTAAGAAAGCTCCATGTTGCGCAATTACATGCTTGGGCCATTGCATGTGTTTTTAATAATAATATAGTAGAACTTAGGCTGTGTTCGAATTGGACTATTTAGTACACTAATGTACCACGTGACTGGTTTTATAACTTAAATTGTGCACTAAATAACGTTAGGATTTTAGAAATAGACATTGGGATTTGTAAAGGCACACTACGCCCTGAATTGCATACCTTAAATTGACCGCCAAGATCCAAAAATCTCCCTAATTTCGTTGCCTAAAATACTAAAATCTTGAATTCGAACACGGCCTAAAACTGATTAATCAATATTTTTAGTTTGCATAATGCTACTGACCTGATCATTTAGTAGTTAGAATCGAAGATAAAGGTAATCTTAACTCTTGTGGTGATAACACAGTGAAACAAACCGTCTAATAACATCGAATCTAACGAGATACCCGCAATTACCATATACAACAAACGTTGAGCCGCAGAAGATATACCGAACGCAACCAGTCAAAATTCGATAGCTGGTGCGGTCATTAAAACGCATCTTGACCTAATAATAAGTTTGGAACGAACACCGTCCACTTAAAACTCGATTTATCATCGGTAATGAAGCCGAAAGCCAGGGGCATTTGAAAGCGTGGTTCAAGCAATTACCGTTTCCGCATATCTAGTGAGCTACGATGTGGTGATCATGGTACTGGCATCAGCACTCAGGGGGTACGACTGGATGCGCTTGCCAGACGAATATGAGGCGCAACGGGCTCAATATTTTTAGCCCGAGAGTAATCTCAAACATGTGTTTAATTTAAAACTCGATTAGCACCGGAACGGTCCAAGATGAAAGAACGACAGAATCTGAACACGGAGTGTCAACTGAATTACTTTCCGGATAGACCAGTTTACCAAATTGCTCTCTCTTACATCAATAATATTCAATCAAACAAACCATCGCCTCTAACAAATGATATTTAATAAAGCAAATAACTGACGTGAAGTGGCTCTCATTTTGTTGGAGTAACGGTCAAGCCAGCGTCCAAATAGCCATGGAAGGATTCCTCCGTAGTTATTTTAACAAATTAGTGTTGTTAGTAAGTTTCTTTCAAGTAATTAACCACACTTCACGATGTGATGAGATGCAGAACTGGGAGAAGTGTATTATTAGCTGAAGATTAAGTTATTACTAGCGGTGCCTTTTTAGTAGTACAAGATTATAGATGGAACGAGTTCGTTCTATGAATTTATGGAAAGGTGTCGTCTTTTTGCTGAATTACTGATTGGCACATACACCAACACTTCCTAACAAGTTATAATTTATATTCTCTTCTAACATTTAGCTACTGGTTCACTTCGAGCATTCACTATTTGTTATTTTTGAGGATTTAGATAATAAAACTACTAATCCTGCAAAGTCTTTTAAACATAGTTCAGAAAAAAAAACATCTTGTTCATTTTTTCAAATCTTTTTTTCCTGGCCTTAACCTTGACAGCTTGGAATTTCATATATGTGTTTCGAAAATATTATAATCGCTGCACAAACATAATAAAAAAAGCTGTTTCATTTCCTGAACAAGTCGAATCTTATCAATAATGTTTTACACTATGTTTGTCCTAATTCCGTAAAAATTAGATAAGAGTATGCCGTACGAAAGATAGTGCAAATCACATTGCAAATAAAGTTTGCAGAAACGGGTAAAGCAACTTTTGCAGATACAATGCCGAAGTAATTATCTAGTATCCTTATTTGTAAGGTGAAAATAACTGGAAATATGTATGAACACTTTCGTAACATACATTTTATTATAAGACACTAGTATGTACAATTGTTACCGTTCCATTTACCCGGTAACCACCACACCAACCGCACATATGACAAAGTACATGTGCACAGACCAGAACGGTTCATTCGTTTGCCATGGATGACCATTGAACAAATGTATCAGAATATTACGTGATGCAGAAAATAGAAGCCCGATATTATTACAAAACTTTCTAGCACGCAAAGTACAAATACTGGCCCACTAGTTACAGAATAATATGCAGTTGATGACTGAACTTTTCTTACGTTTAGATAACTTAGGTTTCAATTTTGCTATCGTTATCTCCATGACAAATAAATCAAGGATGAGATATGTACATACGAAGCAAATTGTCTTTCAGCAAAAAATCGACGTAGTTAGGAATTACAGCAATGCTGTACTAAATTTAATTAGTACTTTCAGTAAACACCAGAGGCGCTGAATTTACATAGCATACCCTCTAACTTTAATGACCAGGTGAGAGACACACCTCTTTTCACAGCTATTTGACAGGTGTCACAAATTACAATGTTGTTCAAATACCAGCCACTATTTATGTTCCTCTATGAGCTATATTTAATTATTAAATATTAGCACAGAAGCTGTCATGTCTATAAAATAGTCCGCGACTCTGTACTATTATATAGGAGTGGCATTTAACACCATCTACTATGCATTTCGAAAACGTTGTTAAATGTATACTTCGGAATAGGTGCGGTATATGGCAAAGATAAAATGTATCGTTCAATCAGGAGATAGCATTATATGTAATATCCACTAATCTTAATATGTATTCAACAGACCAAACCTGTCGGACGCTATAACAAAATGTTTAATTCAATAACCAGTGTATTCAAAGTGAAATTATCTATAATGTGATCCAATTTGAACTCGGGCAATTCATCATCGTCAATAATTGTCATCTGGACGGATCAATCTTGAACAATTAGTTTGCCAGTTAATATAACAGCGTAAGACAATGTACAGTAGTACAATCAATTATCTGATTTTTATATTTACATTGTACATTAGTAAAGAATATATAATTTATTAGAAATCTGATTATTATCGCGTTTGTTATTTAATAAATTACGGTTCAAGTACGATGCATTGTTACGTGTGTAATTTATAAACCGACTAGTGCCTGAAGATAATTTCACAATCATTTATTATACGTTTATATTGTTGTAGCTCGTTGACTATATATGTATATTTAGTATGTAATTATACTATTAACTCGATGTATTATTATTACAAACAATTAAAATATTTTTAACATGCTAAATAACAGGATGTATTGTATTGCACGTATAGTTTTTAAAAGAATCCAGTGTTTCTAAAAATGTGCCACCCACAATTATAATTTATAGTGCTTTTATACCTGATTCATATTAGCCAATCACTTAAAACAGACACGGTTCATAAATCTGGTCAATAAATATTTTTACACGTTTGTCAATAAGTATAAAATTTTTAAAATATAAACAAACTGAATGAAATTCATCTGACATATTTCTTTACTCATCATATGTTTGTTATAAACCTGTTACATAACATACATAAACCATAACACGTCATATGAATATTTACTGGTTGAAATCACATGAAACATCTTATATATGAAGCAGAACAGTTTTACTCCATCACTTCGCGACATAATGAGCGCCCCATGGTGACACATTCATGACTTAGAAGGGTAGTCGTCCTTCTGACGTAATTCAAACACGTTTTTCCACCAGACTAAACCACATATACATACGCACAGGAATAGAACGAAAGAACGTGGTACATTTATATAAAAAAGGGGGGAACGCAACAAAAAATACCGTGATTAATATGCAAAGAATGTTTCGAAATTGTTTCTACTTTTCAAAAAAAACAACGTTCCCGTGCGTAGCATAACCGTTGGAACGGCGTTGGAAATGGGCCGCGGGAATGGTTGAGTAATTAATTTGTGTTTTAAGCTGTTTAATCCTTGCACTGCTTGTGTACACACGCAGCGGAAAAATTAATTTGACAGACACAATTTAAAATGCTATTTTAACACTGTGCTAATTCAATTATACGCAGTAGAACACGAGAGATATACGATGCACAATATATTTAAACGTTTTACGCATTTTTCGCTTCAAATGGAGTTCTACTATTCCACGTCACAATAATCTTTGCCAAAAATACTGCTACGCTCGATGATATTAAAGTAAAATTTTCCTTTTTATAAAACAAATTCGCTCATAGTATTTTAATTTCATGATGTTTTTAAATACTGGTAATTAAATTTTAATTAAACTGAAATTTGCTCGCAAAAATATGATGCTTTTAATCTAATGAAAATGAACAGTGAACATGTGTTTTCAAAAGAAGATAGCCCAGTATATCTTTTTACTCGAAAACACAAGTCCATGATTATCTCTAATCTTGCGGCAATAAAAATAAAAAGTTGCGCGAAATTTATTGACCAATGAAACTTGATGCCATCCTAAAAACAAATACCGGGAACCGAGTCTTTCCCAATTAAAAATCAATTCATATTCATAAAGAAAATATGGCAAGTTTCATTGGCATTGCGTTCATTATAGGGCAGCCGTATGATAAAGTGCTACCAATAAAAGTATCATGCTCGATATTTATTGGTGATTATTTTCGGTAATTAATTTCGGCGAGAGATAACGAGATGCAATACCCTGAACCGGCCCGGAGGCAACCGGCACTGATCCGGAAGACCACACACGGCGAAGCAGGAGGGGGCGGTATATCATCACCTCCCGCCCCGCCATATACGTCTGACAGGAAACACGAGCGACCAACGAAAATTATTCCTGAATGATTTGGAGCAAAACAGGAGATGGAAATGACTATTTATATACATTATGGCGAAATAAATTATATCAGGATATGCTCGATTTCATCTTCGTAATTAAACTAGCTGCATAATTAAACGAAGCAAACTGTGACGTTAATTGATGTCAGAAGTTAATGAAAAATTGTGAACAATATTGAATTGAATACAACGTTCTCTTATTATGGCAGTTCGGATACATGAAAACGTTTCGAAGGATGTGCTTTGAAATTGCTAAATTCCAACATGCTACTTTGCAAAGTGAAGAAGTATATTTCTAGCACGCATGAGAGTACCTCATACTGGAATATGCATTCCTGAAATATTCAAAATCAATGCTAATATTTGGAGTATGCGTTTACGTGAATCGATAAGAGCCAGGAATGTGTATTCTCGAAAAACTTGTATCATTTGATTGAAATACCAATATAGCAATAAACAGTCTCTTGCCTATAGAACATGTTTCCATCAAAAATTCGTAGGTACATATATAATTGAACATACCATGTTGAAATTATCGTTTGCCTTCAGATCTCGAAACAAACTGAAGAACGCAGCAGTTTAGTGTGAATAAAAGTTTTGGATGGGCTCTGGCATTGTAATCGAGCGTGACCAGAGATTAATGACATCACGTCCGCTGGTAGGTAGAGACATGGATATCGTGATCCACTGTAACACAATCTTCCAATGCGCTCCAGTGCACCCTGAATCCTTCAAATGCGCCCGACTCTAGACAACAGCGTACATCAACGTCTTCGGACGACAACGGAATGGAAACGATGGTCCAGAAGACAAATCGCCGAAACGATTGCGCTCTGTGTGTATTAATTTCACCCCTTATTTACTTTTATTCCTTCGTGATACGAACACGATAAGGCCAGACATTTATTTCTATTTTAAGGAATGTTGTCTGCAACTAAACATATGTATTCATTATAATCTTCAAAACTGGCTATTCATTTCCTGGCACACATTAACTGCCACGTTCAATGTAGGGTTTTTTTTTTTAATTTCCACGGAACAATCATAAGTGTTGATGTTCGATAAATCAGACATGCATGTATACACAATGTACGCGCATTATAATATTAAATTAAGGTTATTACTGGCGGAGGGCACACGGAAACAGGCGGGGATATGGGTGTGTGCATCTCGTCATAGCAGGCGTTGTGAGATTTGCATTATAATATTATTATCGTAACGACATGATGCCGCGTCTTGGCATGACTCGTGAGCTTAGGTTATGAACGGACACACAGAGATTCTAAAACTTCAAAGCGAAAACTACATTACCAAGCCTATCCTAACCACTAACGAATTAGACGACGAATTATTCCTATTAGCAGAATACGAGGCAGAATCATTATAATTTTAATTTAATACACGTACTTTCATTGCTGTGAATTATCAACTATTAAGATGGATTCTATTCGAAAAAGTATTTGATTTTCTAATATTGTAACACAGAGCTCAATAGAAAATTAGTCCACTTTTTCCTCGAGTACCGGTAATTTAAAGCCGAGAATTTCGGGTCCACCATCTCACTTAATCCACAGAACAATCTCAACCTGTTGCACAACATCCATAACAAATCTGACGTAATCTGAGAGAAATATCGCATCTTGAAGAACAATGCAATATTCAACTGTCAATAGAATACCGCAAATATCTGACAGTGTGTTTATCTGGTAAAGAACCGTTAGCATAAAAAAAAAATGCATATCGATAATACGTGTTCTTTGTTAGAAGAATTAGACATTTTTCTAGTATCTTCCGAGAAGGCGGAACATAACCACACAAATTATATACTCATTTTTGGATAGCACAGCACAAAAGTCAATGTTGCGTGGGGATATTCTAGGTCCTAGAATATCCCTAGAATATCCTAGAATTTAGGACAAGACAGGCGTATACGCATCTGATTGCATTCGGACTATCAGAGGTAAATTGTGCAAGGAGGGGGCGCCACTATAGACACAATCATACATTGGAAACGCACAGCCAGACACAGAGAAATGCACTGTGAAGGTCTAATAAAGCGACGGGTTTCGAGTATACGAACACTGACTGCTAGTAGTGTGGCTGGTGCCGAGTACATGTGTTAATTACTCTGTCTGTTTGAAATCCCCATCCTATTAATTTATACTTCCGTTCGGTAAATTGAGAAACTGGCAACCCTTGCTTGCAGAGGCGGGAGCTTATTGTTATTTTAATTGTTTTACGAGTGGAATGAAGATGCACGCGGTTATGTGAAACGAAGTGTTCGGTGAAAGAAGACGAGTGAATGTGGAGGGTGGAAATAACGAATATTAGACAAACAGTAAATGTGCAGCGCAGACTATCAACAAACTGCGCAACACGCCGTCTCATCGTTGTGATCTGTGTAAGAAAGTCCTTGACAGCTGACATGAGACAACTTTCTGCAAATGATTAGTCGATAGAATAATATTTTCCTAAGCTGTTTCATATCCATTTGCTGATTATCTGTGCAAACAACGCACGTTCAAATACTCGGCGCAAGATCGACACTGTAAGAGCCAACTCCGATGATGGATATATTGACAGACAAGTTTACAAGCATTTGTACGTACATATGTACTGTGTACTTTTATCTTACGCGAAACGTGCACAAGTAATTTGAGCGCAATTATATTAACTTTCTACTAAGTAAACTACATGTAACTCATTGTGGATACAGGTGACAATATAATAATACAAAATTTAACATAATATCGACAATTTCCTGTATTTCCGAGAAAAGTGTAGGTACTCAATTATTTGAAAAGGCATACGGTTCAAAATTATACGCTTTTTGTAGATGTATAATACAGCCGGTAAATGTTTCATTTGTGAGAGAAGTTTGAATTGAACTGGTTACCTAGGTACAGCGCGCGGCCCAACTTTATATTAAATATTTCATTACGCCATTTCAGCTTGTTCAAACATTCAGGCTCAATAAACCGTTTAATTGTATAGCAGACGGCCATTGTCTTCGTTTCATTGAAAGTTTGTAGGGCCCCTGGTACGAAACAGTGAATTATTCACGGAAACATGTACAATAACTAAGTCTTTTATTCTCGAACACATCTCGCATTACATTAAACGAGTGCTGCTGAATAATTAGTGACATTTTCAACAGCATATATCAAACAAGAAGGAGGCGTAAGGATCCCTTCAATGGTATAATTAAATATTCCCCGCTCTCTGTTCATTATACTAACTTCATTTATATCTCTCTATGTGACTAAAATATCTACAAGTACTATACAATAATACCTCGTGTAGCACATTAGATGCATTCCTAAGCACACAACGCTAAACGAACCAATACTGCCCCATTTTTCTATAAATTGATCCATAATTTCCCTAATTATGTCTTCATGAACCGCGTTACAACAAGCCATCGTAAATTTCTCGCTTTTTAAGGGCTAAGCGTTAAGGCCTTACTGTAATATATTTGCGAGTCATGTGATGATAAAGTGCACATGTCCTTAGTGTATACCGCTCGTCATATCAATGAACCGGACAATGATTTGCCGAGTCGGTAAATGACAGAGCTATGGGGTACAGCTGTGCGCAGAATACACCGCGGTCTGGCGGCCGACCGTCATGAAATGGAGACTTGCGGGTTTTGTTTTTATACACGCTGAAGGTCGCGGGTTCATCTCCCGCTCTTGCGGCCATCGCGGTGTACCACCTGTAACATTCAACGTGCGTGCATGCACCGGCACGAGTTTCCTTACTCACCGCTGGCCGAAACATAGCCGTAGAAACGGGGCAATCCATTAAAAAAACACTACACACTACAACCTGAATGAAATACGATAAATTTCACTTTAAATTTGTGCATTAAGCAACGTTATTAAATTGTTTAAATTTATTGCAACATAAATGTCCCATATTCATTATGATTTGTACATAGGATTCCTTTGTTTATAATTTATAATGCATGAACGAACACGCCTGCACCTGTCCCACTGTGATACCACAACCCACACATGGACAAATATCTTCACATCTGCTCCCGCACGATTAGGGAAGTTGCACAAGAACCTCAGATGCACAATTATATACAGTCGGAGAAAATAATCAGAAACAAGTTGTACGTTGTATAATCTACGCATAAATCGAACATTTTATAACTTTTACTTCATTAAAATATTCCCACAGTAAACAATGATTGTTTATGTGTGTGGGGGGAAAAAAATTCCACGTGCGCCTATGTTAATCGAGGAATGTTGGATATGCAGTTCGGTATCGGCCGCGTCTTTGCTGCAATGAGAAACATTTTAAACATCGCAGATTCCCGATTATAAACATTCGACAGAAATTTCTACGAAGTTCATAAGACTTTATTTGAATCTGTAGCGGCGTCAAAAAAAATGCAAAAATAATAATCATCAACATCTCTGGCCGTCCATTAACTGTGACTTGTGTATTATATAGAATTTATTAACTGTTGATAACGAACGCAAAAGGCAAATGTATATTTTTGTTTATTCTAACAGATTAATTTAAAGATGCTAAATATTTATTTTTCATATAGAAATCTCTCTCTATATTTACAATTGGACCGAGTGCAAACTTTGCTTTATCTGCGATGTTGCGTCTGCAGATATATCGATAGGAAATAGTATCAGAATATGTGTAATAACTTTGAATACGGTGCATTGACCTAAATGTAACGAGATTCTTTGCTAATAAATTAGGTGAAGTCGTATTTACAGTCGGTATTTACAACTTTTGGTTTCGTATCCTTGTTTATATGTCAGCATGTACAGTCCAATTAGCTTCCATCATATGCGGCTTAAATACACTGCAGAATAATAATTTGACGCGGGAATTTGCACGTCAACAAAAATAGCGCACCTGCAGAGTATGTTTTTAGTGATAATTGCCAGACAATTTTCCACTGCAATTATGCTTTCCGCCTCTCCATTTCATTCAGTGAAGACTGCGGCTTCGTCATGTTATAGACTTTCTCGTTATATGCAGTACAATATTACAAACAGGGTTCGTAGATTTAACTGGAGCCCACTGGGGTGATAAAACAAACCTCAACTCTCATCAGAATATTACGATTTACCGTAAGCTCATTAACTTAACAAGGACGTCAGTGGTCTACTGAAATTCCTAGTCTAACCGTAAGTGCCAACAGATAAGCCAATGTCTGGTAGGTTTAATTAACATCCGTAATAATCTATAGCACTATAGACCAAACGATATCTGTCTCTCTGTCTCTGTGTTCCGATTGAACTTGATGTCTTGTTATTGAAGTTCTATTAATTTCAACCGGAATATAGTTAACTTCTGAACGTATGTCTGGTTGACCGATACTGAAACCCATTACCTACATGTGCCCGATAGACCGGAAGTTGTACATTGCATGCCGGATCGCTAGCATTTCTCAATCGGAGATTTTACATTGCCATTACAAAGCATGTAGGCGTATTGATTTGATTGAAAGTAACATTGGTATTACAAGTTCTGATAACTTGACACCACATGGAAATTAACACATGGCTCCATTCCAATTTTGTATATGCTTTGAACATCTATTATGAAAACCGATTGCGATTGCGACAAAAACAACGCTATTTTAAATGCCGACAGAAAATTTAACTTTACATAATTAGAATCATTAAACATCAAAGCGTCTTCCGGTCCGGTATAATTAACTACACTTATGATACAAGATCACGGTAGACTAGCCGATGGATTATCTGAGCTCCAGTTCGATCCATCAAGTGTAGGTGTAACACAATCTACTGGATGTACTTGACGAGCAAGCAAGCATGCATGCAAGGTACGTCGTGTAAATTGATCATCGGTCAAGTTCACTTGGTAAATTTGATAGGAAAATTAATGATGTATTTGTATAAACATTGTAACTGTAAGATATTTACAATAAATTACAATCTGAAAACGTGTCGGACGTGCACGTCTTCGGGCGATCACGCGCCCGAAAGAGTCAAAAAGTCATCTGCATCGGATGCACGGCACGCAGCAAAACAGGTCTTGCGAGAATTACATATCAGAACGGTTCGATCTGCAACGAACACTCCATAGAAACTGCATTCGGCCGCCAGCCAAGGTCCGTAATCACATCACGGACTTGTGTGTATGTACATATGCAACACTGTGATTGACAACACTAGCTCCTAGCTAGCAACATTCTAAATTCACATATCCCTCGCAACATGGATTATTCTCTAAATAACATATAACTGCTGACCATTTGAGGATTGATTAATAAAAGAAACCTTGCGTAAAATGTTCATTTCCCAAATGTCTAGAGTATAAAATCGTGGATTTTTCATTCAGTGTACAGCATGAAAGTCTAAACTTACAGTTTTTCGGTGTCCAACGGTAGATTTCTGGGTACTTGGGTGAGTCCACGATGTGAGCAGTCCACGGTAGTCCCGGAACATGCGCAGACTTTCGGACAACGTCCCTCGTTGTATGACACGATGCCGACATCATTCGCAGCGGGGTCGGCACGCGTTACAGCGACCGCGACGCCACTGAAAAGTAACCACGCGACCCCGAACACGAACCGAGACATCTCAATACCCGCACTGATTTATTTTTGTTGTGTAGTCCACAAAGGACTACAAACAGGAAGGGTAGAAACGTTTAAACGTTGTCAATGTTTGAGTTCGTCCGGGAGGGGTAGCCAGCAAAATCGGTAAATGAATCTTCTAAACAAGAATTAGAAGAAGACGAAGATGGAATGCATCTACAAAGCTACGCGAGTCTTTATAAACACTTTGTTTTAATTAAAATTTCACTGTAACACAGTCCAAGATGCTTTTATTACTTCTTGTTCTATGTTTAATTACATCGGGAAAAGCGAAACACGATTCTTGGCTGCTGGATTCGTTCCTTGATAGATTTCCTATCAAAACCTGAAACAAAAGCGTTTAATTAGAGCAGAAAGCACTTCAGGTGGTGCCATTAACAAGAGTTATACACACATACACCAACATACTAACACGTACTGCTAGTTACCACACAGAAAAATACTAATTTTACACAATTATCAATTTCTTTACCTTGTGAATCAGAACACATGCACGAGCATATTCACGACCAAATCCACTGAGATCTATATTACTTGTGTTCAACAGTAGACAAATAAAGAAATATTTAAAAACCGATAAAATTCCAGAAATTCCGTTGGCTGCGTAATAAAAAATACAGTTCACCGATCACCGTGAATCATAGCCTACAGTCCCAGTAAAAACGTATTGTTTATCGAACGGGTGATGTTATTTATTGACAAATGAAATTATTAGAAAAACGGAATCTGTGTCAGGCGATAAGTAGATCTTATCAGGGACATAATTTAGCAAAGAAATGTTACCACAAAGTGTTCCCTGAAACAATATCTTGAGGTCGTACACTGTGAAACACCCAGTGCAACACTTTGCGTGACGCTAACTATTGCTTACTATTGCTTACTATGATTGAGCTATGGAGAAAAAAGTTTACACGCAAATACAATAACTTATATGCTTAAAGAACTCGCCCACGGGCGCCCTACAAAAATATTAATCATAATAATTCATAACGCCGCTTTACTAGAAACGAGCATATGTTATTTACTTGAAAATCAAATAGCACCTTAATCAGAATTGAATGAAACAACTCAAATATTATTGTGGAGGTATAGCTCAAAGCAAAAATGAAAATCCATATTTTCAACTATGGATTTGTAACTTTCTATTCACAATTTCAAAATATAATCATTAGCAAGTATGTAATGGTATTCATTTATCTGTGAGCAACATTGTACATTTAATTAACGATTTCTCAATGCGCGTATTTCTAACAAACAAACCGACAGGTTGAGCCGAGGGTGCTTTACCGAGAGAGAGAGAGAATGAATCAGGGGGTGGGAGAAATTCCAGGAAAGTTTTTGGAATGCCAACGTGAAGAAAACGAAGGAGCCGACAATAGGGAGACGAGCTCCGGCGGAAGGTTATAAGGAAGCTCACGAATTTATATACCTAAACCATATAAAACGGCAATGCATTTACCAAGCAATCGATTTCAATATACCTTCCAGCTCTCCGTCAGAGCATTCCAGCCAAACACCCGCGACCCAACGTAATATACTCAAGAATATATACCGGCCACCACAAATATGTTCACAGCATCTACCAGCCTATATTTTGTTTTATTTAAAATGCAAAGATTGTAACAATATATTATTGAGAATGACTTGTAGATTTCAATATTATACATATAAGAATTAGAAATGTTACGTGAATTCCTCTACCCGATAATGAGCAGTACAGTCTGTACTTATGCTTACCTAATTCATTAACATGGCCTGATGTAATTTTAAATATAAATTCAAATAAATGTTTATATAATTTCTAGATTGATTAATTTTATAAATCTGGCTAACATATGAATTCAAATATTTTTTAAACATAATTTATTATTGAAAATTAATTTCCGATAATTATACTGAATATATTATAGTAATAAATATAAAATTATGATTAACCAATGTAGAATTAAATGAACCGAATACATTTATCAAACAAATGATATAAAATTAATACAAATAGCAATCAATTTCATGATTGACACCTTTGATGAATTAAAACAAACTATGAACATCGGTGCAAATTTTATTTAAATAAATAATTGAACAAATATCCATATATAGTAATTATTTACAACAATAAATTTAAAAATATGTACTATTTTTGCGTTAAAATAATAAACTTTCATGACAACTATAAATAGTAGAATTACGAACATACAGACACATGAAATGTAAAAAAGTTTTTGCGAACATTTAACTACAAACTTCAATGAAAATATACGGTTCTGTGCGAAAGTTTCATTGTGCAAAAACAAAACAAAATGAAGCGGAATTTTTAGCAATAAATTACCATACGTATTTAGAAAATAAGAATAAAACATACTCATTCACGTATCATTTGAAGCCATGGTGAAACACGTAGCGTACATTGACAACCATTCATAAATTTGCACATGTAAACACAGAAAGTTACACAGAAACAGCAATCAGCAATAATCACATGAAACAATTACGTTGATTGTTTATATTGTTGTTCACTTGTTGGCGCACTCGATCACAAACAATTGTTGTTGCAAGAGACGTTGGCAATAGTATCGTATTATTTATGCGAAACACTTTTACGAGAATACGCGCGCTTGCCTGACGAGCGAGCAACACAAACTACTCCGGCGACAGTCGGAACTCGACTGACAATTCTCGCGTACTAACGTCCAGCGTTCATGCCGCACTAGAGGATGAAGCTCGCTCCGCGAGTCAGCTTGTCTACAATGCGCTGCGCGTTCGTCATCGTACAGGTAAATTACCAACACTCAAAAATATAAACCGTCAACCAGCGATAACACCCTGTACCATTGTTGCCAATTATCATATACATCCGCATATCTACATACCGAATTTCATATCACAAACATACAACTGTTTGCTAGATATTCCAATGAAAAGTAAAATTTGTTTATCCACAGTTAAATGATACTACACAAATATAAAATTTAATTACAACTAAAATAAATGTGTTGCGTTACGAATTAGAAACGAGAATTTACGCTCTTTTTTAACCCTTCAAATGATTGTGAGAACATAAAACAAAATTTACAATTGCAGAATGCGTAATTGTCCACAATTGAAATAGCATTTTACGGACGTCCAGTTGATGTGGAGTGTGCACACGTGTGATGGTGGAATGGAGTCAGCCGTTGAACGGCAATCTGACGCGAGAAAGAACGGACAACACACAACGTTCACTGATTTTAATCCATTTATTAAAACTGCACGTAATATGCAAATAGCGTTTCCCAAACATGTCAAAGGGGTGAAATGAACAATTGAGAATACATCAGCTTAGCCGGGGCTTACAGCTGTCGCTCAAAATGAGGGCTACGATTCTCAATCATACAGCGAGCAGTATGCTACTATGTAACTGGACCGGACCGTGGACCTGCGGTGTCTAAACACTAGAACTCGGATTATTAAAACTTGTATTATATTCGGTTCGATTAAGTTTCAGTTAAGCTACAGCTTTAAATCATCAACTCTCCAACCCATAACTTTAAAATATTCTGATCTAGAGAAGTGATAATATAAGCTTACATATCCCACCAAACCTCATGTAAATCTGTTATGTACTCTGGAGTTTAAATTAAAAGAAAATCCATCTCCGTATAATATGCTGTAGGTGAATAAAACTATAAATATAGATTTTCCTAACGGATAATTTCCCGCTTGAAACTGTACTGGCAATATCTTAGTATTACGTTGGGTATAAAATTATAATCATATGCGTAGAAGTAAACACGTTCAGCATCCATGAATGCTGCGCCGCATTCGTACGTTTCACAATCATAGGCGAGCAGTTCATTCATTTGAAAGAGTTCCAAGAGTTCTCTGAACTGGCGGAGCCTCCGTACGAATAGCAGCAGTAACAGCAGCACGAAGAGAGATGCACGTGACACTGTCAATGGTTACAATTTAGGCCCGTGCATCTACAAACAAGCAGAGGATTATGAAATGTCTAGGTGTATTTTTTAACACCTGGTCTAAAGATTAACGGGCCCAAACAGTTCTATGCAACTTTTATTTTGCTGTCCATTTTACATTCAATACGATTCAAAAACTTGACAGCCTACGAAATTTATGAATTCCTTGTTTTGTTACGGCCACATTTGGAACGTGTTTTTGCTTAAAATTTTTGCCACGCACGTTAAATATTAGGAAAACGGTCTATCGTTACAGTTGCAGAAATGAAAACATTACAGAACTCAATGTATTTTGTACAAAAACTGGCAACAGTTTTCAATTAATTACAGTAAATTATCAGTATTTATTGTTTAATGCACAGGTATGTCAAGATATGCCTTTGTACAAAAATGGAAGGAAAAAATATACTTAACGATGTAAAAAATGTGGCTAAATTACTCATAATTGATTATTTTATAATTAAAACATTATTTCATAGAGCCTAGAATGGTATAATTCCTAGTGGAGCAAACGAATTTCATTTACATCATATATACGTTGCCGTAATTACCGATAAATGGTTCCAGTATTAATTAATTACCGCAAAGACAATATTTTAAATGATTTTTACCGTTAAAAATATAGTTATGTGCATTAATATAAATGTTTTTAAAATCAATATACGAAACTGCTGCTGCCACCTACACCCGCCATCTTGAATTAATCGTGATACAAACGAATACCACTAACATCTACGTCGCCAGGCCCGAGCGAAAAAATATATTTGAACCTCAAACAAACAAATTATTATGTAAAATGTACATACTAAAGAAATTGAATATTTCGGTTTATGTGTTTATGTAAAATAATGAAATAACTGGTCTCAAAGGAAAGAATGATCTACAACCATTTGTTCAAGAATCGTTCGTTATTGTAAACAGTACTATTTACAGAAAGTCACAATCATAGTTCTAAATAACACTAACATATGCTATAAAATATGAAATAAAATTAAGATACAATTCATTATTTAACCCTGTCGTATTTGCACGATATATTTTTAGACGTTGCCTAAATTACAACAGTAATTTGGAACCATGGAGTAAAATATTTTACTGAACAGAAACAACAGGATTAAAATATAAAACTTATCTATACTGTATATGAAAATAACTTCAGCAAAACTCCCGTATTCTGCTGAACTGTCTCAAATGAGAAATAATATTCCAAATATGAATTGCTAAACCTATTCTTCATAACGCTTATATTGTGAAAACATATAAATATGATTCAGTTCTAAACGAAGATAATAATTATGGAAGTAGATAAAAATACAACATAATAACACGATAAACGCATACAAAACAAGAACTACTGAAAGATATGTCACGTAGAACTCAAAAGGAAGAAAATATCTGGACGTTAAAACGAAGAACGAATAAAATTTGTTTTCATTTGGCAATAGTTTTGATAGATCCCTCAATAAAATGTAACGAATACATTTAATACTAACTAACTACGTATATACACCCTTAGACTAAATGCTATTTCATAATTTGATATAATAGAAAACCAATAAAACGCTGGAACTCATGCAAACCTAAAAATCTATAAAAATATCTAAAAAAAAAAAACATCCTCATCTCTTGTTCGTAAATCACTACTGTATAAATTGTTAATTGTAAAATATAATAAGTAAAATTAAAACCGTAAAAATAAATAATATACGATTAATTTTTATCATACTTACTTTCAGTTGTGCTGCGAAAAATACCTAAAAAGAGCAGGGAGCAACCAAAGAGTAGTTCAGTTTATATATGGACACAAATACACTGTGGTTGCACTGTATATAGTATGCAGAACATTTAGGTATTAATGTTCAGTTGAGACGTTGCGTTGCTGGTAGACGTTTTCTTCGCCTACGATTCTGAGAGGTCAACCAGTGTTCATAGTATCGCTCGTTTTTCAACCATTCCTGGTACTTGTACCACCACTGTTCCCATTTGATATAATCGTCCAAGCTCAGGTCGCGCAGGTAACCTAGATCCTTATAGTACTGGTACCGTACACGGACATCGTCCCAAGCGGCTAGACCTGTGGGGCCCGATGCCAGAAGTTCATCGGGATAGTGACCGATAGGAGCCGGAGAATGACTGTGAATAAACAACACAAAGTTAGAAACAGTTTCATGGAAGTAGAATGCCCCAGGTAACATCTAACAACCTATATCGCAATGGTGGACTCTCGTACATTCTATCCTCGGCTTCAATCATCACTTTCAGATCACCGCTATTCGAGTTCTTGGTAATGCGCATGTTCTCAATGTCCCGACGATCTACACTCCACTGAGCCATCTTGCCAAACCTTTCTGAGAGTGTCAGGCGAGTGGATGCAACGACAGCGGATGGTGTAGAACTAGAGCTATCCTCGGAACCAGACGATTCAGCAGGAACGGGTGATCGGCGACGTTTTTTACGTTCGGTTTTAATGCGTGTTAACAGTACCTATAGAGATATTAGATCAGTAGTAGTAATTGGTTGTTCTTACATTAATACTTTAACATACCTTTTCTTTTTCTTTACGTTCCTTCTTGTTCTTAGCGATGTTTCTGGAGTTGGCGGCGATGGCGGCCTTGTCTCGGGCGCGTGCCGACACGTCGACGGGTGGCGCTGAGCGCGGTGACGGCGACAACTCGATCACCTCGTGCTGGGCGGCGCGTACGCGAGACGAGGCGACCGGTGCACGACGCGGATCGCTCGGCTTGTTGCCTTTGGCGAGACGACGATTCGCGGGAGGCGGCGACGGCGACGGAGGCGATACTGGCGCTTGTCTCGGTCGAGCACCACGCGACTTACTACCACCGGACGATGATGGTGCAACCGGTTTCGAACGGGCTGTAGCCGTCTTGTTCGCACGCGAACGCGGAACCGAATAAGAACGCGACCTACGGACACACACATAAGACACACATACGCACAACAAACACACCACATCAATATATGTACAGCAGTTACGATCATCAACACATATGATGACGATATGTTGTGGCTATCAATGTTCAGGACTGTGGAATACTGGTGGCAGTGACAGACGACGCGGCACAACTGACGAACTAAAGCGCACATCATTTACTGTCCTCCGGTCATGCGGTTACCACACACAAATCTGGAACTGATGGTTATACAAATACCATCCTCATCATACTTACGCGTATCAATTACCCCCAACACATGCAAAATACAACAAAATTAAATATACAACATACAAAATGATCAGTTATAAATGGAAGCAACAACATAATGTATATTTATATTGACTGGATCTTTCATATCATATAAAGGAAAGGAGATATTGGGTGTTAAGAACATACCTATATACGTACGTATATCCTGGAGGAAGTATCACTTCTCAGCAATCGGGAAATACTTACCAGTAGCATAAACTAGGAACCGTCGAAAAAAAAAATATATATATAATTATATATCACATAACACGCCACACATCACCGAATATAAGAACAAGAGTAGTGTCCGTCTTGCAATTGTGCACGTGTGCCACTGCGACTGCCACCGAATTTCGTAGCCCCGACCGATCGCCATTTGTGATAGTTCGTAAACTGATAAATACCTAGAGCGTATGCGACGGTCGCGAGTGCGGTTCTTCGGCGAGCACACTGAACAAGAGTCGTCCGAGCAGCTACTCACTGAGCTGGCGGACGGTGACCGACGCGGTGGCGGCCGATGGGGCGGGGACCGAGGCCGGGCGGAACGCGGAGCCCTGACAGTTGGCGGCGGCGAACGTCGCCCGTACGACCGAGATCGACTGCGCGACCGTCGACTGTGTCTTGGAGGTGGTGATGGCGAGGATGATCCACCGATGTACATGGCTTTATATCCACTGTGTCTCCACCTGCATCACACACATATCAAACTTAGATTACTTCCCATGTCTCGCATAATTAAGTAAACAACAATCTTCATCATAAATCAGTCTACCATAAACACAATCATACATATCATACATATGATGATGTACCTATTTGGATCTTTAGCTTCTACTTCGAGTAATTTCTTATCCCAATAACCATTAGAGTTAGGGGAGGAGCGGGCTTTCTTCATAACTGTATCAATTTCTCTCCTACGGCCGGCTGGCAAACTGGGATCTGTTACATTACAATTAAAGTAGAATTTCATTTCGAACGGTGAACATACCGAGTGTGACCTGTGATTCGTGGCTGCTGGGGCCTGCTGTCCATTCGTAGCTTACTCGAACTAGGAATGGCTGACCGAGAGCTCGAATGCAATTCTTTCCGCGAATCTGCATTCGAACTGCCACTGGTTCGTTTTTTAGAAGACATTCTATGAACAATATTACATACTATCAATCATCAACAACAAGATACTACTTTACATTTAGGTCAGACTTGTTTAAAAAAAAAATCAATACATATTTTACATAACCTAATACTTTATTAAAGAAAAGCAATTCTTACTTACTTAGATAGAACCAGTTAACATGTATGCGATGTAAATTATACACACACGTTTCAGATACTTTTCACCGTGAATATGCACTGTTAATTGTTCAATAGACAATAAATTTGACAATAGTATTCAATACTTTCACAAACACAACCAATAACACAAAGATAAATGACAGCCAAGCGCACCAAACAAAATGGCGCTGTAGGCTGTGTTCCAATTCTATATTTTAGTCCACTAATATACTACGTGACTGGTATTGTACAATATTTTGTGTAACAAATATTGTCATGATTTTTTAAATATACTTTATGGTTTTACAAACAACTCCTAGCGAATTGCATATACAATATACAGCAATATTCCGCACAGTGCAGCTCGGTGCGTTCGAAAACAAACTCTATAAAAATAGAGTTGGATAGTTGGATTGGAATTGAGTTGGAGTAGAGTTGACTTTCCCAAGCGTTGAGATGGGTTAGAGTTATTAATCTAAATCATTTTCGGATCGATATCTTGTCAAAATGAATGACGGAATGAAAAAAAAATTTAATATTTGTTAATGACAGAAACATTATTTAAAACTATCCTTAAATTAAATAATAGGGTAAGAATTAAAAGCAGATTATATGAATTCCTTTTTTAAAGAATAATTACGATGAATATATGTCCTGTCTTAATAATTTAATATTATGTAAAGAGTAACACAGGCTAATGAAAATTCTATATCCAAGAATCGCGCCTAAACAAAAATTTCTGACGCTACCATAACAAAGAACATGTGTACACAGTCCCAATAAATCGTAAATGTTGATATAAATTGGACATTAGAACATTTACACCCCACGCTTTTATTGTTTTTCTTTTTAGTGCAATTTAATAAAAGCTTGTTTTTAAAAATTATTTTTTATTGATTTTATTTTATTCTTTTTAGTCTGTAGTATGTGTGCAATCGGATTAAAATTGAAGTTGATTTACTGTTTTGATATTCGGCAAACAGATACACTTTCAATAAATGTAAAAATGAAGAAATGTTCTAAAATTGGTCGATAAGTTTCTTTTCGCTTTTTAGTAACTACCATTTTTAACGCCACGAAGATCGGAATATTTTCTGGACTGGTCCTATGCTTTGTTAATGGTCATAGCAAAGCAAACTTATTACATCGCAGAACTTCACACATTATTTGCAATGAGATAGATAATTACTCTAATTAATACTAATGTTATACACTGACATAAACACAGTTATAATTATAATAAATCACTTTTATTGTAACCACTTTTATTTTATTAATATCTAAATCGTTGCTGTACATTCAAAATGCGAGACACAACTGTTAAAAAAACGTCGTATTTCTGTTGTTACCGGTGCGAAGCCGACTATTCACCGAAAACTTTATATCTAGTACATATATACTAATACATGCATTGATCTTCTTTTGTTCATCCCCCCGTCAGACAGACCGACAGACAGACTCACAAGTGAAACTAAATAAAAGCTTGTAATAAAACAATCTTAAAAGTTTACAAAAATGCTTACGAATAAATTTAAAATATTTCTAATAAGTGAAAATATAAAAACAGTTCAAATATTCAATGTTAACCAGTCTTACGTAAAAATATCCAATCCTAGTCTGGTCCAGTCCTTGGTGAACTCCAGTGAACTCCGTCTATTGCGTCTAGAGCTTTCTCTAATAATGGTATCGGTTCTTCTGCTATTTCTAGTGATAATTCTAATGTTCAATGTATAAAAACATGTGCATGAACCGCTTTTGTAATCGCGAAAGTCGTGGTATTTTTATTCAAAAATTCACTATTTATTGCATATTAACTGTGACAAATATTAAATAAATAACTTTTTCAATATCATTTATGTAGCAGAAAACTTACCCTAAATAACACTTTACAAAAACTGTTAAACTGACCAAAAGCAAGGAAGACAAAGATACTTGCACCAAACTTGTATGTAGCCGCATGAAACATAAACTCTAATTGCACTAATTGTGACTAATTTGAAATGTTTTATATTTTCATTGGACAACCGATTCTGATTTCTTCTTCATAATAAAAGTTAAAATAAAATTCCTCTATAATTAATTCATTGTACAATAAAAAATAAGGCTGCGGAAACTCATATGTAAAATGACGAGACCAGTATTGCTCATGAAATGTTATCCATGAAAAAAGTTTAGAATTTGGACATCACAAAAACAAAGATTACTGCAGGGATAGTAAAACTGAAAAGTTAGCAATAATTATTATTGATTATAAATTAACAAAGTATAAAACACACATACATATAACAAATTACACAATTTCTAATATATGTATAACATTAAAATTTATATAATAAATTACATTAAAACATAATATCTAGAGTTACTGGCCTAGACGAATAATATATTTTATTCTACTAAAACTTTTAATTTCGAAGTTTCCGACAAGAGGAAGTAGTACATGTTTCCGCTGCCGTTAATTTTCCAATCATACGTCACATTTTTCTCTCCAGTTTCAACATAGACACGGATTTTATCATTAACTTCCTCACAAGTAAACGAAATCTATAAATGTATTCTACTGTAGTAAGCATAGTTGTCAAATACAGTATGATGTACCTCACCTTACTTCCCTTTTGAAGGCAAGGTAATTTAGTAGACTTTTCATTTCCATCTACGAATAATTTTCCACTAAACAACAGCACGAATGAATTAATATTTGAATAATTTTCCATGTTCAACAAATGCATGTCTGCTTCATCACAGAGGCCAACACCGTCAATCCATGGATAATCTTGGTCATCCATTTCTAAAATCTATAAACAGTATTACATTTGATGTAGTGTGTGTATTTATGTATCACAACTTACAGTAAATTCAATAGAATAGTCAGGCTTCAACTGGGCACCCATAGACAACAATACAGCAGGTTCAGATGAACATTTAGTAGCTAGTTTATTGCCATCATGCAATGTGAAATGCGTCTGTTTCTCATCCCAACAAAATGGATGAATTGTGGTACGTGTAACTTGAGATACAGACCAAGGACTCCATTCCATTGAACCTTCCATTTTACAGCATACACGAAACGAGTACAATTCATTTAGTTTTAAATCTTTTTTCAAAAATTCTGTATTAGGACCTAAATAATGATTGAATATTAAAGGCAATGTTTGATATAGATTTAACTGTTGTACCTATATAACAGTCATGAAAGTTTACTAGCAGATGAGGATTGCTCAGAGTATCACCAAAAGCAAATTGCAATCGAAATTCTTGGACGCCATTCAATCTATCATCTACGACTTCATTCTCCTCCCATTCTACTAGAATTGCACCTGGCTTCTCAGTCAATGAGTTTATCTGAAATATGATGGTATTTTCGTAGATACATACTTGTAAGGCATATATAATATCCTTACTTGTACTGGTGAATTGAAAAACAGTGAACCAAAATGATTACACATATCCATAATATCACGCTGGGCACCCTCAGAATATGTGAAATGAATAAATGGAACTTCCATGAGACTAGGCACAGCCGGTAAACTTCCTAGTAAATTAGACTTCATGTAGAAGTCTTCCTGTTTACCTTTACTAATTGAGTTATTTAGAATTTTATTCCCTTCTGCGATTAAATCACTGGTTTGCGCAATCTTGCCAGATATAACTTTCTGGCATTCTTGAAGCGGTTTTATTCCTTCATTTTGTACCTATATAAATATCATTAGAATATAGTAAATTTGTATTAACGTTATTCATTTACCTTCAGAATATTTTGCTCGAATTCTGCTTTTCGAGAATCTAATAGATCTATCACAGATTGTTTGAGACTTGAAAATACAGCATTAATATTATTTAAAGATTCATTTCCAGAAACCAGAATTTGTTTTTCTGCTTGCTTAATATTTGTATCTAATTTATTTAAACGTTTTACGTAATTCTCGGCCGCATAAATAATATCAGCTATTTCTTTCTTATCCATGATGCTAGGTTATATGTGTATGTGCATATAGAAATGTTCGACAAAAAACTTCACAATATTAAATAATTATCTAAATATTAATAAGAATATTAAAATAAGTGAAAATAATAGAATATTTATTATAAAAGTAGCATATGTTTATATTTTAACATACATTTGTGCTCCACCCAACTCACAGTCATTTTTGACATTTCATTATGTTGTGCGCATGAGCGCATACCATGTGTTACAAATAGTATATTCCGAAACTTAACCAAGGAAACCGCGGTTCTGGTTGTGGTAAAGTTTTGGTTAGTGTATGGTACCTGAAAACAGATTTATATTTCGGAACGCCCTGGTCATGACAGTCGGTAAAGCAGAGAACTAAACTGTCATTCCGTAGTTTATGGATTAGTAAGCCATTGCGGTATAAGGTTATATTATTCTTTATACCTACAGTCATTTATAAATATGGAATATTGACAGTTTTTTAACGAATTCATATTTACTGATGGTAGTTCCGATGATGATTTGTATATGTACATAAAAAGTAACATATGTTCTTCGAGATAAGAAATCACTTATGTGCAACAATGGCAGAATAAATAAATATACTTGTCTTGTGCAGAATATTGTTAATAATTTTGTATATGTTACGACCAAACCGAAACTTTTTAGCAAGCATACTGTTTTCTAGTAAATATTTTTCATTTCACTTTTAAATACATACATAAATACGTCATTAGATTAATTTTAAAATATAATTCAATAGCAAATAAGCAAATTAAGAGTTCAAAATATCAAAAATATTTATATATTTTTTAAACAGAATATTCAATGTGTTTCATTGCATTAAAATTTCTGTATAAAAATTATGTAAAATTTATTCGTTTTTTGCTGCCCAAAATAATTTTCAATTTGTATAAACCACGACCTTCTAGATTCATACCGCTACGCCAAATGACACCATTTTGGCGCCAGTTACAGTAGCTACATGACACTGTCAAAAATGACAGTAAAGGATGGTTGCGTAAGAATGATCTTATCTTTTATTATCACGACCTTCTCAATTACTCAGTGTACACATTGTTACACTCTATGGAGAAGGTCGTGTTTATTATATGTATAAAGCGCTAAGGTCCTGCTGCTGCTGCTCCGCGCCTGGGAGCGTTTTCATTGGGCGTTTTGTTGCCAAAAGCAAAACAGACTAAGCCGACTATAAATGCACAAGGCGATGTTTTGTTTATCTGTCAAATCACTGTTTTCTGTCATTGTCGTCGAACGAATTGACATTTAATTAATAGAGTTTTATTAAAAATGTAATGAAATATTTAAAGGCAAAATATAATATTTAGTCGAGAAGGTCGTGGTATAAACAATGCTTGGTAATTTATTTGACTGTCTATAATTATACAGAATATTTCGCTCACAACCCTTTAGCAGAATTGGAATTATTTAGAACTAATATTTTATAAACAACAAACCTTTTGCTACGATCGAAAAAAAAAAATTAATTACCCAAATTCCTAACAAAATTTTCTATTTACTACAAAAGCTGATAATTAAAGGAATAATGAATTATTTTGAACATCTTGGCATCGTCTCCTTCTGGTGGAGCTGTTGGTGTAGATGCTGCTGTTGTTCCCTCGATGAAGCATGCAGGCTGATGCAGCCTACACATATTTGGCCCGCAGAATTGTAACTATACTTGTTTAAACAACAAAACTGTTTCTGTGAAACCACCCTGCTGTTGAACAACAACAAATTAGAACAAATTTTGTGGAGTAACATATGAAGTAAAATACCACCCCTGATTATGATGAAAGAGCACAGCATGTAGGTATAAGAGAAGAATAGTGTTGCAAAATTAAAAATAATTAAATTAAAAAACATTGACTAACCAAGCATATGAAGATCTTCATTTTGAAAATCACATTCTCCATTGTGATTACAGGATTACACCATTGTTTCCCTATTCGACTGCAAATTCATGCAGTAAAGTACAGTTGTTGTGAACCAATGAATTAAACAGTAGATAACCACGTGGTATTTAAAGCTCCACCCGCCGCGGCCATCTCAAACACGCAGTTGCACTTTGTGCGCAGACTTTGTGATCACCAGCATCTAATCATGTGTCCTTGGTATAGCTACGTTAGCCGCCAGTATCAGGCGAACAGAAGTAGTTACCTATACAGTCCCAGTGCTGTACTGTAATTTAACCGCCTGTATTTAATCTATTTTATGCATTATCTACGGAATTATCACACCTGTATCCAAATTGAGCGTCTTAGTAGAGGTGTTTTTGATACTTGATAAGCATGGTCATCCTAAGATATTTGGCGCCCGTTGTTTACTAACAATAATGCGGACCTCTTCATAAGAAAAAGGCCCATGCATATTTTGGACTGACGTTTGTTTTATATATTTTCTTTGTTAATCATTTGGCCGAGTTTCCTTTTAGCTTCTAGCAGACAAAATTGCCGCTCCAAAAATACAGGGACCCCGAGGCCATAGCCCATTTAGTCTATGGTTATGGCGGCCCTGTTGGTAAGAGAAGGTTAAATACTCATATCATACTTTCCAAATCGTCACACGGCTTAATATGAACAATATTATAATAAAATAGGTACTGTATTTTAAAGATTAAAGCAATTTTGCAGCAAACTTCCTTCAGATAAAATATTTTCCAACCATGTAAATAAGGACTGTAAATTACATAGAATTATTATTAGGATCTCCATTTTCATAGAAAATTACATTCATCAAAATTTGATAATGAGTGCCCAAATGATTAGAGATTAAAAATTATTAAACTTAATACGACGCTGCTGCAGCCATCTCTCAACGACAGGATGAACTATATACGACTATTCCATATTAAATTTGATGTTTAATGACAATAATTCATTGTAAATGAATAGGAAATATGTATAAATTTAATTTAAGGGAAGAATTGTTCTTTTAAGAACATTTTAATGATTTTTACAGGAGAGATACTTATAGAAGAGGGCAGCTATTCTTCAAACACTAATCATTTATAATTGTGAAATTCTAATCTAATAATATAATCTACAACAAACCAATAATTAGTTGACCTCACATAGTGTTTAGTGCGCTGTAAACTATATGTTATATGTTTGTGTAATTCACAAATGTGTGAAGGAATTGACGTATATAACGTACATAGTTCACGATTTTGCTATTAGTTGGCAGCAGGAGTCTCGTTTCAATTTTAATGATTTTTCCGCAGCGGAAATCTTCGGCGTTAATCAACGAATTTTTATAAATATTTTTTTTTATTTTAGCAGAGATCCTAATAATTCTATCCTAAAGTTTTCAACCCTAGTTTACAAGATTGTACATTTATTATATGTAAATAAAAACACATTTTAAATTTCTTATAAAAATACTTGAAAAAATCGTGAAATAATTGAATAATTTGAAACTTAAAGTTACATACATAATTAATATATTAAACTGTTTTTCAGAGATATTATTTCAGTTTATTTCATACTATTATATAAGCAAAAATGTTACGATTTTTTGTTTCTGGACAGGATTAATACGAAGATTTTTTACTTACATGCATTTACAAATGTTTGAGCGGGTGGGTTGTGTATATATGTATGTGTGCGTGTGTAGGTGGTGTTGGGGGTTGGTAGTATAATACATTTCTTCCACTTGGTAGTCAGACGAATTGTAAAGTCTCTCGCGCATATTATATACTCAGAGAAACGTTCCACATGCCCACATACATTATCGCATAAAGAACGAAATCGCGACTCTGTAGATTACATCTATTATGGTGTGTAGAGCTATTCAACGTTGCGGTGGAGTGCGCCGCAACGCAGGACAATCCTTACACTATGTATTGAGTTAGCATGCGGCAACACACAGATTCCCATGATACACTCTCCGCAGCAATGAACTCTTGCCAACAACCACTTCATACTTGCACCACTACACACCTTGTCGTTTCTCTTTACACATTGTGTTACTTCTCTTTCAACACTCCGTCCTCCTCGACACCATCGATTTATCTCACAGTCTCTCCGACATCCGGTATTTTCATCTGTGGCGAAAACATGTAGGTATCTTACAGTTGAAGAACTGTTTGCAGAATATTAATATGGTTTCTGCATTCATATCTGGATGTGTTTACAGTGTAAAGATTACATATTGAACGAGAGTCTATGATTGTAGTGCAGAGTGTACCATCGCAATAAGACTCTATCGAGGTATTGTACCGGAAGTAACAGGTTGTTAGCTCTAACACCCGTGCGAACTGTGGATGCGTGTGCGCCCGTATCAATCATTGACACGCCATCGTGGTTCTCGGCTCGACACGATATTTTAAAAACATTCATGCAAAACAATATTGAATACGCCGAATACCGATTTACCGGCCTATTGTATACGCGATGTGCAATCACGTAGCGAGCGTGAGATTCCGTTACGTGATTCGACATTTAACCAATGGATTTTCTACACTTGATCAATTCAATATTTTTATTTTTACACTTTTTTTCACACGTCCATATTCGATCACATTTCGTAATTTAATGTGTGGTTTTTTTTGGGGGCGGGGATATGTTCATTTCAAGTTAACAGTGTTTGTTGATAATGTTCGAATTGATTATTTCGTACTTTTTACATTATCTTAATTATTTTCTATATTTATAAAAGATGGAAAATTAAAAGTAGGAAATTTTAAAATGTTCGTTAAGTTCAGGCCGTTGTAATACTTTCAATTACGTTCCTGATAGAGAATTCCGTTTGTATGAAATTAATCGCATTAAAATTAAAACCGGAACATTGGTAAAAAGCGTATGCAAATCCGTACTGGTTAGCATAGGTTAACATCGGGTTGTCCAGTGGCATCATCACACTGCTGCTCCGACCACATGTACTATGTATGTGCCGGGGATGGTTGAGTTGAGAGCGTGACACGATGATTCCAGTAGGATGCTGTCGAAGGTACAACTGGGCGATGCCGCGTATGCTGTCGACATGTATGACTGTTCAACAGGGTATGATGTTAAAATGTGTAAATATTCGCACATCACGGCACGTCGGACCCTTCCATATTCATAAGGGACCCGGGCCACTGTTTTATCCGGGATTGATATCGCTGTGGCCTCTTCTTTTCTCTCTCGTTACCTCGCTTTGTCCATGTGGCAGTACGATATGTGTATATGTTAATTGAGGCAGCCGTCGGTCGACCTTCCGTTCTATGTACCTACATATAATATGCAGATGAACCGTTGCCTCTCTGCGATTCGCGTACGAATTTTCTTTGTGCAATTCGTTAATCGCTGTACCGCACTTGCCAGCACAGCGTCAGAAAATGAAATCAATTATATTAACAGCTTTTATAATATTGATACATGCATACATCAATGTTATAGACAAATTAACCTAGCATCAATTAATGCGACATATGACTACTAGATTTTGTAACTGAATACTTAGGTAAGGAACCAGCAGAGTTGGAGAAAAAACATATTTTGACCGATCATAAATCACCGGTTGAGACGGGGAGAAATAAATAATAAGGGTATGGCGACGCGTCTTGCTCTTATTGTTGGAAGTTAATCATGTAACGTGGCCTATCGTCTTGTGTTTCTCGAAAATATTGTCCCATAAATAAATTTGCGAAAAACGTATTCGAGCTGCCAGCGAGCCGACAATATAATAATGACATCATTTCCCGGTGTGATTTATAGAGGACGCAATAAAACATCTCCCCGAAAGTCCCGTAGGAAAACATCACATTACTTTGGAAGTTTCATTATTTAAGTACGCTGCTCCACGCTATTTTGTTTCTCCTTTTTTCTTCCTCATCACTTGACGCTTGTCACTTCTGTCGTTGTCTTGATTTAAAAAATGGTAATTTATATTTACCGTGAAAGAACTACACGAAAACAGCTCTCCCATGTGGACATTTCGCGTCTTAACGTAAACTTTCAAATTCATCCCAAGATTGATGATCAAGTTTCATGAATTTTACTTTAATTAAAAACTGAAATAGACAAGTTCATCTTTGAATAATATGCCGAATCACTATTGAGCAACAATTGGAACGTGCAAAGTAAATAAAAGGCATATAAAAGTGGGTACCATTGTAAATTTAAAGCGGGAGCCCCTCTTTATTCATTACACTTGAATAAATTTCCCTGCTGCGAACATCGTGGAAATAGAATCTCTTGGAAAGTTAGCGGGACTGTAAGCATTTCCATTTTTTGAAAAATTGAAAATATGATACATCGGTATAATCATTTATGCGGGTGGTGAAAGGAAATCAGCTCATTTACATAGCTACCTCGGTGGCAAATGACGACACATTATATTGAGATAAGCGGAATCGAGGTTCCTGCTAGCAGCTGCCTGCGCTATACTGATGTGCGAATTGTATACACAATGGTTGGAGTGAGGCTGTGAGGAATGGAAATGGGATGGGAAAGGAGTTGGTGATGTCTTGAAAGGTAGGTGGAGGTGGAGGGGGAAAACTGAAGCTTTCTCAAGGGAATGATACGCTACTTGACAGCCAGAAAGAGGCCGAGCCGTTCATTGTAGCATCTTAAAAATATCTAATATTAAAAATTCGATCTTCTCTTCGCATTAATTTGATCTTTTTCCTCATTCTTTTAACCTAATTAAATAAATAGACGCTAGCAGTATTTCGCTTTTTTTTCCACCGTGTTGTTCCTGATTGATAAATGTGAAATGAAGAATGTCAGCCTTGTCAATGAGAGAATGAGTGTTGAAAAGGCAAACATCGTTCCGCTAACGACGTCATAATTAATTTTCAACATCACGCTTTAATTATAATTATACAATTATAAACAGGTCTGACTGACACTGGTCTATGACCCTTGAGAAATTCACAAAGAACCGGAACACTTGATGCGAGATAGATATTCGCTTGTGCCCGTACAACTTGAATCCTTGCCATTCACTTTACATGCTGTTAAAAAAACTCTTCTGCATCATTAAAGGGCACGTTTCTCGGTTTATATTTAAATTCGGATTCGCCAAATACATCGTTCACGATACTTGTGGTGGTTGGATACAACATGTCTATATAATACAAGTACCTATAGCAAGATATACTCGTAGGTGCCTACCGAAACCTCTTCACTCCACTTTCTACAAATGGTGATTCAGTGCCGGTTGAAATAAAGTACATACCTATGTACCTATATGCAGGAATAACCAAAAGATAACTTATACTTGTTGCCCCTTTCTGCTCGGAGAATTATTTATGAAATATGTACTTCCAGTACCTACTTGTATTTACGTATCATTTGTTCATGGTACTATTTCAGTCATAACGTATCATATTTTCGCGTAATCTGTCAGTAGGAATGATTGAAAAAATTCACAGAGCAACTGTCAGAAATCCTGCAATAAAAAATTGAAACGTAATATTGTAACAGTTTCACATAGGTAGCCTACGTCAGTTATCTATATGATCAATTCAGACGGAAATTGTAAATTTATACCCGCATGAATGTACTAAATCCAGATTCGTTTTTACCATCACAAAATTAACTAGTATGCAAATTTTTATTCCTATAGGATTACGCTTGGCGAACCATGACAAATGTGATCTAACCCAGATTTTATTAACCACATTTCACAATTTCCAATGTAAATACGGCTAAATAATATGTAAAATATCGGTGTGAAGAAGATTTCAACAGTAGAGAATACTAACCGAGATATCGTGAGACATAGACCGGTTTAATAAAATGTTTTAGACTATATAGTAAAAGTTAAATTTATCGGATTATATCACATAAATGACAGTGAGAGATTGATATGACATATGATGATTTTTTTTGATATACGTGTAATGTTAAATAATAATTTCGGCACATGTGTATACACATGAATAGTAAACGCAACCTTTCAAGTTACGTGGGATTCAGCCAGGCTGTGCAGACTGAAAACAATACATTAAAAAACAAAAGAAACCAAAACAAAAGATTCACATTTTGTGTGTGATATGTACTCACACACGTACACAACTATTTACCATCGAAACTGAAACATATTCATGTCGGCAAATATTAATCAAAAATAAACAGTACGGCACGCAAGCCTGCTAACGGGATTATATTTCCATTCATGTTATTTGCCGATGATCAGCCATGCAGTATTTCATGCTGCGAAAAATATCAAAACGCACACATTTACCACTCGGCACTGAATATGCATAATCAGCTAGCTGGGTCCGTTATCTATGTATCTGTGTGAATTTGTACAGTGCGGCGATGCTAAATAAAAATTACACATGATTATTTCATTTTCGAAACGGCTTTATTAAATACTAAATTCGTTTTCATTTCACATTTTATTACATGTACGAGTATGTTACAGGAATTCATTGTTTTTGTTGACTACCCTATCACAAATGTTTCATCCAGCCGAAATTCACAGTAAAACTCAAATATACAATGCATTATTATGTTCTGTTTAAAAATGCTCATGTTGTTTTGCTGAAATTCAATTATTAACTATATATTTTTTAATAACGTAATTAGCAGTATATTCAATATTATACACAAGATAACAATGCAATTTTCATTACACAACAAGAGCGATAATGTATTGATTTTGTGTTCCAGCACTTACAGAGGAATTAGTTAGCATATTGTTTATAGCGGGTTGTGTTATTCATAAATCAGTTCAAGACAATATACATACAACTATACATTTCTTTCATATTTTAAGTGCTATTGAAGAAATTAATGTCATTACGTTATATCATTACGGGCAGAGAATAATGACTAGTATTGAATCATTATCTAGTTATATATAATCAATTATACATATATATTTACAATTTATTACAAACAAAAATCTTTGGTTTCAATCCAACCCATTAAGACTTCAACTTAGTCTTATTTAATAATGGTTATAAATTAAAAATCTTCAGTAAAATAAACAATTTCATTATTGTCCGCATATGAGCAAGAAATTGTAAATGTACCTTGCTGCACTTATATAAATAATATCTTCATTATAATTCTCATTCATTAACTAAACACTAAATTAGAAAATATTTTGAAAAAAAGGCAATTGCAGCATGACTAGATATGTTTTGTCCATTGTATTTATATTCTATGGTCCACGTCATGGATGGTGACGACTTCTACTGCTGGACTGCTCATGTTTGATTCAATGTCCGTGATACTTCCCTCAGAGATGCTCTGCTTTCCCGGTTTTACTTCGTGCTTAACATAGTCCACAACTAATTCCAGACCAATCAGTGCACGCAGATCTTTACATTTCTTCTCTTTCTCCTCGTCCTTGTCCCCTTCTTTGTTACTATTATCGGCCGCTTCGTCTTTAACATTCACTTCGTCCTCTCGCTGCTCATTGTCGTGACGTGGTGACGTCAGATCGATGCCCTCCTCCTCTTGCTGTTCGTGTTTCGTGTCCTGTATATCTCTGTAAATCTTTATTAAGTTCTTGAAGATATAATTTGTGCTTTTGCCGTGCTCCGTGTTATTTGTGTCGAAGCCCATCGACTTTATGTCAAATTTACCAGACTTCTCCTCACCGTATCGTGGGATCTTTGGTTGCGAATGGTACCTATTACCGCTCAAGTTTAATGGATCGTTTCTTGCCAGTGACGGGGTAGGAACGGTAAACGCTGATGTGTGTCTAGATTGTTTCACTAACGATTCCCTGTTCATATTAAAGCTGTTCATATTTTCCGACACGGAGGATGATGACGTGATTGTGGAATTAGCGTTTGAATTGTTCATTTCTAGCATATGTCCAAGTGAGTTGCTTAAGCCCAGATGATTCATCGGAGCGTTCGGCGGATGTGGCATATTCATATTCAGATTCGTGTGTTCCTTTCCTGCGTTTTTCCTATCGTAAATGTGTCCAGAGACTCTCAGATCGATAAAGAAATGCAATGGATCTATACCGTACGGAGTAGGATATAATGGTGGATACCAGATTGGAGGTGGTGGTGGAAGTATTAGATCACCCGAGGAAGAGCTATTCTCTTGCGGAGACAGATTCGGTATGGGTGGAAACATCATAGGAATATGGCCATTCGGTGGTGTTGGATGGTTGTCAGATTTCTCTGGACTCAGCATCAGATTCTGAGAACTTATCGTAGACTTTGGTGGGGAATGGAGATGACTAACTCGTAGTTCAGCAGGCTGCGTTTCTGTGTGGCATAGTTTACCATTATTGTTCATTGGTATTTTATTCATTGTAAGTTCAAGTGGACGTTCTAACAATGTTTTCGTATCGAACATTTCATGTTTATCTCCTGGTATTTTCGGAGTCCAGTTGGGTGGAGGCATTTCGATGGAGTCAGGTTTAGTGATATTTGGTAACATCTGCTTATGAGAGTAATGATCTGTTCTTGCATGAGACCAGGTGCGTTTCCGAGATCTTCTGTGTGGTGCAGAAGGAGGCATCCGAACTGCAGCCTCTGCCTTACCTTGTACGAGTGACCGCAACATCTCGCTGAAGAAGTAACTGTGAGGAACGAGTGGCATGTTGTATAGGTATGGTGGGGTGGCCGCAAGTAATCTAGAGACTAGGTCAGTATTCCGAAACTCCAACGGTGATGTTTTTGGCTTGGGAGGAGCTGCAGATATCTCTTCATTTGTTGATGACATCTAGAACAAAAGGAAATAGGTAGTATACAAGTTGACAGGTGTACCGGTATGTTCTGCATCAATTATTTTCTATTTTCCAGAAACGCTTTCATTGAAGGCTTTAGCTATCAGAAGTTTGTAACTTGTGTATCATAAATTCTAATGTACACTGCTAACTTTTCTACGGGGGAAACTTTTGTATGCGTTCAGCTTTTGGTTGATATTAAAGAATGGTATGCTAACTTTCAAATCATGCTGGCTGCTACTTTATACATGACAATATTGACTTTGCTAGCTCAGTAAACTTTTCATCAGAACTTCAGGACTTTCCTGAAATACTCTTACTATTATTCATATATTTATTATAATTTACAAGCGAGTAACATATGAATGCAATATTCTGTACCTTTTTGCTCGATGCTTAAATACAATAAAATGAGCTGCGAAAGGGAATCGGAAAATATAAATATAGAATTTGCGTGTTAAGGAACCGGACGGACGAAGAAATCATTGGTAAGAATCATAAATTTGTAACAATGGTGCGAGGCGAGTCAGAAGTTATATTTTCATCGTTCAGTGTACTCAATTACAAACAAATAAAAGAAGCCCAACAGCTGTTAAAGATACGATGAACAATGGACGAACGTAAAATAAAAGGCAGCCACATTTAAATATCTTTCCGTTCCATATTTTCATTGGCTCGGTGACGGTGACGAGCCTATGTCGACGGCACATATAATCGTCACAGTCTCAGAACTTTCGTCGGGCAATTAGAATGCAAATAATTAATGGTTTATAGTCGACACATAAAGTTTTGTATTTCAGATAAGAAATTAAACGTGAAATTGTTTTAATGACCATGCTATGCCCGTAAGTTTTCGTGCCGGCGAAATTTTTGTTTTTATTTATAAATCGGCATTTATAACTATTATAATCGCTAAGAAATTAGTACATTATAATTTCAGTAATCGCAGTTTAAAAGTTTAACGAAATAAAACAAATCACTCTACGCAAATTAAATTACAATGAATGTTTGCAAGTTTATATTTACAGTTCAGGAAATAGTTCTGTTATTATTGCGATCAGTCAACTGAAATCGTTGAAATGCGTATTATTTTCCTTCATTATTTACATGTATGATGAATAGAATAGTGATGGAATATTTGTCACGGAATCCAGTGATGTTGATAAAGGCTAATGATGTTGTGTTCGATAATTCAGTGTAATGATATATATTTTGAACTCCCGAAACATGTAGGTCACACTGTAATTAAATAATAACCAGTGATATTGAATATGAAATATTATTAGGGAATAGCTAGACATTTCCAGAAAAGATACAGGTACAGTTATGTCTGTGCAGGATTCCGTCTCGTGTTATAATTTCGACAAGTACAAGAATTGGTTTGGTCAACTTTACAGTTGTGGAAAGTTGAAGAAAGTTGCTGAATTATTGTGGGGACTGTTTTAAAATAATTACTTATCATTTAAAATCTAAGGAACGCCGTGAATAAATTCACAACTTTTTGTTTGCAAATAAGCAAGCTCGACAGAAAGTTTCGAAAACAAGCCGCGAGGCAAAGCCTTCTTTTGATTCTCGTTTTTCCATTTTGCGAGAAAAGATAATTTTAATCCGTCTTGGAATAAACGCAAAATATGTTTTAGGTAATTGTAATTTGGCAGCAGGACTCTGCTTCTTGAATATTAATTTCGAATTAATTTACTTCGAAAATTCTATTTTCTACAGACGCCATTCTGACACAAAGACATTTACAACAGAATAAGTGCTCTGATTTACAAAGAAATACGACTTTCTCTATTGCTTGTTTCATAATCATTTTATTTCAGGAGAATCATCTGTACAACAGCGTAGATATATGACGCGTAATAGTAAATAATCGAATAGAATATTTTTCACAGTTGATTCATCAGCAAATGTAACGTTATTAATAAATGGGTGGATATTGGTATGAATTCTCGCCGGTGATTTATGGAATGGAGTTAATAATGGTGTTGGACCTCTGTGAGATGGGTGCGCGTGGTCATTTGCTAGGGACAGGGGCTCGTAATGTGATTATCTTCCTCGGTGGGCCTGTCTTAGACAATCGTGTATAGAACTTACATCGCACTTGTGTACAGTGCACCAAGTCTAGACCACCGGCACTATACAGCAGCACACTATATTCGGAAACAAACTGGAGAAATGAGTGTTAACATAGCTGAGATGTTGATGGAGGAGCCGCTCCATTGTCCGGACTATGTATAATCGCTGAGATGTCCATTGCACAGTCTAAGATAGAGAATTGAGCCATTTGCAGATTGGTTCAGGCCACAATTAAATCATCTCCTTTCGGTCCTTGCGGTTATAGGAATGAACGCATATAAATCATACATCATGATTGTTATACAATAGTCCTTCGACATCATCGCACACCCCCTGCCCCCATGTACCCATAGCCGGCAATTATTTATCTGCTTTGTATAAAAGTATTAACAGAATTTGAGACCAAATATACCATATAAATTGATTTCTTAAGCACTACAATTATTTCTCACGTATATCCACAATGTATATAGATACTGCTTGGCATACGTTTAATTATAATTACCTATTTTGTGAGAAACGCGTATATCTCTGTGTGTTTTGTTTAAGGAAGAGAACAAATGAGTAAAATGCGCAGCGTAGCCTGTCGCTGATATGACGACTGACTGGCAACAATCACGGACCGTGTGTCATGGATATTGTGTTGGTTACGAAATTCAGATACAGAAAGATCGCACATTGTCTCCGTTGACGTACGCGGTGTTGCGGTGAGTTCAATTGTTGAAACTTGAAGCGAAACTGACACTAGCAGCGTCTTGCGTCACCATCGGCCATAGCAAGGTGATGTGTGATGTGCCCCCACTCACTTGTAACCACTACAGCGTCCCAGTGAACAGAATTCCTGCCGGCTCAGATATCCTGCACTGAAGTCGGTGCTGAAATTTTCATCGTTTAGTCACTCTAACTACAATCATTGGATCAGTTGCTGGAGTAATGTTACGGAATGAAGTAGAAACATGGTATGTTTCTCCAGTTACAATGGAGTACTGGAGATCTAGTGGAACTTCGAGGTTGTAGGTACTCGACACGAGGTTCGCTAGGTCCGATACTTCTGTCCGACAAACCGTTAGCGGTCGCCAACAATAACCAGTCTAGGTTATTGTTCCAAGAGCCACTGCTTGGCAACGGCAACGGCGACAAGACAATAGACGTTGAAAACAATCACCGCATCTCCATAGTGATATAGTTGCCTCCTGCTACTGTCTCTTTCTTTTCACCACGCTGATATGCGCCGAGTTCGCGGGGTTGTACGAACCTCTGTGTACTTGCACACGTGTTCGTACATGCATTCACACGTACGTACATCATGTGTCCTATATATGTGACTTGTACACAGAATACAATGAATTTCACATTCATACTTTACTGTTACTCAATATTATTAGAACTATCATCATAGTGTCTGCGTAATCAGTTATATGTATTTAAGCATTACTGGTTACTGGGTTTTGTATAATACTTCATTAGCCATGTTTGTTTACCAGCCACGTTACGCGTTATTGTGACGTATGCTGAGTGAAATGTAATCCTGCATAGAGTTTCAGACAACCAGTGGAACGGAAGAGTAATACGATTGTGGTGCGGTGTATTTTTCAGGCATACAAGGAAACACTTTCTGATCCGCTTGTGTACACAAGTCCCAGTCGGATGTCTGTGGTGCAAAATAAAAGCCCTCAAATCGCGAAACCCACTCTAAAATAAATCAAGAAAGATGTTCTATCCAATTTACGTTCCGCGACACACAAAGAAAACCTCGCGACCGAATACAGCCGACTGGAAGTTCGTCGTGAAACACTCTTGTCGGAAACATCGTTATCTATCGACACCTCTTCCCCTTGTCCGTGACAGTGTTTGTAGCAGTAGCACTGATCGTTTTAATTTAACAGATTGTTCCAAATTGAGGTATTACGAACCGAAGCTTCAGCAGCCAAGCTGCGCGTATTGAAATGAAGCTGTGCTTATTGCTTTCCAATATAAATTCACAGTTTACATTGTGTTTGATTGTATTTTCTGTTGGAGGCACTCGTTTGATTATGTTGACACTATTCCGAGTTTGAAAATTACTCTTATTTATTTTACACTGAAAGGAAAGTTTCAGTTCTGTCAGACATCAACTGAACCCTTGCTTCCTGCAATTCCACACCACTTATTGGAATACACTCCATATTTGTACATGGTAAGACGATCTAATCACACTAGAAACTCTAATTGCAAACAACACTAATATTCCAATGACGGTATGAACATTTATAATGGTGTATTTTCTCTTTATTACTAATTTATGTAATTCCATACATCGCCAATAGTACGAGTGTTTCACAATAAATTAACCGTCGCATTTATATTCGCAGCAATGATTTCAATATTGTGTAATAAATAGTAAATGTGCAAATGCTCGTGTCACCAGCCGTCCGTGTATGATTTGCATAGAAATGAATAACCGTAGAGAGAGAGAGAGAAAGAGAGAGTGGGCGAATGAGAGAGTAGTGTAGTGTCATATTTGCACACGGTACCTATGGTAAATGATATCCCTCCATCATTAATCACAATATTTATGTGAATGTCTCAGTGTGGGTGTGTTACCGTCTTCAGACGCAAACATCTTGTTCTCGCGATAAGTATTCGTCATCGGTTTGGATGGGAACTCCGTGTGCCATCTCAAACACTTTGTCATCTGTCCTCGGAGTAATTACTAGCTAACAATGTTTAATTAATTTCCTTGCTCACTGAAAGCAGTGCTATCTTGTCACTTAGGACTCACTTTGTATGTCCATGCTGGAAAAATTACATTATTTCCAGATCTTGTCCTGTATCTATATTTATCTAATAGTATCTCTTATAAAAATTGGACAGTCTGGTACTTCAGTGAGGCTAGGGATTCTAACTAGAATTGTTTGTTTGATTCCACAAAGCAATGTCATTCGGCATATTGTACACGGAGTAAATTTGTGAAATAAGCCTATCAAGACAATGCAAAGTGCCGGTAATTTAATGTAAATGTTGTCAATAAACATCTGCACCGTTCCGAAATTATTACCTCTAGCCGCTTAAGAACACAGAACGAGAATGCGAAATTAGATTTCGCTAAGAAGAAGTGAAGGAGGAGAGTTAGGGGGTAGTGTTAGTACAGTTTGGAGTAAAAGAGAATGTCGTACCCCCAACATCCACTCCAGGTGCACGGATGAGCTTCTCAATTTGAAACTAAATTGTCTCTCTCGGCCGCAGTTAGATATTATACAATGAAGTCATTTTATTCAAAATCGCAATTTTACCGAGGTAATGTAAAGCGGCTTATAACTCCGAAAGTTGTGGTATTTTAATCAAGCGGCTCTCAACAATAAAACTTACGTATTACGTAGGTACCGACGAATGTCTGCGCCACGAACGCCGCGCAATTAATATATTGGCACGGGCTAAACGCTCATCAAACTTAATAATCTTTTGTGTTCGAGAACCTTTTGTGCGATTCCACGTGGATTTGAGAGCAGCGCCAGATTTACCCGTCGAGTTTCCATAGTAAACTGATGCACGAACAGCACACGGTAACGCCGAACAGTGGAGCCAGGCTACAGTAGGGCAAAAGTAAAAGCGATGAATTCTCCTCTCCTGCTGCCGGGTTGACAAACCACACCACGGCATGCAACAGTAGCAACGGTACAGGGGATTGCGACGTTGCAGGGTCGTCGGTATACACTGATAATTAACAATCCTTTACCAAAATTGTTTACTCTCTCACTCTCCCGATGACTAACACGTTTATATTAATTTCGATAGACATGTACTTATAGCAATATTATATGCAACGCAAAATATTTAACACGATAACTTTCAACCTGTAATGAAACTTTCTTTAATTAGTTCAACATTTGCTACAGCTACGTTAGTTCGAAAAACGTTATCAAAGTAAAACTGCATCCAGTGAATCTCAGAAACCAGGTCAAGAGTATAAGAGCGTTGCTGTATTACGACAAAATGCAGAACGTTTCTGTATATATTCTGAAGGATGACAAGTTACAGATGTGTATTTATCGTGAAATTTTGATATGTCGTTCAGAGATATTATATGTTTCATCAGGCATCCATATCGTTGAGTGATACATTACATTTGATAATGATATTAAGTGAAGATTATGGGTCATATTATCCGTTAATTATACCGAAGAGACTACTACTGTTGCCTTTGTTTATTAGGAGAGCTAACGTGGAACAGATATTTTCATTCTATCAAAGCTGTTCGTTTACGGTGGTTTTGGTACGTGACAACTTGAAGTTAATTTTCTACTTTGACATTATTAGCTTTCCGCTAGCGGAGTCCGCAGGGTCTGCGATCTACAAATAAATCTGTTCATTTTCGTGGTATTTTAAAAATAAACTCTCCATGTTAGCAAAGAACACAACGTGTGTTGCCATAAAAAACACGGTAGGTTTTTAAATCCTAGTAACAATTTGAAACAACTGGCGGAAGTATTTTAGGGGAGCGGAACTGTTATAAGGGAGTGCACGAAACATAAGGGCCGTCTTTAGAATATATCCTAGTTATACACGTACACAGTAAAACATTTATGATTATTGGCTTTCATTATTTAACCCTTAGTAGGTAAATATTATAATAAGATACTTTAAGTTAACATTGTATTGTTAACTGTCATTCAGTCAAGTCCGGTCCTGACTAACGGAGAGTTTAACGGCCGACGGCACACGCGTGTCTCACCCCTGCTTTGGTTTTTTTCGCTCAAGGGTGACATATTTGTCAGTGCTGACATAATTACTATAATGCATGATTTTAATATCTACCTACGCCGTATCCTGTCTACATTTCCTGACTACTGTTTATTTATTTATATACACGAAGGGTTCTAGATACAGTTATAAACATTCATTTCTGACTAAACATAATCGCTGATACATTGTTAATAATAAATAAATAAAGTTTAGTAATTTAATCATATTTAGTTATATGTATAGTCAGAATTGTTTAAATGATCACTTGAGGATAGAATTTAATACAAGTTGTTTTTACAAATATGTATACCAAACACGAATATATTTAGCGTAAATGAAGTAGATTATAACAGTCATATATGAGTAGTATATATGTGATTGTGTACATTTGGTACATTTTGGTATAAACAATGTAATTCAAGCTAACATCAATCTTTCATATCTGTTATTAAATTACATTATAAACTGTAAATGTGGAACTAATAGGAATGCATTCAGTATTCGCTGTGAATTTGCGCTTATTAATGAACCGCAAATGAATATTTCCAATAATTAATAATTAATAGATGTCATGAATATTTTAACTCCTTTCATGTATATGCAATTATAAATTACTTCTTCAACAATACATTGTCGATTCATATCATTTATTGTATATGATTATTTAGTAACAAGTACATGTAGTGAAAAATATATACTATAATTATACACTGAACAATTCGTACGCTGATAAAATGTTCATATAAGTTTTGTAAACATACTGTTTTAGAAAATAATAGTAATTCTAAAGATCTCTAATTTATTATAAAAAAATATACATGCAATAAGTACGTAGTAGCTGAATGTGAACATACCTTGATAATGATAATCTTGTATTGCACAGAAAATTCAGCGGTTCAATGTAAACACTTGCGCAAAATATCACACAACAATTACCGATAACTTCATCGCGATATCTTGCAATATCACACTAATCAAACAACTAAGTATTCATAATAATAACGCATAAGTGAGTGTAGGAAATATTTAGGAAAAAGTGTGTACGGAAGGCGTAGTTGTAGAAATGTTTACGTAGCGCGGTTGTGTTCGTCCGCGGTTCGCAACCCCTGAACCACGTGTTCTCGGTCTGACAGTTCGACGCGGTATGAGAGAGGGGATGCTAAATGTGATAATAATCACTGGAGGGGGTGCACAGACGTATCACATGCAAACGTGGGGGGTGTTTGATGTTACGGGGCGCCGTCTCCAACAATCTGCATACACAGGTGACTCGTAGTGTGCGCGCAAACCTACCCACTATCTATATACCTTACTTTCCACCACCATCCCCGTGGCTCGCGCACGTTTGACTCCTGGTCTGTGTGTGATTCCCCCTTCACCGTGTCGTGGACAACTCTGCGGTAGTGTTGAATGCGTGCGACGGAAGTGCATATACACCGGATACGTGGCCGCGTGGACTTGATACAATAGACAACGTGACCGGCTGCGGTTTCACCCCTTACATATTCGGCTTTTTTCTGTTTGCCTTTGATAAGATTGACAGTGCACACTCTATTGTCCGCTGTTCATTCGATTGTTTCCACCAGTTGGTTCATAACAACGTGTTTCTCGAACACATGTTTATAGATTTTTTTTTTTGTACTTTTTGTAATATACTTATATTTGCACAATAGTCAACAGAGAAACAAACTATTTATTTCAAAGTCTTAAACCATTTATTCCTGTTTCGCACGCTTCCGTACATCCCTTGACTGACATCCCTTGTCATTCTGATCCTTCTATTTAGTGCACACAAACTGTCCCTCGGTAAACCAATCCATTTACAGTATTCTCTTATCTTCACCCCATATGAACAAGCGACATGCGAGTTCAAGCTTTTGTAACAAACTGCACGAAACAGGGGCATTCTACTTTGTTTTATTAGAACTTTGATTTGCCGACAAGCCTGCTAATCTTCAACATTCAGTTGATATTCCATTGCAACGTTTTTACTAATAAAACATGAAAAGTACAAAAATGTCCTAGATATGATCCAGGCTGAATGTCATTCTTGATAAATCCATACCGTTTGATGTCAATCACTAGGATAACGACAAAGTGCATGTACATGTATATTTTTATATTTAAAACGTCACCCGCTTTTCGAGTCGATGTCGGAATATTTTTAATTCTACTCTCGACGCAACTGAAAAACTCAACTCAATAATGTATCTCGCATTAGTAAACTATTATCATCGGTGGAGCGCGATCAGCGGGAACTCGAGTGCTCCGGTTGATAAAAAGAACGGGAGCGTGCACAGTGTGAGGTTGGGAGGGGTACACCGCCGAGGAGTTATGCGTCTCGTGGTTTTGTACACGTCGACGACAAGGGTTGTGACGACAGCGGCAAGCAACAATGGTAACATTAGGGGTTGTAGGGGAACATCACGATGATGATCCTGGCAATCTGAACATTGAGCCACTCGGTGTATCAAGTACCTGGCCCCCGTTATCAACAGAATATAGTCTGCTCTGTCTGCAGCATCTTGTCAACTGAAATTCTAACTGGACCAACCATTAGTATGTACTAAATGGTTCACTTACATGGTGACCCCCTGTTATAATATTGTCGTACACATATTACGGTTAATGTGGCAAGAACGAATCGTAAGTTCCTCATGGTGAGGCTCTCACCCTTCCGCTAAAGTGATACACTGGATTCACATTACAATCCACCCCCGTGCAATGCGGGCAATAGCGCGACACGTCACTTCATTATTAATAAAAGGTCTTTGGTGGGTTTATCAATACTCACCTAAAGCCGCTGTGTTGTTCGGCGAGATCCGAATGAATCATAAATAGCAAAGGTACCTATGGTTAGTTAGTGAACGAAGGGTCGACATTGTCATTGTCTGTTATGCACGCTCACACACCTAATGGTATTAACGGATCACATATTTCATATCAATTTCCGCTCTCCATATTCACTACCTATATTTTATTTCAAAATTTCATTCTTCCGTATCGTATATTAGTGTCAGTATGGAAAATTCTCTAAAGGAAATTTTTAATATTACATATTTGACATTATTAACAATTCAGTTTTACACAGAATACGTCAAATATGAACGTCTAAATGAACTGGTTATTTTCAGATATATGCATACATGTATGCTTATCGATTATCATCTGCGTAAAAATGCAAATGCATTTTTTAATATAAATAAATAATTTCTGAATTGCGAGACTTCATGTTGAATTACTGTTTGAAGTACATATTACATTTAAAAATGTTGATTATTATTAAATACTTCCAATTTATATTTGTATTTTTATTAAAAAATACAATATACAAGGGTATTCTACCAGTATTAAAGCTCTGTTTCATTAATAGGGTTCAAATGAATTTATAAATTGTATTTAAAAATTCAATCATACAATAAAAGCTTTTATAACAATTACATCAATTAATAAACACAAATTTCGTATGTATATATTTGAAATATTTGCTGTTTAATTATAAAAATATATTTCACAATTTATCAATTCCATAAAAGCGAGGAAGGGATTTGGTTTTGTTGGAACGAGCAGGTCAGATTACAAGTTTGCGGACACATATATCACGGAGTTCGTTTATTGAATGTGTTTTTAATTGATGTATGTAACACTCAATATATGATAAAATGATAACAAATTGCTGTGAACACAAAAACCGAATTCACAAGTCAGCAATTCTACATTTGGCAGTGAATTATTAGCCCTGTAATATACACACGTCGTTGTGTGCGCCAGCGGGAGGTAGGGGGGGTAAAACACAATTACAAGGGTGGTGTGAGACTAGTCGCGCAATACCATTTTATATTTGTCCCTCAGATTGGGGTCGTGCGTAACATTGTACACACCGCGTAATGGATAACAAGTATCCACAACTTGTTTTTATTAAAACTTAGTTGTATTAGTACAGGTATTTACTAGTTGATTAAAAATAATATTCCTGAAAAAGGCTGTGCAAGGTATTCATTCTACGATTTCGCTATTTCTTCAAAGATTCCTTAAACAACAAACAACACAAATATGAAAGAAATGACATAATGATCTCGACTGTGCTTTGTTTAACGAGATCCGACCGATACACATGCATATGTCCGTGTAAACATGAAAACATTCGCATTTTTCATTTGGCATGTTTCTTTGTCAGTAACGTGGGAGTGTAGAGAGTTCTGGTGCGGTCTCATTGACACGCGGCGTACATACATCTATCTATATAAGTATGCCCATATATATCCCCGGCTCTATATGTACATATATATGTGTGTATGGATGTGTAGCAAGTGCGATGATGGTTGATGGCAGGCGCATCGTGTAACACACATACACACAGAGAGAGAGAGATATACACATACACAGAATGCAAATAGAGCAGAGCGCTGGATGACAATTGACAGATCCTTATTGTGACTCGGTACTCCGGTGACGAGAGGGTAGAACGGGAACGACGAGGCGGTAATGTAAAAATCACCCCCGAAAGGGGTTGAATGTGGCTATATTGAAATCAGCGTGTGCCAGCCATGATTTGTTGGTTTTTATTGGACCGTATGCACCGTGCTCCATAAGAACCGGATTCGTTCGAAGTCTACACGCGCGGGTGTACATTACGAGCCGTCGCGTCCGTACGTTACGTGTACGTATACGTCTGTACGTGTGTATCGTGTACTGGTACATTCTCTTGTCTATCTACTAGTGTATGTGCATGTATGCAAACGATCTACTCTACACTGTACATGGATACTCTACTGCTACGCTTTACATTTCATACAAACCGTTCTTTCCCAATCACTCGTATGATTTAAAATACACAAAAAAATATCATACGGTTTTATTTTGGAATCGGAACGAGAGAGTTCGCATTACTACATTGATGATTGTTAAATATTTTATACGGATAATGGAACTGTACAAAAAGTGTATTAGTCGAGTTGGTATTTTCCACTAGTGCATATTGATTAAAACGAGTGCAAACAAAAAGGAACCAGTTGCATATACGTGAAGTATATTCTAATCGGACCGAAAAGAAATCTGTTACTTTGGAAATTCCATAATTTAATTATATCAAAAGGACTGATATCAAAGGTGAATATACGTCGTAGTAGAAGAAATCCCATCCAAATTATGCAACCGCATTTACTGCAGTGTATATATGATTGACTTTTAACATTTTTCTTAACTCATTCTACTATTTAACGTAAAATCATTCACATTAGATCATAATGAATCTTTTTAATATTAGACTTGTTAGTTGGACTTAAAGCAATTTACAGAACGAATTGCGAGAATTCGTTATTAATATTTTCATGTTATAGCTTTGGCAATAAGCGCAGAAGAGCTAGGTTAACAACCTTATTGTGAGGGTGCTTTTCAAATAATCCTGCACTCTGGACTCTACGAGGGGAAACTGTATTGTCAGAGTGCATCACTCGCAAGTGTACAGGGTTGATGTTATTTGTCGAGAACTGTGAAGCAGGACGAATTTGATTGCACGGCCAAGTGTATTCGCAGTAATGCCTCCGAATGTCCGAATCTATTTGTATTAGTAATCCGTGTACCAAAAATTATTAGGTTACATTATCCCTAATATCAGCCAAATGAACTATATGTTTTTACAATATTATTCACACGTAAATAAAATACATTCGCCGGTTACTTTGAGAACTTATTTTTCATTAGAAGAAGAGTAAGTCGAGAATATTGAAAACGTTACGTCTCCCCTACTGTTTGATTAAATCAACCTCATGCATATATAAGTGACAAGATATTTCCGCGATGTCACATTTTGACAAGTCTTAATTATGTTCGAAAATTCTAACTCCCTCTCTTTGACACCCCTTATTCAGCACAGCAACAAATAAGATAAACGTTAGTAAAAAGTAGAAGAAAATTAACTCACAGTATTGGCTACTCTTTTTCTTATGGAAATTTTGAAGACAATAAAAAATTCGATAGACAAACAAGCACTTCTTTTATTCTTTTTTAATTAATTAACAATCCCATTGGAGTTCTAATCCAACGATTGGAATCGTAACAAGACACCGCGACAATCGGTGGGGTGAGTCTGTGGAAATATCACGTTTCACGCCCTCTCTACAGTGGCGGGCAGGTGGGGAAATAGAGGGGACATAATGGAACGTTTGTGCAATGAGTGAGTGGGTCACAGATGCTCCGTGGCCTACCCCACAAATGAGCGTCCCCACCAAGTTATGGGGGGTGGGGGTCAGGCTGTACTCGCCGTGCGTACATTGACATTCACACCCCCGAAGGTGCCATGTGTGCTTGACATTTACCCTGAAACCACGTGATCAAATTTATGCCACCGCGGAATCTGTATGTGCATATAAATTGTACGAATCCCCATAACAGCGAACCCCCATTCTATCGCCCAAAAGAAAAATTTTTAATGGCTAAATAAATTGGTGCTTAAACGAAAAGATTTCGAAAAAATGACGTGGAGATTCGAGCAAATGGCTGCTTTTATGATACAATACATCATCCTTTGGTGATAAGTAAAAAGTTAAACCTGTATAACTTGTATTCAATTGAACGTAGCATGAAACTTTTGACGCCTGAATCTTTTATGAGAGGAATTGGTAAATTTTTCTAATAATATCTATGTGTACATTGTTTATCAATTTTCTTAGACCGTTTCAGTTGTCAATGTAATGAGAGACAACAGCCATGGTATAAAAAAGTGACATTTGAAACTTCTTAGTTCTTATTTAAGCAGATGTACATCTATATGTAATTTTCCGTCATATTCTGCAGATGTAAATTGTAGTGCACTGTGAAACCAGAGCATTAAACAAGTTCTGCAAAGACAAAAGAACGGAAACGATGCAGCAATTCCATTTTGTGTCTGAAGGATGTAATATTCTACCGAGATTGCACTATTGTTTTAATCTTTTATTGGCAGTAAGTTTGTGAATATGTTAAATTTTAATTATCAAAATGTCTTTAAAACAGGTAATATTTTAAGGATGTCGTACACAACGTCAAAGTTTATAAGATGAGAAACTGCGGAAAACAAACACGCCTGTAGTCATTTCGCTAGTCAAATATTAGCTGAATATCTCCGCTTTGACTGGCTCAAATCCACATCAAAGTTAATAACAAGTTTATGTACCGCTACTTGCTGCTACTCAACTCAATGCAAGAGACGTTCTTCAAGATGTAAGACGACGATAAATATTCTGCATATTAAACTACCTACCATAGATCGAATTGCTCCTCTTTAGTTTTCTTTTTCATTTATTCATATTATAAATATTTATTTCAACCATTTACTGCACCATGGTATATAATGCTTTGGAGATCAATTATAGATAAAAGTATATAGACAGGGCTATAATTAACATGTATGTATGAATCGGCTAACTAGTTTGTTTTGCTTGTCTAAAAATATCACTCTTAATTGCAATTAATTTCAGTTAATAATCCGAAGAATTTTGTAATAAGATACAAGTAGTATTTGTATAATATTTACGTCATAATAAACTATAAAAGAAGCGAACACAACTTTTTGTAGCATAATTTTATAATAATATTTCGTCTATAAATGACTACAAATTAGATTTTATTGCAAATTGGCAAAAGTTTTAGTTTGTGTTATTTATTTTTTCGTAGATATTCAACATCTGGTTTCACCGAATAATACATAAAATGCAATTATTTCTAATATAATTATTGTATTGCGAATTTGTAGCGCAATAATTGAAAACAGCGCCAATGACGTGCGCCGATTTTAGCATCCAGTCTTGTGATTCAAACCAGATTCGGACATGCGCATTTGTAATATCTCTTCCGTAACACCGTGGAACGAAGTACATTATGGCATCCAGAATTTTCAGACAATTTGTGAGTTTTTATGTAATAAGTTTTTATCTAAATGCTCACATAATTAACAGTAGTATCTTCATGTATCTTTTTTTAATACCTGCTGCCAATGGTGACATTCATTTGCTCCGGGATTCCTTAACATACTTCATACTGTCTATTATGTATGTGTCTCGAAGACACGAGTTATTTTCGGTTTAGATAAATGATAGATTTTTTATGCTATAGATAGCTACGTATATGTAATGATTTCGTACAAACGTTCTATAGTAATACTCTGCATAATTTTATTTTATGTGCACTTATAAAAGGTACACAGTTTTGTAGGTTAAGCCGTATAAGCAATTTATGGAATATATGAATGATATTTTTATTTTCAGGCGTCAACAAAACTCTCCAACGCTAGACTATACAGCCGGCAAGTACAAAAATGTACGATTATTCCCGGTGATGGTATTGGTCCTGAAATATCTGCGGCTGTTCAAAAGATTTTCGCTGCCGCCAATGTGCCTATTGAATGGGAGAGTGTTGACGTAACACCAGTCAGGGTATGTATCTGCCATTTTAATTTTAAGTCTTGTTTTAAAAATCTACGTCTCGGTTTTATTATATCTTATATTCATCAGGGTCCAGATGGAAAATTTGGTATCCCGCAAGCAGCTATTGATTCTGTAAACAAGAACAAAATCGGCCTGAAAGGACCTTTGATGACACCAGTTGGTAAAGGACACAGGTCACTTAATTTAGCTCTTCGCAAGGAATTTAACTTGTATGCCAACGTGAGACCGTGTAGAAGTTTGGAAGGGTAAGTTTATTGTCCTACAGTTTGAGTGTTATATAATATGTAGATTATTGTGAGTCGATTTGTTGGTCTCTAGTTTCAAGACATTGTACGATGACGTAGATGTAGTGACAATCCGTGAGAACACGGAAGGTGAATACTCAGGCATTGAACATGAGATTGTTGATGGCGTTGTGCAGAGTATTAAACTTATCACGGAAGAAGCTTCCAGACGTGTAGCAGACTTTGCTTTCAGATATACGAAAGAGAATGGTCGTAAGAAGGTGACAGCTGTTCATAAAGCTAATATTATGTATGTTTTTTTACTTTAAACCCATAGCAGGTTACTAATGTACTATTTGTGATCACTAGGCGTATGTCTGACGGTTTATTCTTGCGCTGTTGTCGTGATATGGCTGAGAAATACCCCGAAATACAGTTCGAGGAAAGATATTTGGACACCGTTTGCTTGAACATGGTGCAGGATCCATCCAAGTATGATGTGCTGGTGATGCCTAACTTGTACGGTGATATCTTGTCAGATATGTGCGCTGGTTTAGTCGGTGGATTAGGTTTAACTCCATCTGGCAACATTGGTTTGAACGGTGCACTGTTTGAATCTGTAAGGCTGCGCATACCTGCGGCAATGATGATGTATTGCTTTATCGATGACATGTTTGTAGGTGCACGGTACTGCTCCTGATATTGCCGGCCAGGATTTGGCGAATCCTACAGCTCTACTGCTGTCTGCAGTGATGATGCTGAGGTATATGGGCCTGAATGAGCATGCTGCTTGTATCGAGCGTGCCTGTTTCGACACGATCAAGGAGGCTAAGTATTTGACGGGTGATCTGGGTGGCAAAGCTAAATGCAGTGAATTCACAGATGAAATCTGCCATAAGGTCACAGGCAATTAATTCGCCGACGAGACAATAATCTAGACGAGTGTTTTAGCCTTTCTTTTCAATATATGCAGCCAGTTAGCCAGTAGTCGTTTTGCTACAAATGAATGTGTAGGGCCCAACTTGCATTGCATCGCGTCAGTACAACATCTCATAGAAGAATGAACTGTTCAAGGTATTGCAGCCAAATATTAATTATAACACTGTATTATACTAATGAGATTAAGGGTTATGTATTTTATGTTCAATTATTCTACATCCTTCTACAGGGGCATGCAATCATTTATGCTCAGTATGTCAGTCAGTTTTTCTATATATTTCCCTTCATGGTATTATTCTGTTACGTATGCACTTCTACGTACATCATTACTACATTGTATTATAGCTGTTCCATAATGTATTGACCGTGTATTATATTTATTTTTATATAGTCCAACTGAGTAATATATTGAGACGGCAGAGCCGCATATTACTGTAATTCAGTATTAAGTTGATTTTACCGAAAATAAACCAGGACGTGTAATATAACATTTCTCACAGATACTGAAACTGCAAAATACCCTTGATTTTTTCCAAATCCAATATTAATATTTATAAATTGTTCCCATTTCCATGTGTAGATGTACATTCAAAAAAAAAAATCCACCGCGCTAATTCATATTTGCCGCTAGTACTGATATAGTTGCTAGGTGGCGACACTTATGAAGTGCTACAAATATAACAGCACAGCAAGCAAAGGTAAACACTGTCAAGTTCATCATGGCGGCTTGAACAACGGTTGTCATTTTTGGAAATATTTGCAAAATTCTCAAGTATAAATACAACAATAAATTTTTTTATTAATTAAATCAAGTGCTTGTGCTAGTGATGTTAACGTGTGCATAGTTTATTCACAATGCTCATTAAAGTTGGAAATATTTTCTAATTTGTTTTCTTCGTGTTATGACGTAAACCTTGAAATTATAGCAAGTTCGTATTGTATTTGCCGAAGGTACTTCAGTGATTATTACAAGACAAATATTATTAAATATTTGTGTGCAAACTGTAAATTGAATGTAAGCAGTGATTAACTACAATGACGAGTGTTCGTAGTAGTTTGGTGACTGCTGGAAAATTTGCATTGGTTGCACGTTCTTCCAAGCTGCAACATGGTAAATAACAATACATGCATATATGTTTAACTATATGATATTTTTTAAATAACATATTCATGACTTTTCACTTTTTATATCAATTTGCACGGAAGATTGTATCTGTAAATGTATTTCAAGGTTTTGTGACTTTGTTTGCAGGTTATGTTATTATTGCTGTCAATAACAGTTTAATCTATTCCGTACATTGCATGCTATAATCATTTCATTTTCATGCATGTTTACATGTGAATTTTAACATACATATTATCACAGCACAAGTGGATTTTTCTTCTAATTTCTAAAAGTTAGATTAGTTTCATAGCTATTTATTTTAGTATTGTTTAGAATTCAGTAACGTCCTTCTAAATAACGTAATAGTAAATACAGAATACAGTAATTAATTGCTTTCTAATAATTGAATTATTGTAAAAAAATTTTCTTTTTGTTGCAATCTACGTAATTCGCATATTAAGCGTAACTTGTTGAGGTGGAGTTGACCCATATTGAAAGAAATATAAATGTTGTATTTGCTCATTTTAGTTTAGCCTTGCAAATTTTTATAATTGATGTTGCAATTTATTAAACATTATACTTTGTGGATCGAAAATTTTACATAGTAATACATTCGTTTTGGTGGCCTTTTGCAAACATGAGAATGCTGTAATTTTCCATTCTTGATGATATTGACTTTCATTTTTTAAATTTACGTTCTAGCTTTTCACTTGTTTGTGTATTTAATTATCCGTGATCACCTGACCAGGTCAAACACTTTGTTTATTAAACATAACATTATGCACCTGCTATTTTAGTACGTGAATTCGAACAGATTATTGCGAAATACATAATGACATAAATAGAATTTAGTGTGACATTGTAAGGTACATTTGCTTTGCCAGTTGCCCAATACATACTAATAGTTCACTTTTTAGTATAAAATATTTCGCGCTATATATTTATCAATATCGGCTTAAGAACAACTCCACAATGAACTATATATTTATCATTTACGTTATAGTAAATGTGTAATTATTAGCAGCATACAACGTTATTGAACTTCAAATTGAATAAAAATGAATTATGTATTATGAATCGCGTCAATGCTCTGCTGGCATGATAGCACAGCGTGTTTATAGTGTCATTGATGCATGTTCACACTGATAACGCACAGAACGTGGTCCTTATGTTGGCAATTTGATGGCATGCTGTTAAATTGTGTTTGGATAAATCTAAGTCAAGGTTGATGCGTGTTGTCCTTAACATGAATCTGATGTGAATGTCCATCGCTGGCTTAAATTACGCATGATACTCAGGTGGTCAATGTTAAGTGTATTGCATAATTGAAACAAGCAGAATTTCCTAATATACATAACAGATTGTCCGCAATTACACCATGATAGATAACTATATTTATACTTTATACCTGAAGAATAGATGTGTTTTTCATATGCAGACTGCGGTTAAATTTAGCCTTGATTCATGTGATTCTTCTATCGCAAACACTTGTCTATTTTATGCTTCTTTTATAATACATTTCATGAATATTGATAATGAAAAAAATTAAGCTCATGATGTTCGATATTCTTATCAAAAATTCAACGCTAGTATGTTTTGTTTTAATATCAGTAAAGTTCTTTAGGTCATTAATATAGTATGATTTGGAGAAATATACATATATATTTAAATCTAACTAGCATGTGATGCTTATTTGAAACGATTAAAATTCTTTTGATAATTCCTAAATTTCATGTTTGATTATCTTCAAATGACGCACGTATGAAGCACAGTACAGTATTCAGAGTAATTAGGATTTTAATATGATTGTTTTGTTTACATTTGATAACTGTTAGAAATAGATAACATCATGATATTGTAAAATTTAGATGGAACACTTCATGGCCCAAAAATATTTTTGATTTTTAATTCGACACTCGAAGTACAAAACTTATTAATGTGCCGTGTGACAAGTTCATTGACCTTAATTATTCTGTTTAGTAAATGTTTCATAATTCACAAGCTAATTGATAGAATTGCAGACAACATTGAACGTACAATAGACTTGTGAAATCATAAAGATAATGAAACATACATGTTTTTTTTATCTAGCCCAGTCATCGTAGTTGCAAAAACCACAGATTAGAATCGGTTTCACATTTTTGTTGTTTTAAAAAGTGTAACTTTTAACGATATTAAGCATTTTAGGTATTACCCAAGCTATAATGAAATATTTTTGTTCATAGGTTTAAATACATCGTACAACAAATATTCACAACTGAAAGCTAGATCATTGGCGACGACAAATTTCTTTCTAAAATCAGCAGGATCACAAGATCCACCTGGTACAACCGGTACAACGCCCCCGAAAGAACCCACAGGTACACCACCTACGGGTACTGTTGGGGGTAGTAGCGGTGGTGGTAAAAATAAGAACACACTGTCCTGTCCGAAATGCGGTGATCCATGTACACATGTCGAGACGTTCGTCAGTTCGACACGCTTCGTCAAGTGCGAGAAGTGTCATCATTTCTTCGTAGTACTGAGCGAAGTGGACAGCAAGAAGAAAGAGAACTCGGAGAACAAGAATGGCTTTTACAGAAAACCGCCACCGCCGCCGAAGAAGATATTTGATTATTTAAATAAGCATGTTGTTGGACAGGATCATGCGAAGAAAGTAATAACGGATTTGTTGTCGTTAGAAAGTACGCTTGTTTGATGAAATGCATTCTTGTTGTAGGTGTTATCTGTTGCGGTGTACAATCACTATAAACGAATATTCAACAATACACCCACACCGGCAAACGTGTCAAATCAGCGACAAGATATGGCCGTTATGGAACAAGGTCCACATCACAATTTTACACACAGAGGTACATAGTATTTAATCCTAGTTTTATATAAGTGGATTATCTTGAGTGTTATTTATTACTTTATGTCTATGTTGAATTGAATGAAGGGGTCTCACAATTGGTTGTAATTATTACAAAACTTCAGTGAATTATTTTAAAGAGATCCTACAGTTAGTGTTCATTTTATAAAATGTGTAGATCTCTTACACATCACAGGACTGGGCCATGCGAACACGCTAGGACTACACCACAATAATGCAGAGACACCCACCGCGAAAAACACAGCAGGTTCGGATATACTCGAACGCAAGTCTTATGATCTCAAATTAGAGAAGAGTAATATTCTGCTCCTTGGTCCCACTGGATCAGGTAACGTTCAGAAAATGCAACAACTTGATCAGAGTGTTGGGATTTGATTGAATACTGGTTGCAGGTAAGACCTTACTTGCACAAACTGTAGCCCAATGTTTGGATGTACCATTCGCAATCTGTGACTGCACAACACTGACACAGGCGGGCTACGTGGGTGAAGATATTGAGAGTGTCATTGGCAAGTTGCTCCAGGATGCTGGATACAATGTCGAGCGTGCACAGACTGGTATCGTGTTCTTGGATGAAGTGGATAAGATCGGTGCAGTGCCGGGCATTCATCAGTTGCGAGATGTTGGCGGTATGTGTTCTTTGTATGTTTCCCATTGGGCAGAATTTAAGTAATTGTGATATTTAGGTGAAGGTGTACAGCAAGGTATGCTGAAGATGCTTGAGGGGACGACCGTAAATGTTCCTGAGCGAAATTCACCTCGCAAACTGAGAGGTGAAACTGTACAGGTTGATACGACAAATATACTGTTTGTTGCCAGTGGCGCGTATAATGGATTAGATCGACTGGTATCCCGTCGTAATAACGAGCATGTGAGAATATTTCTATCTATGGCTAAATTGCAGTATTGGTGTTTGAGCTGAATGACAGTTCCGAGACATTAGCACTACATATCTGCTCATGCGCAGTGGGTTAAATTCATACACGCGCTCTTACCACAGTGCTTGTCAAGCAAACTCGTAAAACAGAATTATTTACGTTTCGAGCAGCCAAAGGCAGGCGGGTCACTGAATATGCGAGCCACGGAGTGGCCGGGTCACGGTGGGCAATACTATGTGTTTTTTTTTTTAGAGGCGAGCTATATAAAAGGGTTTACTTCACCTAAACTACAATTCGTCCGTCCCATTGTTTGGTGCGCACTGCAAAATGCTCTACGTCATTGTTACGTCATAGCCTCCATTTTAATCAGACACTTATACTGCAATTTTGCTCTGTCTATAATTAAAAAGAGTATCAAAGACTACCAAATGTTATTGTTCATTTAATTTTCACTTATCTAGTTTGGTCCGTTATTATATTTGTATTGCAGTATCTGGGCTTTGGTGCGCCTATATCAAATTCCAAAGGAAGAAGAGCCGCTTCAGAACAATCATTGTACACACATTCTCTTTCAGCAGATGAAGAAAACGAAGAAAGAGACAATTGTCTAAAACAAGTACAGGCGAGAGATCTCATAGATTTCGGCATGATACCGGTACGTTGTACAATCCTAGCACTGCAATAGTTTTTTTTTTAACTTATAATGTAATGAATAGGAATTTGTTGGTCGTTTTCCCGTTCTGGTTCCCTTCCATAGTTTGAACCAGGATTTATTGGTGAGAATTCTGACAGAACCGCAGAACGCTATTGTTCCACAGTACCAGCGATTGTTGGCGATGGACCACTGTGAATTGAGTTTCACATCTGAGGCATTACAGTGTATCGCACGGCTTGCAATGGAACGCAAAACAGGAGCTCGTGGACTGAGAGCAATTATGGTAACTAACTAGTTACAGTATTAATAAAAGGTTCATTATCAAGGGACGAACGAATGTTTGAAGCGCGTCGTGGTCATAAGTAAAATTGACGGTTTTATGAAACGAACATATTACTTCTTAATAATAAAACTGACGAGGAACTGGCAATATAATATTTAAATAATTACATGCTTGTCTAGTTTGTTCTCTATTATATGATCGCTCTATTGGAAATTATTTGTGTGATTTATATTTACAAGGGATTAATTGTATAATCATTTGTCATTGATGGTTGCTATAAGTTGTGTAATCATTTGTCATTGTACGTTGTGAGTGTAACCTTTCGTCCCTGTAGGAAACTCTACTACTAGAACCAATGTTTGAGATACCAGGTTCCGGGGTGGTTGCAGTCAGTATAACCGAAGAATACGTAATGGGTAATTCAGGACCGAAGTATATTAGGAAATCCAGCGGTATCACTGACGTTCCTACCGACGAAGAGGAACAAATTAAAGCCACTGCTATAGTTCAGTGAGGAGGTTAGTTATAGACTTTTAATACAATTTTATACCCGTAAGTGTAACAAAATAACTATTGCATAATTTCACTTGATAATGTTTCTCTTTGTTATTGTTGTTGAATATTTTCTTTACATCCTGTTAATAATACGAGTTTATTAATAATAAATAGGAAATAATTATACTTAGGTATTTGCGACAAGTGATGAGAATTTAAGAATTTACATTATTCCTGGGTACTTTGCAAAAGCTGGTTTATAAATGATCCTTGAATATATTTAATATTATTAAATATACATAAACACAAACGTACCCAGTCTTTAAATTGTCAGGTGCCATCCGAAATAATCTTCATCTCAACTAGATATCATTTATGTTCATCGATTATATACGTACATATATTATTTTATTATATACATTTGCTTGCCGAAGTTGATTTGTAACTGCTGCATACTTTTTGCTTTTCTTTCATTATTAACATGATTTCGATACATTGGTGTGTAATGTACCGACCAAGAGATGATATTCCTTATTTTATTTGACAAATGTTTACTACGAAATGTGATTTTAAAATACAAAAATTCATTGTACATATATACTGTGAAATTGATACAAAAAACAACAAACGAAACCTGGTGTGATCTACATGGGCTGGTCTTATAGTGTAAGGAAAGTATTGACAGATGGTTGTATGAGTTATGTTCATCATAGATTTATTGATTTATATTATAGTGGTGCATATATTTATTACGATAGATTTACATTTAAGCATAATTACTATATCGATGAGAAATACTACGTTTATATGAATTTTGTTGGTTTTATTTCATGTATGTCCCTTATCATGTGCCTCAAGGAAGTGTACGCATATATGCCCGTCCTATTATTCTTAATTCTGCATCCTCCCGTTGTACGTCCTCATTGAAGAGTTGCTTTAAGGCCTGCTTTCTATTCTACAAATGGTAAACATACAACAGTGGATCATGTGTTATTATTTAGAGTGTCAGTGTAGGTACCTTCAGTATTATCCTGTTATATTCTTCAAGGGTTGGTCGCATCCCAGGTAAGAGTGGATATGTGCCTTCGTGTAGCAGCTCGTTAATTTCACCACAATTTTGGAGATTTACTCGCACATTTGTGGCATTTCTACGTTAAAACATGTATTATTTATATCATAACATGTTTCTTAGAATATTTTTCGTAATGTGTAATTATTCTTACGATATTTCAGCAGTATTATTCATATTGATGACAACCAATAGGGAGTAATCAGTTTTCAATATGACATTTGAAACTGAACAATTTCACAACTATTATGTTGTTTTTACGGCACCCTTGCCGTCGTGAATTACGTTTTCTAGATCGCATATAAATTTGATGCTTGTGTGTTTTGAAATGTACTATTTTTTATTATGTTCTATTTTCATACTTTATCTGTTATTTACGTGCAATTATGAACGACAATGTGTCTTGCATGCGATATCTTAGTGATGATTTATTATTATTGTTACATTTTTTTTAATGAAAGGCCCGGTGAAACTATAATTTATATTGCTAGTGTAGATACTATCATATGTGGTAGTTTATTAATTTCATTTTAATTGTACATCAACAAGACAAATCGCATTATTACGTGCGGTAGCCATGGCCTTAACCTTTGTGAAAATGCATCGTACGCCCATGAATGATCGCGTGTACCGTTATTTATGCCGGACGGCATGATATATTTTTAATATTTGATCGTAATTTCGGTAAGAATATTCCATAACTTACCTGACAACAACGTCTAGAATTCAGACTATAACTAAAGTTGATTGAGAGAGTCGTGTGTTTAAACTGAAATTGGTATTTTTATTGATTATATATTACAAATAACTTACTATAACATAATTAGTGTACATAATTTTTACATGTATAAGCGTCTTTGAGTACACAAAATAATATCTTTTTTGCATTTCTTATCGCCTTTACTTTATTTATGATATTAAGTAATTATTATTGTGCCCTTATGAGTGATATTTCGTCATAGTTTTACAATTCTTATTGATATAAAGGTATATTGCTACATCTAGGACTTGACTAATGTTTGCCTAGAGAGAGATATATGTAGAGACAGGATAGGCGTTCTCCTAGTGGTGTGATACATGTGTGTGTATCTCGCTTTCACGCTATTTGGTTTGACTAGTTACAAATAAATATACATACATCTTATACAAAAATAACACAAAACAAATAATATATTGTACAACCGTGTACCTATTAGCATTAACTAACATATACCTGTACGTCAGCTATACAAACATACATACCGGGGGTACTGGATGATGACATGTCCAGGAAGATATGTAATACATGTAGGTATATTATATGTATGGAGAGGAAATTATATTATATAAATATCTATTGACTGACTGACCAAACGACTTGACTCTTCGTTATTTATTATTACTGTTTGTAAATGATTGTTCCTCAGCACGTTAGAGATGATATTCTCTCCATTAAGTTACAAACTAGATTCCGCATGATATATGTGATCTTATATACCTATATGAATATAAACAACAAACGCTATCGCACGCACAGTACGACGTTAGTGTGTTCCCAAGCAGTGGTTTTTGTAGTTAGGGCGGATTCCTCTATGATTATTGCGAATATCTCTACTCATTATAATCTATATGTTGTTGCAACGTACTTATCAACATGGTGTTCAGAGTCATGTACCTATGTATGTAAATATTTAACTAGTAATTTCGCAAAATGTCTTATTTTGAAAAAGGTTAGTTCACAGTCATTGGTACATTAGGTCTATGATACAGGCAGTTTTCAAAAATAGACCGTAACAAGTATTATTAATTTCTATCTATCATCTTATATGCTCGTCTAATACTTTATAAAAACGTTGTGCCGGCCAATGAGCATTCGCTTTGTGTAAGCACGTGTGTGAATTGAGTGTTTGTAGTTATAACAGCGACAGGCAAACACGGGGCATTTTATAAATAGCAAACGTGAGATCCATTCTAAATGAACTTGGTACCATTTAGCTTACTAGACAGTCGTTAATTGTAAATTTGAAATAGTTACAAGTACTGATTGTTTCCATTACTCTAAGTGATGAATGAAAGAAATTTAGATAAAAGACTCAAGCATTATGTCAAAATGGAGCACCAGAGTATATATATATTTATTCATTATCATGTTTGTACTTTAGAATTTCTCATGTATCATCATGTGTTTTCCGAAATTATTGAAACAATCATATCACTAAATGTGTAAACAATGAAGGTATAGCTACAAGAAACATGACAGCAGTATAAAACCACAATCCATAGACACTGCAGTCACTGTGAGAGTGATCGGTGTATATTCTACAGACGGTTTTATACGTGGAGGAGAAAATACAGCACGAATTGTTTTAAACAACACGCTTGGTGCGAAGTTAGTGTTCATAATGATATATGTGTAGTAATAAATAAATAATGTATCAAGTCTACACGGCGGTACGACTGATGAACCGCTGTTCATACTAGAGGTCTCCATTCTCCATAGCTCTGTTCAGGTCCTGTACGATCCTGCCCAATATTTCGCGATACTCCGAGTCAGCTTTAAACACTGCGTCGAGGAAGTCCTCGTTCGCGAAGAAACTAAACACACTGTCGATGCGCGATAATGACTTGTCCGTCAGATGTCGGGCGACGATGAATCGTAGACTCGCGTGTGATTCGTTCAACGCTGCCATCAGATAGTTCCGGTCGTAACTGAAATCCACCTCGTAAAACGAAATGATCGCCATCTCGGCCATCTGGAACTTATTTTTGAACCGCTCGGCTTGTTTCAGTTCCTCGGGCGAGAACTGACCATTCCGGTGCAACACGCCTAGCTTTATCACCACTTTTATTATGTTTTTAACGAGCTTCTCTGCTTCCTTTTTGTTGCCTGACTGAAAACAGAAATAGACATTTCATTAAATAGAGTTCCCGTTTGTCTACAACACGCGTAACTCGTACGTCATGTTGGTTGTACATGTGCGTCATCGCTGATCAACATTCTGTACAGTATAGAGAACTGACGAAATCACAAGATTCATGTTACTAGTTAAATATTAATTTGCAAATATCAGTTTAGCGAAGTAATGTGTATTGTTTATATCAATGAGAATTTATATTATTTTCGTATTAATTTTTAGGTTAGTTGATATGTATATTCTGAGGTCAGTGTACGCGTACTAATTTGATGATACATGATGCCGACACCGTGATAACTGTCACATGTCACAGAATAATAAACGGTTCAGTTACTGTTGTCACAATCCGACTACATATATGTCTATGGCAAATTAGCATACTACATTAATACTCTAGCTGATAATGATCAAGGAAATAATATTTTTATAGTGTGCGATTCATAACGCAATGGTAACAAAGTACAAGAAATATTTTGTGAACATGTTTGTAATAAACAGTATTGACCTCCGAGCAAGCACGTTACCTGTAGTATATCTCATCAGCGAATGCCCGAAGATTTTTTCCACTCCGCCCACATTCCAAAACCACGTCATGCTACAAACATTACAAATATTCATGCCGTCTAGACGTAAAATTGTTGAACTTTCTCGGTGATATTGCCGAATAATTCGTACAAAAGCAGATGTTTGTCTCCCGAAATATGAAAGTAATGAAATTTGCTATTCACACAAGACTGACAAACTTGTTACTTTGTTAGATTATGGACTGTTGCATGACATGTTCTCGTGGGAAATATTTCAATATGTATTACATAAACTTTAATAGCAATCGAGTGCAAAAACTGTATAATTAGCGGATGTTAACGAATCACTTTTCTTTATGCATTATGTTATGCCCATCTGGTCTGCTATGGTACTTTCTTGCTGTATAATGTTAGTTTACTAAATGGTATATGGAGTAGATTATTTGAGACTGCGGCTCTAGAATGATGTAGACGAATATCCTACGGGTATGTTATGTTATTAAACCGTCAAGTACAGTTACAGTTGATAAAAACAGTACGCATGCATGTTGGACAGCCTTACTCGGCTATTTCGGGTGTGCAAGTAACGGCTACTGTATGAGCGTGTATATATATATATACTTACATATTGCTTGGCCAGGCGGTACAGGTTGTCCAGCAGGGAAGCTGTCGTATCGTCTATAAAGGCGCGGGCAACATTCTTGCCAGCCATGCGAGACAGGATCTTCTTCTGGGCCCGCAGGCCAATGTCTCGAGCGCGGAAGGCGCCTTCGCTCATGACTGTAAAACAAAATGTGCATATAGCACGGTTAGTCGTCAATCATAGATCCAATATGCTAACATAGCACAGGTTTAGAAGTTTAAATTTTATGAAAATATAACAATCTAATGAGAGTACACGGTTGGGTTGATGTATTGTTCTCCCGAGACATTTCGCTCATTACGGTACATGACATTGGAGCACGTTAAACAGATCCCAGGACATTGTAACCGAAAGGCTAAATCCTTGTCATCATTAGACGAAAGAACCTGTCATGTCGGTAGCTCACCAAGTATTTGTACTGAACTCAATATTACACCGAGCTGCGCGCTTTTATACTGGTATTTATTGCATGATGGCATCTCTGATCCATGCACCGTTTCTAGGAATCGGATTGAAAACCTTTCCGTTTTTTTACAGATATGTGTATGTGTGTGTTTTGATTTTATTTCATTCCGTTCCGCATTCTGTACAAACAGAAATGATCGATGCTAGACCTGGCGATATTTACCGTGCGATCACTTGCACGAACGTACGATTTATTGTGTATCTGCTACACTGAACAATACAAATCTTGCTCTATTATTCCAGATAGCCTATGTGCGCATTGTATGAATTGCATGCATTATTCGTAAATAACACCGTATTATCCAATCGGAACAGGTGCGTGTTTGCAGAATAACAAGTATTTTGTTTTGTACCTACTATAATCACGGAAGCAACAAATGGACTGAAGCAAATTTTTCCGACACTGAAATGCATAATCTTGTGATGCTGCAAGCATCTATGCATTTTAATTTGTGTAATGACGGTGCAATTTACGAGCTCATCTATCATTGCGGAAATATTATCGAACGCATACGCCATTATTCACGCGTATACAAATAATACAAGTTGTTGTTTTGTCAAGTTAATCAACTCGTAGCCATATTTGTCACTAGATATGATTTATTACATAGATAATTTCCTTATAACAAATAATTATTTTACGCTGTACAAAAGACAACGAAACAGATAATATGTTGTATGATTGTATGTATTTACATAACATTAAGAGTATTTTTATTAACTTTGCTTACGTTCTTTAAACATGTCTCTCTTCGAACGAACTACGTTAAAATGGAACTGCGAGAGATGTTGTGTGGAGTACTAACATGAAAATAAATGGCATGTTATGTGTTCTTAGGTTTATCAGATGGACTGGGTGTGTAACTGCGTTATCTCTGTTGGTTAAACATTATTCACAGGTTTACGTGTAATTACAGTTCATGCGTTGTTCAATTGTGATTCACAAGTGGAAGAGTGCACTCACATTATATGATGCTTCAGTACCAAATGGCTGATTGGAATCTATTGTTTGCTCATGCATTTATACATAATATTAAAAGCATGTCGGTTTTCGATGACTCTACTTGTAGTTCAAAGTGGTACTCCAAGCTCCAGATAAGTAAGTTATCATTTGGTAAATGAAAATAAGTATAATTAGTAATCACTTTAGAAATTGCATGAAGTTATTGTTAATATATATTTGAAGTTATATTGCGAATATATTTAGATGAAATTACCTTTAATCAATCTTCATGATAGGTGCACATGAACTTTCACTAAAACGAATTGCCGCGTAATTCAATGTGACTAATAGGAATGTAGCTACGTTAGTATTGAGTCACGAATACACTGTGAACTAATGGTTACATGTTTTAACAACTTTGCACATTCGTCACTCTCATCAACTAAATGTTCTGCACAATTATCTACACTGTGGATTCTTCAAATGTAATTCGGAGATATAGAATTTTAGCAGTGAACGCTACCGTCTATGGGCAAGCAAGTATAAATGACGTTGGAACTTGTAGTTGTATAGGTACTAAATATTTTATGGTTTTTGTTACACATAACTGATATCAGCGTTCATGGAAAGGAAGTCAAACGCAGGAAGTTCGGTGCTCTGTTTATCAGCCATTTTATTCAAGCTGCGGTGTCACTTTTCTCTAATGCGAATGTAAGTTGGTTTGTAATGCCAGACTTTCTGTCTGCAGGAAATGTTATGATATTTAAATTTATTCGCACGATACACAATATTAGCATGTATACTGTTAAATAAATACGACAAAAATATTCAGCAAATACAGAAATATATTTTTGGAACTAAACTCTAATATAAATCAATGTGAAGAATGTGGAAGATACTTTTCTAATGCGTATTTACTAGAAATGTTAAGCCACATCCGGTTTTGTGGTAGCGTACTACTTAAAAATGCGCATTACATTTGTTCTTTTAGATTTTTCATCCTTACCGCCGTGTACTCAAATACAATTTTCCATTTCACTTGTGATTTATGTGAGAAGATTCAGTAAGAGAACGCCAAATAGTTGGAACGAAATCAATGAATATTTATTTGATATGTGATGCGATAGGATTTTGCAGTAAATGAATGCAGAATTCATGTTCTGTTAACTGATATAACCACGTTCTTGACAAAATGCAATTATCGGTTTTGATTTAATCTGGAATTTAATATATGCGGGTCGATAGTATTTGGATTTGGTTACCAAGTGAATCTACGATCCTGTTTCCAATTTAGTGTCTAGTGTGACCCAGTGCGACCGCTTTGAACGTGCTCGGGAATAAACATTACCGAACCGATTTATTAGTAATTCACGCGATACACTCCACTGTTGCTGTTTAATATGGCAGCATTGGTTTCCACTTAAACTCACATGCTATGGAACGGATGCCGCGATGGATATGATTGAAAATCTCTGTGTGAATAAGCAAAGGTCACGGCTGCACAGGATATGACCAGTACGACTGCAAGTTTTATATTATTAATGATGCCAATAGTAAATGAATTTTCAAGAGACATTTCCACGAGATTATCCTCGGACTAGCCATCGGTCTCCAGCACATTAAACATTCTGATTTTATGAAACGTAGGTGTAGTAAACGGTTTCAGTATTTTCATGAATATTTCCTGTTTGTTCCACGAACAGATATTTGAATCAGTACTAGTTCTATCAACTATCTAGGATAGTGAGAGGTGTTCATTAAGACACCTTAGCAGAGCAGCTTTATTATCTGGGCCGCTCATCATCATTCTCATTAGTGTGTCGTCAAAGACTGTCTTGTTAATTTGTAGCAAACTTCAAAGGGTATCACGCACTCCAGAGAGCACGAAGCCTGCTCCATGATAACAGTCTGTGGTTAATTATCTATGAAATGACGTTAGAAATACTCTTTTTGTTTTACCAAGATAACAAACTAGTTCAACAATATTAAATTATTAGCAATAGGCATTGTAATGTGCAGAAAGTCTACGAAATACTTTCTGTTAAATGATGCAGTAGAGAACATTTGCGAAATGGATTGAACTATTAAATCAACTAGGCCGAGCAGATTTGCGTACCTGCAGATTAACAGCAAGCAATCATCTATAACTGTTGATTACAGTTGCCTGATATAATGTACATAAATTTGCGACTACGCTTTATCGTTCATTATGCACCGTTAGAAAACTACTTATGTTTGATGAGATAATCAAAAAATAATGGCAAGCAACAAATTACAGAAGATCTGGATAGTTATCAACTAGGACTCCAAGTAACGAATATTTATTACATTGGTATAAAACCGTTGCGTTGAATTCAATAGGTAGGTACCGTAGGTACTTACGGTGACCATTCGTACTGTTTTTGGCAGTACAGTACTTTTTTTTAAGGCGCTGTCCTGTTTTTTGAAGGATAATTGTACTGATTTTCATTTTTTTTGTAGTTTTGTACTGCTTCTTTAATAAAATTTAAATTATGCATAACATATATTTTAGAATTTGGCAATATAACAAACCTTTACCTAAATAATAATTGTTAAAATTTATTTTTTTTTATACATCCCAAGAAATCTGGGACATAAGGAATTAACATGGAAATATAGAAATATTATGATTACTTCTGAATGAGACATTTTAAAGCAAAGGTATAAATAAAAAAGTTGTGTAGAATTAAAAACTGCATAATATGATCACATATTCATTGCCCACATATGTTTGTATATCGCGTAAATCAAGTTTGAAATATTGCATTTTGATGACAGATCAGGATGTCATGAGACAAAAATTACATGTATTTTTGTTAATTACAACAACAAATAATCAAAACATAGCGTTTGTATTATTTATTTGTATTTAATAATATTTCTCTTATTGAATCTGGGAGCATATCCATACCAGAAGTATCTTTGCTTATCAAAAACCTAAAATTTAAAATAATGGCACGATTTTTTTACCTTTAAATGTAAAAAAAGTGAAATGGATAAATCTGGGCATATTAATATCTCTGAATTTAAATCTGCTATTCTCTCTGAAGTTTCTACGTGATCAAAGATGGAAGCTAGTATCAATTTTATTTTGAAAAAAAAAGAGTGCGACTTCAATTGGATGATACTGAATTGTTTACTGAATTTTCCTGCATTAAAAATTATGTGAACGCTAATAAAATCAAAGAAAATCACCGTATGCATACTGTCATTACTAGTATATGCAAGGTTCACTCAGCTGTTGTATGTGTGTACAATTATAGTTCAACTTCGCGGTCTTGGTCAGTTACTAATGAGCAATGTGCTGCGTAGTTTATGGATGGTGTATAAAATTAGCAGAGAGGTCAGTGTAGATTTTGCTCAGCCGACGTTCGTCTCCATTTGTATTGCATCCAATTAGAAATGCACGGTTATTTAAAACACGACTTATTTATACACCATATACATACACCATATATATGATATATATATATATATATATATATATATATATATATATATATGTATATGTATATGTATATATGTATGTATGCATAGGTATATGTATGTATATTGGGCATAAATGTACATTAATTAATTCCGTATGTAATGCATATAACCACAACCTGCACATACACATTAGTGAGCAAACCAATTGTGGCTGCTGATATTACACTACATTATAATTAATTATAACAGCCAATAAAGCCGCATCCAATTAATATGCGAAATATTTACTTGATGTAGAAGTACAATCATACCAGAACAGAACATGGAAGTATGCCTTACTTGAAAGCATGATCTAGGAAAAATCAGGTACGCTGTCTATTCAAATATTTAAACATCGCAGATTATTCGCAAGTCTCGCTTAAATTAAATCACCTTCCATACCGTCATTTATTATAAAGCTACAAAGTTAAGTGTAATTAATTGCTAGAAAATGATACTCGATAACAGGATAAAATAAAATAAATATATTACTCACCAGAATCCAACATTTGTGTAACTTGGAAGGAACGCAAAATAATCCAAAAAATGCAACAACCAAAGAAAACGGGCTCCTAGGAAAATGAAACAAACAAAATTATATAAAAACTCAAAAAATCAGATGCTTTGTTAGAGCAGAAATAATAGTGTCACTGGATTATTTGTTATCTTGTTAATTTACTATTTTATAGACAATCTATTCAAACAAAGATAATATTGTTCTGATTTTGTTGATGAGAATTAGTTCACTTATAAAAAATGCTCTTATCAGATACTAGATTAATATGCTGATATTAGTAAATACAAATGCTTCATATGACGTTTAGTATTTAGATGTAGTAGTTTTCGTTTATTTAAATTTGATATACAGTAACAAGAAGTATTTAACTTATATTTGAAACTTATCTAGACCGTGTTAATTTGACATTTGATACAAAATTAGAAAAAGTCAACTCAATATCCTTAAATTAAGAACGACTATTTACAAGTCAATAATCTTGAAGACTTTGAAACAACCTTCAGACTTCAGCTTTGCGCTATTACAGGGCTGGCTGAAACTTCTGGAAAAAACCTATTAACTGCAACTTGCGAAAACTTTATAACACTGTTTACATTCGAGTACTCTTCAACGAAAGAAACTAAATGATCTCTTCACGTATCTACATTTGCTGGAAAATACGCAAGGCAGACTGGCTTTCAAGGAAAACAACATGTACTGTGATATAATTAATACACCGTAACATACAATTAATTACACTCATGGCAAAAACATGGTTGAATTTATAAAAATTGCGGAAGAAAAATATCTGGATTTAATGCAATCAATTTCCGTTTAGTCCAAGTGGAATTCCACGGCAATTTATTAGTCATTACTTGAATGCTAGCCTGCCATATGTGACTATAATTTTCATTAAATGCACATGGAAATAAACGCTCCGGTCAATTAACTGAAACTACAGCAGCCACTGTTTCTAATCGGAATCGGCGGCATTGCATGTACAAAGTAGTTCTCAGATGTGCCCAGTGTTTTGTTGTTCATGTCACTTTATTTGTTATTACCAGTATACGAGAGTAGAACTTATTACTACATTCATTAATAAATCTGCCAGTCAGGGGTTCTAACAGCAGGTTAAAGTTTAATTAACGATACAGAAACTTAGCGATCATTTTCCCTGCATGCGAAATCAAAGATGGAATATGTAAAGGCGATAATATAATCTTCAATGGAGTAGCGAATTTTACTCGTTCATTTCCGGTGTAAAGGGTCACCAGTTATTTCCGGCACACGATATATTGACACTCCTGTTTCTAAATGTCAAAAAACATGCTAATTTTTACAGGGGAAACACGCTTCATTTGCGACAGAAATTGCCAGGAAAGTTTATTCTGAAAAGTGAAATTCCAATTACCCTATCACGATCATAGCGTTTGCTGGAGTATAGAGTTAGGGGCATTGAATTGTTGAAGACCTAGACTGCAAAGTACACAATATCTTGAACTTGCAATCGTTGCCCGGTCGGCAGCATTCCATTGTCAACATTGCACGGAACAGGTTGGTTTATTACGGGCCCGCAAGGCGTTCGCCCACGATTCTACGCCTATGGAATTATACGGTGTAAATGTTATGCACTTACACAAGCATTGGCTGCACTCGGTAGCGATGCACTGATAAATGACCCAACTCTCCAGTTCCACCATGGCAGACATGTTGACTCAAATGGATGTATCAGTTGCTGCGGTTCTACAGTAAACTCGGCTGGGTGGATCTGTAAACAAAACAGTTCATTGTAAGTATCCAGATTGGCTACTGCTCGTACACATACACTTGCATGGCCAGTACATCCTGCCACCATTCACGTCTTGTTAATAACATATCTGATAATTGTAATCTTATACACGTGATTACCCATGATTTATAATACGTACGTTCCAGATGAATTAAGTAACTATCTACTATCCTTGTAATTAATTATAATTAGACCAGTTTGAAACCCGGTGATTCTATCTATAGTATATACTACTGGGTATGTTACACTTTTGCAACTTATTTCACAAGTTAATTCGGCAAGAAGGTATGAAAGTAATTTTCAAAGAACGTTTCACTTTTTAAAACGTTTCGCCAAAGTTTCCAACAGTTTCTAGAAGTTTGAGAGAAAGTAATAAGCATGCTGGATGGAAGACTATTGAAAATTTATTCAAATCACACCTGCACAGACTGAAATAATGTCATAATTTACAGCAAATGTTGCATCGATTTCACGTCGAAATTCTGCGGGTTCTCTAAATTCCCTGTTCGCTAGAATTCGTACTGACATACAGTTTTGTCAATATTTCACGAAAGTGTTTTCTGTACTTTCCTTGAACATTAGGGTCAGTGACACTTGGTGTACAGTTTCAGAAAAAAGGAATGCCGATCTATATCTATGTTTTAGCAGACAACGTTATTACCCTTAACATCCGTCTTTATCACCGGAAGCGTTATTGCATCTCCAGTTTCTCTGCACAGCGTGTATGTACAAAAAGAATGAAACTGTATATACTAAGTAACATACATAGTTTATGTGGATGTGTACCTGCTTGTAACCTTCCACAAATTCCTTGGGCGTTTAACGGGTAACAGGTGACATATTTGCCAATTAGATCCCTCTATAACGTGTATCCGATTACAACATGAAACGAGAATACAGAGATCGCATCTTGTTTTCACTATTCCACATTCCGACCACAAATAAGTATTTCATATGGGTTTCAGGTGTCAAGATATCTCATCAACCCGAACACTGGACCTTGCGTAAAGGAATTCCACCCTCCGTACGAATATCAAATATTTGTTTGGCATTCAGTTTTCAATGGAAACCGGATACGCACTGACAGTTCACGAATGAATACGATACAGTGGTATTTTTTCCTATTTTCGATGGTGGAAGGATGAGTACCGTGCGTAACATGACACAAAGATCGATACAAGGTTTGTGTGCCCCTTTGCAGTGGCGTACGTCCGCACCAGCAGCTATACAACATTCTCATTTTGTTCCTGCATATATATTTGTACATTTGCAGCGCATCGATCCAACTAGATATTGTTATTCCTACAGTACGAATATGCAGTATTATATGAATGCCTCAGATCCGTCTGTCGCGTACAATGGTGCTGATTCCAGTAATGGTTAGTAATTGTCACACACGTGCACTTGCTCCAGGTTGGACGACGCTGGCATTCGTTTGCGGGCGGGATTATTAGAGTGCGACAGTAAATACACTTTTCTCGTGATCAGACGTTCACTGAACGCTAACAATAATCATTATTCGACCGAGCCTCGGGTAATGAATATCGTTGCCATAGTGATGACAGCATGGTGTGCAACAAACAATAGCTGCAGTAGTCCACAGACCAATGTTACGGATAATTATCCCAGTATATACTGTTTCACTCATCTGAATAGTTGCGACAACTATGCCAGCCTACCACATAATATATACCAACGCACACTTCACCATGATGAGGGTGCTTGGATTGTAATAATTATGTTGCACAGTATAGAAATGCAAGTCCCGTAATTTGGTTTCAAATTCATTACGCTTTTTTACTAGATTCATAATTAGGTTTATACTTTTTCCACAAACTGTCATCGACTGTTATGGCCGAATTATAGTGTAGTGTTGGTTTCTGATACGATTATAAATGATCAACATAGTTATACATACATATATTTAATATTACTTGAAGTTGATCGAAGTAGGAGTAAACTGTGCAATCAATAATGTGCACTTTATAAATAGCTCTCACATAAATAATCTTGACTACTAGTATGACTTGCAGACTAAACGTATAATTTTGTTATTAATATCTAACCTTGTTTTTTTTTTCTTAATAATTCACATGCAGATTCTAAAAGTACCGGTAATCATAGTATTAACGTTTCAAATAGGTATATGTCTTGACATTTACGGTACATGAAGAACAGATCAAGTCTGGCTGGCCTGAATTTTCTTTATAGCTCGTTACATTTATCTTGCAAATTGGCTTTCCTATTACCGTTGGTAACAAATCTTACCCCAGACATATTTCACAAACGATACTTTAATGGAACCAGTGATAACAAATTCAGTGTAATTTTGTTGCCATGCTATCGGGGCTACACAAACTGTTTTTAACAACACATATTTATAAACAGATATATTTAATATGTTCTCATCTTTTTGGGGAATATATAATAAACTGCTGGAATAAATTGTAAAAAAACGTTTGACTTATATATCGTAAAGGGCTGAAATTTTGGCTCCGAGATTGTGGACAGGTTAATATTAAAAATTTAAGATGAAAAGTTGTATTTAATACATACAATAAAAAAATAGGTCGCTCTAGTTATTACAGAAACGAAAGAGAAATTACACAAATTCTAACTAGAAAAATTTAATTATCTGCTGATTTTATTTGTTAGTAATTTTTTTATTTAAATGAAATGAGTTTATTTTAAAATGTTAAGGTATGTGAAAAATATGTTATTACGCATGTGTAGCATATTGTAGTGTGGAGATTTTTTATCCTTGGTGTCGAAAAAGGTCTATTTAAAGAAACAGTGCACGTAAAATCGTACATATTTGCATATGTACCTTATTACATTTATGCAAATATTGCGACCGCAGCTGATAAAGCATCAGGTTAACAACGGTCAGCCGGTTCGGTGCACGTGACACCAACATCCCCCGACTGTGCATGTCCATCAGCTTCGCCAATATTGACTGGCAAAAAATATAGTATCATTTATTACATACAACCTTGCTTGACACATGTCACTAAGGATTATGCAACTTATACAACCCCGCAGTACAGCAATGTGCAAGGGACTGCTGAGCTATAGAAACGTCAAATGCAACAATCTCGCCAAACAGATAACAACATCCTCTGTGCATATATGTACCGTGAGTGTTTACTGCTTGCAGTTGACCTTTAACAAATGAATGCATTTAATGCTGCACAAGAATGCAATATAGTCGAGTTACGACGCGCACATTTCAATAATATTTCAAATTGTTTCACCAGCAATCAAGAACGACTGGTTTCTTACATATTTTGCATGACTATTGCACACGAATTGTCGATTGTAAGTCTACCTCCAGGCATGGCACGCTAATTTCTAAAACTATAAAGTGTGAGCGTATGGTTGAGAATCCGCGCAAGATTTAGTTGAAACTGGCCTATGTGGAATATACGAGTCGGCGATCTATCGACTGAGGCCCATGTCGACTGTATGCGAAGTTCAACAGAACAATTCATCACGGCAAAAGCGATAATGATATTTCGCGGTCGGCGAGAGAGATGCCGATGCCGTCCGTTGATGCGTAATATTTCTTATTAAAATCAGCTAAACCAAGCAATCCACATACCGGAGGAGTGAGACAAAGAGCGAACTATGTACCCGCGGGACGCATTAACGTTGAAACCGTACTTCCGCTACGTAAATAATGTACTTTATCGACTAAGGCGACTGGCCATGACATGGAAACGAATCGAACCAGATATGAGGCTTGCAGAACGCGCACGGAATCTGGCCGCTTTTGTCCCATAAAATCCTGTGACCCATTTTTAACGATTCCCAGCAACGACAAGAATGGAGATTTTCAGGACGGTTGCACTGAAACGTGTTGTTGAATACATTATCACTTGGTGCTTCAGCATCCAAGTAACTCCAGCGTCAGTGTCAGCAGCTCAACACTGCCCTCTAGATAGCGTCCACCCCTAGTTTGAACTTATGCTCGCAATATTTAATTCTTAATGTCATCGCAAATGGTCGCTTTAATGGAAACGAAAGTTATAAAAGGATTATGCACCATGCTGTTTCATTATTAAAGCTGACGTTTCCCGTTTTTTTTTTTTTTAACAAGCGTGACACGTTTTATCGCGCTTACGTCATAGATGTTTGAGTGGACTACGCGGTGAATTTTCACGCGACGTTGCGGACTATGAGATTTATATCTAAACTCTGCTAATATACGTACACGAATACTGCAGTGAAATACATCATACTTTTTCTTTACCTTTATGCTTATTTTAGTATTTCATTACAAACATTTCATAATGTTTGCGAGTAATTTTAACTGTCTGTCAGTTTATTGCATGTTTCTGTTTTACGATAAATTTATACATTTTCTATTTCATTACGCATGCCACCATTTCGTTCATTTATTATTCATGTTGTACAAGATTCTACATAAATTATGAGTATATGTCAATATGGCTCTACAAGCTTTCACTATAATCGGAACCCACTAATGCCCACTCGCTGTACGAAATTTCCGCATGTCCGTCAAAATTACATATCCGGCCTTCTGGCCGTAATATCCTGCTTCGTTCAGCGACTCGTGCCTTTAAAAGTAAATAGGATCCCTGAACTAAAGTTACTCGATCCTCTTCTCTTTCGAATTTAATTTTGTCATGGTGGACCCTTGCCGTCTTCGTATTCGCTTTAGGATTTTCTATTCGATTACCTGTTTTTATAAGCCTTTTGATCCAATATATAAGGAAATAAAAATTGAATTCATGGAACAGTGCTGTGTATGTACGTTTATTTTTAGACCGTCCTTATATGCAAATATATTAAATCTCAACCAGGTAGAATGTTATTATAACTAATACAGTTAGTCTAGAACTGGGACTGGGTTACCATGATATTATACTTACGGTACGAAATTAACTATTAATTCCCTTTCGCTTTCGTATTGCAATTTCACTGGTACAGTTCTCCATTTTTGTGTACACGTGTGTAAGAATCGCGAGTTCAAGGGGTACTCTGCTGAACATCTATGAAATTCTAATTCGTTGAATTCAAGCCAATGGCCGTTTTTACTACAGTGTAGTTATCGGCTTAGCTTACCTGTGCTCCACCGTGCTAATTAGATCTCTAGCAATTGCAATCAATTATCTATTATTTCTACAGAATTGGATAATGTATGTAGTACCTACATAGGTGCTGCTTTCAGTGAAACGTTTGATGTTATCCGATGGCCGGTGTTAATATTCTGTCTACCATTTGAATTGCAAAAAGCGTCATCGGTTGCGTACACACAAGTGTTGGTGTTTGGCGTGCGGAGTCATGACAGGGTGTAGAATACAGTTGTAGCTGGTGTAGAAGTGGGGTTAGAATATCGATTGGCGGTCACCATGGTAGCGTCTATAAACGCGGCACACGCTACTACTTGTGTGTACCTGTGTATGTACGTAGTCATGCGTCCCATGGTCCTGCACGAACAGCTATTTATAGTACAGTATAATTGAGTTTTCCCTTGCCGTGTGCCAAGCTTCATCAATATCTATAGCCGTCATTAGGAAACTCTAGAACTGTGTGATGCTCCACATTTTGTTTTTAATTTTTAATGAACGATGTCACCCAACCAGCCTTTGATCGGGTTCTTGCGGATCACTTCACAATTCACCAAACACGTATACACGTTTACCGTTTCCTGTCTCCTTTTACGTAAACTGCTGTTTTATTAATTACTGACCTATACTGACAAAACAACTCACTTGTCTCACTGAAAATTATTGCAATTAACCTCTGGTTGTCATGATCAGTATTTCCGTTTCCAAATTTAGAAGCATCTGTTGAATTTAATTGTAGCTGTAAACATTTTAGGTCATGCAAATTGAAATGAAATGCGTAGGATCAGCAAATGTAAACATACGCATGATCTGTGTTAGCTGAAATGTTTATTTTGGTAATGGAGTTTATATCACCATACTTGCGATAACTATGAATAACACTGATTGACATATCTAGATCAAATATTTCTACGTACATAGAATAATTTGGTTTAAAATACTTTAAAAAATGTATCGCTACGGCTTTTTTGTATTTTGCCAACGGGCCAATGTAAATGAATATCAAATAAACGAAAAATTAATGCAAACTGTTTTTCTTCATAACGAATTTTCGAAGGCGAAATGAAAATATTTCTCACAAGTGTTTGTGAGTTTCTTTTATGGAAATGAAGCAACATAATTTAAGTTTCGTTGTTTTGAATTATTCATAGACGCGCGTAACTTTTAAATTAAAATTATTAAAACTTTTACGAAGGAAATTGGTTTTCATTGGTTTGAGAAGATTGTCTGATGTTCACTACTTGAAGATTGTTATGTGTTTGGCTTGGAGGGGTTATACACCAGAGTGGTCAAAGAAATTAAGGGTGAAACTAGATTATCCCGACCCAGCAAAGCTCCGTAACGTCAGCTGCTTAATCATTACGGGTGAAACAAGGAATAGTTTCACTGGGGCCCTTTAATACAGTATGGTACTTAGTATATTTGCACATTCGTACAACTCTTCGCGGGAAGGAAATGTGTGTAAGTCAAATCATGGTGTAGAATGAATATATATGGGGAATATTATCCAGTGCGGTCCTGGTACGGTTCCACGCGCGACCGTTAGTGCGGATCACCTGGCGTGCCAAGCCAGGTGTTCCCCAGGAAACGTCTTTCACACACATACAAACATACATAGCCACAAAAGGAACAGTCGCGCTCTCTTATACATACCACACATACATGTATATATATATATATATATATATATAGAGAGAGAGAGAGAGAGAGAGAAAGGTACATAGGTATACAGAAGAACGTCTGGTCGCTAGTTGGCCGCTATATTGTGACTCGTTGGTAACATCAGCTGGAAACAAGGACACAATAGGATATCTAACGTATTCAGAGAAAATCGTTACGAAATGTGTTCCCTTCTTACAACTTCTTCATTTACAGTCTAACGTCTGTTTGGCTACAAATGTTTCCAGCAATCAACTGTCGTATAATACGTACAAAGGGTAATGCAATATTTACCCTGAGCAGTAATCATGTATTTATCTAGAAATAACATCATTTCACATTATTTATACCGATATTTTTCTTAGGAAGCACAACATTTTCTTAACAATATTTACATTCGTCTGAGTCATTGCATCAGCGGTGTGAGAATGACTCAGTAGTTTTATATCTTTCTTAGCTAATGAGTAATTAATTTGTTATAATTAATTCTATCCTCATTAATTTTCGTTAATATATAATTAAATAAAGTGATTTAATATTAGGCTATTTAAACGTACAAAATGTTTAAATTAGCTTCTATAAAACAGTAGTGGCCTGATCGACATTTAAATGTTTTAAGAGGACGTTACAATATTTCGTAGTCGTAACGGTTTATAAATTGAAGGAGCTATTCGTTTACGATGCCCGTGATAGGTAGTTATTGGAATTCAATAATGAATTTCATCGTTTGGATGTTTTTTTCAAAGTTGTTTTCTAATGATATTCGTATCACGCATACACATCTTGGCCGTCTATATCTAAAACGGGCATTCGAATGTGTGCTTTGGTCGGGAAAACCTTGAAGAAATCGTTAAACGACCACGTGCAAAAAAAAACTTAACCTGAAATCGATTAAAGTAGACAATACAAAAATCAATGGAGAACACACCAGAGCACGATAAACGAATGGTAAGTGATGACAGAATAACATGTTCCCTCTAAGTGACGTCATGTTGCATAAACAGATTCGTATTCGATGCACACAAATGTCGTGTTGTGAACTTTGCAAAATGTCAAAGAACAGACCCGCTAGCCATATTATGACTAACAAAGACATTATGTAACATGACACATGGGCAAATGTATGTGCTTCAAATCACTTTTCCGATATTTAGAAACCTATCAGTAATGCCTAGAGCAAAATTGGTTTCTTCATCTGTTATCAATTTTCTCCTTACAATTTTATTTCAACTTTATCAACTTGGACACAGGATTTCATCAAATAAATACATATTTGAATTATATTCAAAATGTATATTATTTATCTACTATATACGCTGTATAAAATGCGACTTGTGAAAAATGATTTCCATTATTGAAATATCTTTGTAACGTTCTTGTCTTGTGATATTCTATCAAGTGATGGGAAAACCCGACATGACAGAATCAATATTCATATAATATTTACGCTTTCTTCAATCTCCTATCGATCTGCATTTTTGTTAATAGTATTGTAGAAGACGTAGGCGTGTATGATATTACAAAATTCTATACATTTTATAGTACATTATCGGAGTGTTCTCGTGAATGTTGCGCACTGCATGAACTAAATGAGGATGTGCAATATTAAAGCCACCGTGCACTGAGAACGCCTTTGCTTAGCGTCCAATATCATGTATATGTATTTAACCAAGTGGCTGTCAGTACATACCAGCTCCACTGGATATCTCTAGCAAAAATCATCAGGGAAATTGTTTGAAACGAACGTAAAATGAATATGAAATTTTAATTAAAAACTACAAATCATAAATTGTGCACGTTAATTTCACGGATTAATTTTCGTTTGTCATGCATAATTCAACCTGCGAGCTGTTAATAAGAAGATTATTAAAAGAACAAGAAAGTTCCATTAGTTTTTCACCTGACGACATATTACTGGATGAACACGAGCAGTCTGAAATTATAGGCGTAACAAATTTGAACTTTTCAATTGATTTTCTAGTCATACTGACAGACGGTATATGAAAATATACAGGAGCATTAATCGAACATGCTTGAAGGCAAGATTTTTTTTTGCTACATATTGAATTTAACACGTTTGAACTTTGTGACATAATTCTTACAAGATCCACGCATCAGCAGTAACTGTTACCATCACTTGAGGTGATGTTAATATTTGGAAAGAACATTCATTGTTTGAGTTCATAATCTGGCCACTTTACAAGCAAGCAGTCCGTAGAATTAACGGCTGTAGACTGTGCTTCTCGTGAATGACGTTTGACATTCAAAATCTAATGAATATTCATCAATGAATAATTGCCCCAAGAGTGTTCAATGCGTATTCCATTATACAAATTACTCTGACTTGATTATAAATTTGACGACCGTATTTTTGCAATATTATATCAATTAAACTGCGTAGGAACAAATTTAACTTAATCGATTTCCGTAGTGGACTTGGAAATAAATCGGAGAGAATCTTTTATGCATATTAGATGATCTTGAAAGAGCTGTTGTACTGTCATCGAATTCTCATTTCCTTGTTTCAATTACGTAAATTGTTTCAAAGTCCGCCGGGATCTATTCAGATTCGCTATGTCCGTTCTTTTCAGACGATATCCCGGAACAATGAAAGAACGTTATTCCGGAAGGTTACTTTCCCTGCTCCGAACATCCGTCTTCGTGGTTTCCGTTAAATCTCGTTTCATTCTGGCTCCGTAATACGAGACTCGAGACAATATTTCTCGATACAGATCCATCATAATGTTTCATACATTCCACATGCTTCTGTGTTTACATGTGGATCAGTTGTAACAGGCGGAGCATGTGGAATTTGTTATTATTTGAACATGGATATCTGGTAGGGGAATATTTTGCGAGAATGGGCACGCGTTGTGTGTGATGATAGCTGCGCTACTGGATACGGGCACCAGAGTGTATTGACCGAATGGACATCTCGCGGCAATCTCAGCTGTTCACCGGCCCATGATGATGTCTGAGGCCACTGGGCACTCAACCATGTGCGTATGTATCTATGTATGCGTGCGTTACAGTGTCACGCTTCAGTGCTTCCCAAACAACAACTTTAATTGGCACTGGTGTTTTATTTTTTGGATTTGTATACTTAATGAGAATATATACATATATGGTGAAGTCTGTAATAGTTGCGGTAACGTCAGCACATGATTTGCTAGATTGATACAATTGCTTGTTGTTTGTTGTAAACTTCCAAGGCCAGTCTATCGTAGCGATGTCATGAAAGTCTGCATCTGTAAGTAGATATGCTGAATATATTCTATCACCGAGAGAGCACATACCTAAGAGCATTTTATTACAAACATTGCACTGAAATTTCGTAATATAAATTCCTTACATGCAACCCTAACCTAACGCACCCTATTATTAGATTATTTTCAAAGTAAAAGAAAGCTGTGCTTTAGTAAAAATATAATATTTTTAAGAAGAAACTGTCGCGTGTTTGCGATAATCAATTGTAATTGCAACTATTAATTAATTTTAGTATCAATACGCATACGTATTTCGCTTCAATGGCAGCTGTCATAACTAGAATCGGCTAGCTTACAATTGGCTGTTTAACAGCAGCTAATAGAAAAGTCAAAGGTTAACTGAATAGATTACTGTTGGAAGTGATGAAATGTTGTCGAGTTGAGCTAGGTATAACGAGATTGACGTTAAGTTGTACGTATGAAATGCTAGTCCGGTGATGGACTCGGAATTGTGTTGAATGTCAGATCTGTGCGGGAATGTAGGTACAAGATCAACCTGTAGTTTCCAGCTATGCCATGTATAACGCGTGCTGTATTCGCTCAGAGAATCGCGTTGATCGTTCGCGATTAAATTCAAGGCCTCCGCGCACGGTTAAATGTGCGGAAACGAGCAATTTCATAGAGTCAATTTATTACGTCTATTAAGAGATGATACTACAATGCGCCACATAAAATACACTCGGTGTTTGAATATTGTGATAGTAACGAACTTGTCTGACTCCCACCACATACAAATTAATCGCAGCAAAGTCCACCAGTATCCATTTAAAGTTCTGATGAATTTATAATTCCTACCCACGTAATCGCTAATTCACTCGTTTAGACAACTTTAAATATTCAAATTACCAAAAAGGAATGCGATTATATCGTCATAAATATATCTTTAATTAACACTGATTTGAACTTGTGGTGTTTTGAAGACATTTACTGAAGTTTCTTCTAGGCAATAATGTATTGTATCTCGTGCAGAATGGAAGAGCAGAAGTTCGATGTGAAACTGCAATAGATGTGATGCTTTGCTACGTCGCCTGTTTATTGTGGCAGTAACGATTTTCTTATTAACTTCTTCAATAGACACACTAACTGACAGTTTCATTTATTTCGTGCGACAGATGTCTTCGAGATAATATTGCACTGCGTATTTCCGTGTGTCTGCCTTTGAGGTTTCAGTTTCTAGTATATCATCCGGAAGAAGGGCACTTTTCGTTTCCTCGGAACTATTTCATGCTGATTTTATCTACCCCGTCACTAAATCAAGTTGCTCTTTCCTAATTGAAATGTCAAAGGACGAAATATATAGCCGTGACACGGAAGGAGACGAGTGACATTCCGAAAATTAGAAACTGATTAACAGCTGTATTTCTAGCAATAGCGATTGCGATATGCATTACGGTATGTTGTTTGCAATTTCAGACACAATTTATGGAGGCAGTAGTTTGATCCGACAAGTTATGCTCACTGATCCGATTGCTGCATGCAATGAATCAATCACTTGACCGCACCGTGAAATATAATATGGATAAAGTATAAATCTGTTACTGTTCATGGCCAGAAAAGCCACGAAATGTGATACTGAAGCAAAACAGCTGGTAAAAGTATTTATTCGCATTCTGCATATCAAATTACCATATGCTTGGGTAGCATGAGGTGAATGTATAATCCACACTCATTCGCTCTTCTACTGGTTAATTTTTTCAACAACAACAACAAAAAACGAACAACAAACAACGAAGCGCCAGGCCGAAGCCGAAGCCTTGCAGAAAATAACATTTTCTGCAAGGCTGTTTTTTTTAACTGCATTGGCTCAACCAGTTACCTCGAGTTCAGAAAACTTGCCAATATATTCTCCCAAGTTTTGTTGTTGTTTTCCCCCATAGTTATGTGCAGTGCTGGCTAGTAAATATTTATCTTGAAGATTCCTACAGGTTGCCCTCGGATACACCAGGCTGGTATCACATTATTTTGATATTAGTTCAATGATTGTTAGCAATTCGTTTCATCCAATGTTTACAATAACTAAACTTTATTGACGATTCCTGTTTATTTTTCATGTTACAAAACAAGGTGTAGGTATAATTGCAATGGAATTTATATCCAAACAGACTGTCAATAACAAGATTGAAAAAAACTGACATGGGACACGTTGTTATTTTCGAATGATTCATCTTATTGCTGCTGGTGAATGATATGGTTGTCCGTTACAGATATACGGAAAAACACATTTAGAACTGTTTTGTTACATTTGGAAAATAAGCTTTAGCGTAAAGTAGAAAGTTAGTAACGTCAGAAACGTAAATAATAACCCACTTAGAGAATATTAGTTTGGTAAACTCGGTGAAGGGTTTACGTGCATTGTAACAGAGACAAAGTTTTTGCTAATGTTGTTATAAAAAAGGTTCTACCCGCCGACGGAAAGTAGAACAAAAGGCGCATTTATGAAATGAGATACAACAAGTAAATTAATTACTAATGCTTTCATCAGAGGTCCTTATAGAAATGATAATTCCCTTCCGATTCTCTGGCATGGTAACATTAGGGAAGTATTTCTATTTTGTATTTAATAAACGTTCAATTTGTACAAAAACAAACATAATTTATATAGGTGCTCGTTTAGACTCGACAAATGAATATATTTTTTAATTAACTCCGGAGCAGATAGTAGATTTATGTTGACATGCGTTTCCAAGGAATAAGAGTACAGGTGATTTTTAATTAAAAACTGGTATTTGCTACTTTTTTCCAACATATACGAATATTTGTACCAAGAGTCGCTGCTTGTTTTATTTATAAATCAATACGAAACAGTCAGATATTTGTATATACTACTTATTTATTTATTTATTTATTCCACATGTGACCATGTAAATTATACATTACGGCATTAATAATAAAACAAACGCAAAATGCACATTCATCTAAATAAAAATGTCGTACATTATATTCCTACAGCGTATTGTTTATTCACTAACGGAATAGTAATTCTTTTATCTGTAACTTATCACAATTGAAACTATTTTTTGATAAAGTCTCTTCAGAACACAGTATTCTCATTGGAATGTTGAAAATAAATATAGATAACAGTCTACATGTATATGCGATGGTATTAAGAGGTATTTGAACTATTTTCACATTATCAGCAATTTAGAAATGCACATTGAAATGTTGAAGAACGTCTGATGTGAGTGTGCTATTAATTTTGTGACGTCGACAGTTTTAATGAACTATATCGTATATACGCATGCATTCGTTGTCATTCTAAGAATTTGAGTCGCTCAACAAATGAGAACGGAGTGGGTGTATTATATTGCCAAGATCCCGGTGGCCATGTGCGAACTGTCATGGACATTTGAACTTGGTCTTGCTGACAGTGAATGCTGCAATGCAGTTACTCTTGATTTTTGTTTCCAAATAACGTCACTGAAACCGCTGTATTTACATTCGGGCACTTGTTGCTTAGCCAATGTGAAATTATAATATGAATGTTATGAAAGTTAGAAAATAGCGGCTTCCGACCATGAAATATTGTATTTATATGTGCCAAATAGCCGTGTAGTTGAATTGAATTTTTCTTTCACTTAATTAAAAGAGAAAATATGTAATTATTTACTTGTACATGTGTGAAATTGTTATTAATAAGTGTAAATATATTTTTTCCTACTAGCATATAAGACTCAACCTAGAGTAAAATTTATAAATTGAACAGGAAATAAAAAGGCTATTTTATAAACTGAACAGGAAATAAATATGCCATTTGCTTCTGTTCTACACAAGTATGTACTTTCATTCTCTAACTATGCATATTTTAACTTGTCGAAGAAATGAAAAGAGCACTAATTGTACGCTTTGGAATAAAACAATGGAGAATAAGAAACATACATTTTATAACAGGAGACACAAACAACGTGTTATTCGCTTGCTTATGTTAACTACTTCCAACTACTTCTGTCAGTAAGAATTGAAGACTTGTTGCTAGACGCGGTTTTGTTTTGTTGGAATTCCGGAAATTTATGATTTTTCTCCGGTATCTTTCAAATGCAATTCTGCTTTGTTTTATTTACGATTCCACGAAGGGAAACTAATATTAGGGAAATAAAACTACACAAAACGTACCAGGAAATTTTAATATAAATGGAAAAATATTTCAGGAATATTACATTCAAAATACAAAACCACGACTATAAACATTGGATAGTGTTATCATAATATTTATTTACATGCATGTAGTAATATACGAGTATTGTCTGAAACTTGATACTAATTATCAACAAACCGTTTACTTAGAACAACAAAATTACCTTATGACGCATACAAATATTGTGGTTATCAATAGAACTAACCCAAATTATTATTAACTTATTAATAAGAGTATGTTTTGATAAATCACAGTATAATTTCAATATATTTCCTTAGTGATTCAAGTGAATCATACATATAACAATAATATCCATTATGCTAAATGCAACAATGAGTACTTACCGATATATGTTTTGTTGTTTTAACCTATAAAACTAATAGGCAACATGAATTTGCACTGGAGTTTTTTTAGAAAAACCGTTACCGTTGTAGTCTGGAAACGTGGTGTACAGCTAATTCAAGCGGTATGTAGTGTTTGCACTGATTTTCATTCGGAACTATGCACGTTTAGATGCTCACGCATGTACGGTAAGTTAGCGAGTAAAAGAGCAAGTTACACACACAACCACTGATCTGGTCTGACTGATCCCGAGTTGAATTGAAATTGCCGTAGTCGGTATGGCGACAGAAACGCGCTCACTCACAACAATGCGCCAACAAGGGTGGGGATACACCACTCGGAGTCGATCTCATTCAAGTAACGAACAACGTTTACGCCGCCCGCCTGACAAAGGGTAAAATGGGAAACATATCCTCTGTGCCGGGACACCGGAAATGTTTCAATATCTGCCATTTCATTATCAAATGCACGCATATCAATAATATTTCAGATAATGTCAGTGCAGTTATATTTACTTTGATTCAATACTATCGTGTTTAAAGTTTATGCATCACGAAAACATTATATTTGATTAAACTTTGAAGCAAGGTTATAATTTAGATTGGAACAATATTTAAAAACTCGTTTATTTTGAAAAGAATGTACAGTTTTAATTTCTGAATTTATTTGCGCATCTTCAAGGCGATGTAATATATAAATCAGGTATTATAAATAACTTTATAATATATACAATTTGATTTATATTGGCCTGTGGTACATAAATTGTATTTACAGTGCAGGAAATAATTTTTTACCCAAATAAATGAGTTATTTTGGTATCCATGGTGAGTGATTTGCCGCACATGAGTGTTATGCTGGTTGCCACCTAAGAATTTTTGGCAAATGAAATCACTTACGCTATTGTGTTGTACTGTTTATTACGTTTATTATATTTGACTGAAAAGGTAAAAAAGCTTATTTATTTAACTTCATTATTATTCTTTATTAAAAATGAATTATAACATGTAAATTACTTTAAAAAATTACAATTTGTGCAATGAATGTGGTACAATAATTGACTACAGTTATAATATATAAATAAATGCATTTATTATTATTGTGCTGGGACACGAATCATGTAAAACTGATTTCATAGTTGACCATCATCAGCTCTGGCATTAACAACTGGCGGGTGATTGTTAGCGAATGGCTTGGAATTTAATTTCGATAGAATGTTCACTATAGGTTTTCAATACTCGCGTATCGTTAAATGAACAGCTCTCATTAGTTTTGCATCAAAGCATTCATCACATAGAGAAATATACAATACGACAAATGTACAAACAGCGGTCCAAATAACTCGGTATCATTCTCTCTGTATGTAATCCAAGAATTACCAACCATTTTTCATATAAACCTTTATATTTTCATAACTTTTCATTTAGAATCAAGAATATTCGTATACTTATAGTGAAATTTTACACATATGCATGAATTACATACAGATAATAACACTGATTACATTTCTTCTTTTCGAATGAAAGAATCGTCCAGTTTTTGAAATATATAATTAGTATTTTCTAAAATTAATATACGCTCTCGTGGCAGTTAATTGTCTGTGTGAAATGAAATAAAATTAGGACCGGCACGCAGAAGATATTTACTTGAAAGTAAGTCACTGATTGTTCTTCCACTTGTCATGGATCAGTTTCAAGTTACTGTATGCCCTTTCGCTAATATTCAATGTGGGTACAAGTTCACTTAAGTTCTCTTTGTGCATGAGACTTAGACTTCCTAAGCCCAAATACGTGTGCAACGGGTCTGGATGGGTGTCGACCCATTTTGAAAAACCCCCTATTACTGGGTCTTCCGTCGACATAACGTACTCATAATTCTTATCGTAGTTAATTAAGTCGTGCGCATCTAGCATCCGTAATGTAGCACCAATCCAGAACGAATAACACGTATCGACTGGTTTGTTTGGTCGTCCCTGAAATCCGTCAATTTGACGAAAGACGAGCCACCGCTTAATGCCCTCGATTTGTTTATCCGACAAAACTTCGAGACGCTCCAATAAAATCAACGTGGCAATGGCACAATATGTTGGACCTCCATGGGATTCCAATTCGGGACCTTGACCAATGCCATAATCGTAAGACTGTAAACATTGATAAATCACTTATGTCCGTCCGTTACTATACCAGAAATAACGTAAATAAATACTTACTATACTTTTAAGGATGAATTCGATTGTTTTCGTAATGTCCATTCCCGACCAATCATCCAGTATGTAACAAACACAGGCCGCACAGTACACGAATCTCATATCACTTTCAGTTCCTTCTTTGGCTGCAGAGAAACAACCTTCGTCATCTTGTAAGGCTCTGATACCTGAGGAAAATGTTCACATCAAACAATATTACATTGCCGGTAATTTTATTTTAACATACTTTTGATGATGCTCTCCCGATTAATTCTCGACAAATCATCCCCTAACGCAAGCAAACTGCACAGGGCGCTGTAGGTGTTAGCGATATGGCCCCATTTAAATAGGGAGTTTTGGTTGGTATTTCCAACAGTATTTAATATGGACGTACCTTGGAATCCGCTAACCAATTCTGTAAAATAATCCGTCAATATGCATGAAGACAGCGCAATGTTTTATGTTTTTACCCTCGTCGTTCGTGATTTGTAAACTGTATATCCAATTGATTATTTCCTGTTTTCGTTCGGCGGATAAGGAATCAAGAGAATTGAGAACATCCAGTCCCGATATCGCGAAAAACGTTAATACGAGCCTGTGAAGTGTGAAGCTAAAATGTTAGAAACCGGCAGATTGCAAAGTAATAATAATTTTATTTCCCTACCTGGTACTGTCTAAATTCGAGTAAGCTCTAGGCAATCCGGCTAAATGTCTAATAAAATATCTAACATGTGCTCGCCGTTTTAATGATACAGAATTGATTGAATTGCAATTCATTTTGATAAGAATTATAACCTAGAAATATATCACTTTCACCGAAACGTAGTTCGTACAACGAAATTCAACTATACACTAATGTAGAGAACGGAAACGAAATATATATAGTTTTATTTCTATTTTATTACTTAACAATTTACACTGTACAAAAAGAATTCAAACTGACACTTATGTTAAATGTCAAATCACACCTTATCATTTTGTTTAAAGTACGTTCACACTGTAACAATTTTGATTCAAATGTGTCATGCATACATAACTTCATGGTTTTGCGATTGCTAGGTTTGTAATAAATAAATAAATAATACCATATTTCTAGTTAATATAGATACCTATTATATAATTATCTGTATCGATTAAATATTATATTTATAGAATAATAAGTTAAAACTAAATGTATCAATCATAAAGATTCAATTTCGTTATTTTTCGTTTGATCTGCAGATTTTAAAATGCGGTTCAGTCTTTTTCCGATTAATTTCGGGTACGTATTGTTCTTAATTCTAAATTCTTTACTCTGGTGACAAACTGCGCCTTTTTGTAGTTGAAATTCGCATAAGGCGTGAAGTGGCTGAATCAATTTCTCTCTGTACATCGTGTTACCTTCCAGTATACTGAGAGTCTCGGCTGCCGTTTCCAGAGTACTCAAACAACCGTCAGTAGGTTGAGTCCTAATCACGTAACTACTAACAGACGTTGTTAAAAGTTTCACTTGTTTGATGGAATGTAAAATAGAGTTACTGGCATATATGGCTTTAGCTTGTGGCCACGTTCCATCTATGAAGACTAAATTGTAATATTCGTGTGTTTGTTGTTGTAGTAATGCGTCAATATCGATTGCATTATCGCTGGGATACAGTAGAACTGTGTTTGTTGCCTTTAGAATATCTTCTAGTCCGTCGTGTCTGCCTGGGAACTTTTTCCCTTTGTAAATAAGGCATTTGCCATCGGCCAAACCCAAACTGAGCATTGGCGCCGTGCGCAGGCAGCGCTTCTCCTCGGCGGGATGTTGAAGCAATATCACGGTGCTGTTGGGTGTTAATTTTTGAGAAGGCAATGCAGAACACCAACATACGACGACTGGCCGACTACAAATACAATATTTCTTGCTTTAAAATTGACAAATTATTTATACCGATTTTCTACTCACCAACACTGAGGACATTTATCTCTCATTTTGGGCGGATCGGCAGGAATGTTTGCCAGTTCATTTAGAACAGTATCCTCTTCCGTCATATTTAAAAAAATCACTCTAGTTTTAAGCGTATAGGGATGAAATGTCGAGTTTTTTATAACATAACAAGGCACTTGGTTTTGTTAACCTCACTAATGTTATCCGGATCTGGGGCCATTTTGTTAGAACTTTGATGTTTAGATTTTTCGTGCCATCTAGGATCGAAAGGTAGAATTTATTGGTTCAACTAGCGCCCACATGATAGAACTTTTTCAATTATTTGGTTTGAATCCTTGTTGGACATTTTTATATTTTAGTCATAAAATATCAGAACAACATGCATGCTTTTTGTTAATTATTCTACTTCCATATTTAATTATTAAAAATACACAAATATCTCCTCATTATTTTCAATAAATAAATTTATGATTCGCAGCACTCTAAATAAAGCTTTATAAAAATGAACCATACGAGTGGTTATCGTCTGAAAAAGGGGTCGCTTGAAGCCGTGGAATTTTCACGATAATTAATGTCGTGTGATTATTTTTCCCTAGCTAGATTCGCAGAACGTAATCGTCTGTACTTGGTTTAATTATAATTGTGCGGTGTAGTGTACCTAAACAGAAGACCACTTTAATGCGCGACACAATTTTTAATTCACAATGAAAAATTAAAATATTTTTCTCAGCACTAAGCTCATGCTGTTTATTTACACTTTGTTAATGCTACTTTGGGACAATAAGAATATACTCATTAGTTGACTTGCAATTGATAGATGAGTTATTAGATTTTCTTGTAATATATTGCTTAAAAAAAGTATATAGATACCTTTTCAATTTAGCGATTGTTCTTCAGTTATACAGTTAAGTAATGCTGGTTGCTGTTTAGATATTTACGATGTCTGATTACATGCTGTAGTTTGTAGTACATGGTACAGTAGTCGACTTATGTCAGTGGTGTAACTTCAAATTAGCTGTTTTCAAGTACTAATACACTCATTTAATAAAACACAAAGCCAAACAGATCTACTGTGCTTTCTAATTAAATATTTATTTATTTAGCTGAAATTAATTAAAATTTAAATGTGAAATATCTCGAAAGCTGCGTAAATAATTTATATAATATTATTGCTTGAATAATAATCCTACATTCTAGAGTTTACCCGCTGGTTTGTTCTGTCACTGATTATATTCCTGTGTGTAGGTAGGTATGTGAAGCCAATGGAACACGGTATATACATGTTAGGGTTCACGAGATGAACGCCGGGTTTATATAAATTACATGACAATACGATAATTGGCCCGAGTCCGACATTCAACCGGCACAGGCAATATGTCATGTTCACACATGTATTTATAACAATATGAAGCGACCGGCTTCTGCAAACACACATGCACACACAAACGCGTAAAGTATGTGCGAACAGCCGTCCCTTTAACTAACTATAGAGCTCACACACAGGACAGCATTAAGGGGGTTAGAATTATTGAAAATTGAACGATTACAATGATTATATCAGTTCATCCACGTGCAAGTAACTGAAGAATATTTCATTGGATGCAATTTGTATTACAATGTATTATTTTAGTTATATAGTATCTTTACAAGAGCAGGAATATGAAGATGTAAATTTGAAGTAATACAAACCTGCTTCACATATCCTTGTGCTAGCAGCCATTGGTACGTGTGGTGATTTATAGACGCATTTCTGTTGTTATGATGTTGTCAGAGCGAGTGGACGGCCTGGTTGCTATGCGAGCATTCACGGTTTTGTTGTTTTATATATTATATCTTCCATGTTTGATGCCGGTAATAATTAGTGTATACTGTCCATTGTGCGCTGACATTCAAGGTATTGTTCATTTCAGGATGGATGCGAGATCATGAACATATACGGACAATCAATGTTGTACCGGACACGTTGTTATTAGCTAGCACTGTGTGAATATTTGCCGCTCGTCCTGTATTCGATATTGTACAGTTAAACAACACATACATATATACGAGTATATTCAAGTCGGGATATCAACTCATTCGGTATTGTTGTGATGATGATTTCAACTGATATTCGAATATGATTTCCAAACAATACATTACGAACTGTTTTTTGTTTTGTTTATTCCGATAGAACATGCTAGTTACTGATTGATAGGCATATCGAGTAAGAAATCGATACAATATGACATGGGAATGAATCCAATTGAAATGTGAAACATCACAATGCGTTGATGTTTTCATAATTCACAGTAAGCAGTATTTGGTTGGAAGTTGGAAAATATATTGTGTTTCCTTTTGTTACATGTATAATTAGTTCAGTGTTATTCTATGATAATGTACAGTTCATGTAAAAAAATAATTTTCTCGGATAACTTACCTGTGGATGCATTACTAATTAAATTACGATATCATAATAGTTCTTTGTTCTTATTTCGTTGTAAAATCGGATGTAGAAAGTCTTGTAAACTGAAGGTGGTTTTATTGTAGTATTATGTAGTTTGCGGATTCTAATAATTGATTGGTAATAGTTGATATTTATAGCTTTGCACGTGTGTATTATATTAATTAATATAAAATCTGCCTACACGCATATGGCATTGAACAGTTCTCAGTCGATATGTTAGTTATCCGGTTTCGGTTGTTATACGAAAATCTATTAATTTGTTGTATTCTAGAACCAGCTATTCATAACTGAATCCTTGGTAGTGTAGCCCGGTATTTCTACGGGTTCTGTTGGAATGAATTCTACATATGGTAGGCAATGTTTCGACTAGTTTCGTGGATCATTGCGCATTGGTCAATAAAGTTGACATATAAGGGAATCCTATTTGTTGAACAACAGTCATGATATTTACACAGGAAGTGTTGGATTAATTGAAAATGTAAATTAGCATTATGGTAATCTGATTCTAGCTAATAACACGTTCATCATTTGTGGAGAACGTTTGTTGTTCTATCTATCAGATAGATATCTATATGTACATCCATACATGCTGAATCTATTATCAATATGTGTGTATAACTTAGGAGGGATATTCATGTATTATCGATGCAAGTTATTGGATAAGTAGAGACACCTGATATTTATATAATGGTGCATGTGGAGGTTAACGAATCCAATGATTGGTTGTAACCGCTGTATGTGAGATACGTGTACGTCCTGCATACAGGACCGATAACCGATGATGATAACGCAGTGAATGGCTGGGCAATATGTCGCACGGTATGACACAGAGGCCCGAAACAATGAATATTAATGCCGCTACAGGATAATGGTTTGATTTGCCTATCATTGAATAAAGAGAGCCGGTTTTGTTCAATATCGTTACCACATGTATTAATTATTACAGAGCTTAATCACTAAATGTACAGTAGTTGTGTGATTTGGCACCATAAAGGATACATATATATATAAACTATATAGATCCGGATCGGATTATATACTTATTATTATGTTACATAGTTTACACAGTACGTGTGTATTTAGTTAATAATGACATACAGACAGTATCATCACGCATTCATACAATCATTGTTTAGCTAGAAAACAAATATGTTTTACGTACAAAGGTTCTTAAATTGAAATATATATGTACCTAACTAACTACTCTGCCATTGAAGAACAACAGCAAATTCTTACAGCAGACAGATAATCATTTCATCTGTAAAGTGTTGCAAGCCATTTATAGTTCAAGTTAGATTCACAGATGGCTAATTGAACGTCTTCACACATGTATTTATAATACACGATTTCAGTATCCAACTTCTATATAGTGGTCTGTGTATGTACATAGTTATTTACAATCATTATCTGTATATGTACATGCAACGTATAAAACATTTCAAATGTTAATCCTCTGCCGTGGAAATGTCCTATTGATATGTAACATTTTGAACATATAATTACGTATGAGTTTTGACGTATGTTCACCACAACATAGTATAAAATAACGATAACGTTCATTACTGAAATACATACCTCATTCCTTTTATTCATTTTATGTCATATGCATGCGAAAGTACGGCTTTTATTTTTGCATTGTATGGAAATATAAAATATAAATGAAATGTACACTGTTATATACTGCAATGCAGTTTTAATTTAAATTTGCTTTAAATTATAATGAATGTTTCCTTGTAATTTATTTTTTCCATAATATTTAATTTATTTTTCATTAAGGAGTAATTATATGAAAAATTATTACATTTCTTATTTAAATGTTGCAAATGAATTATTCTTGGGAATGTCAAGGAATTTTTAAATTAACTATTACATTTGGTTGAGCAGTGCCAAGAAATAAATAAATGTAAAATGTGAAATTCAGAGATACTAAGTAATGGTGCAAGAACAGCTATTAATATAAAGTTTATCAGTATTGCATACCCGGGGAGTGATCTTCAGCCGACAGATACATTATCTTCGCGACATGGCACAGTGATTACATGCTCGATTAATTAATCACCGCTGTAATGAAGAGAGTTAGTGCTGTGTGTTGGAGGTAGACGGACAGACATGTAGAGTGAACGAGCAAACTAGACACCGTGCACTCTGTATGTGGTACATCATGCAGGATCATAATCTCAACGTTATAATTAATATTGATGCAGCTATGCGATCATTGCTACAATACCAGTTACATGTTCGTGTTTTATTGCTGCTACCATTGATCTTAATTTGGAGATTATGTACATGGGAAATTGATATACGATTGCCAGTACCCGGTTCCAACAACACTTCCCCATCTCCATTACATTCACACGCACAAGAGCCACTGTTGTTGTTGTTTGTTGTCATGTGAACAATCAGTTGCTGTCTGGAATTACATCTGCATGTTTGGGTATGAATTTCCAATTATCGTCGAATAATTATTTGATTGTTTTCCAAAAAAAAACCATATGTTATGATTTGTTTTGAATAAAAACTTTTGATATTTACAGTATGCAAATAGAGAAAAACAAACCAATCTGGAACGGAACTTTTCTGAAATATTTATCGAATTGAAATCGAAACCAATATATATATATATATATGTATGTATGTATATATATATATATATATATATATATATATATATATATATATATATATATATATATATATACGTAATTGTTTTGCAGGTTTTGTTATTTGTAAACATTGGTGGTTTTATATTACATAATGATATGTACATATTGTTGAATAACAAATAATAATTCAGAGAAATGTATGTTTAAATGTCATTTAGTAACAATACTGTAATATAAATTAATTGTTAATTTTCTAGAGTATTAGGCCTATACACTTGTTTTCATAATGCATGTATTGGTACATTCATGACTATGTAGAATAATATTCAATATTTGCTAAATAAAATGCTAAGCTTTCATTAATATAAATATAAAAATAATATAAGATACGAGAATTGTTATAGTGAATCTACATATACAATGTTCTAAATATGAAATATTTTATCAATAAATTTCCTTTAGCTAGTACATATTTACATTATAAAAATTGTTTATACAGTAATAATGATTCGTTTTGAAAAGTCATCATTCATACGGCGGCGATTTGATAGTTCTTAGAATTATTATACCATGTCAGACTTATAAGCATGTTAGATGAAAATGCCAGCAACTAAATCAGTATCTTCCTGTTCTTGTAATGTTTCAGCACTTGTCTTAACACTTATTTGAGCAAACGTCAACACACTGGACTTTAGTGGAGTTAATGGTTAAATAGAAAACAGTTTCGATATTCGCACTAGAGGTCTGTGTACGTAACAGTTTGGCACATACAACTATAGAACAGTATTTCACTTCCTGTTTACACTGTGGACTGCTGCTGTTGCTGGTAGTGTGATGTGGTCGATGTTGCAGGTTTAGTTTGGTCACCTGGTGCAATATTGTAATATTGTCAATGCTGTCAGCATATGCATCCAGTTCAGCGGATGTGCAGGTCTGGTCGCCTGGTTATGTCCGTCCTTACGTGAGGTTTGGCCCCGTGCCGCTTCCGCCAAACCTGTAATTGAAATTACCGCAACTTGTCATTTAAATTCAACAAGTTTATGTATGGCCAGTCGAAGCGTTCATGTTTGACACAGAATTGCTGTTGGGACATGGCTCGTTAGTTCGCATACATACGTAATACAAACAATACAGTAACATGTGAACCTTTAGTTGTTTGCTTACTGTAAAAAGAATATACACACACGAACGCAAAAGTATGAACAACAGATCAATGATTTATTTACAATAAAATAACCAAAGTATTCCCAGGATTAGTAAGAAATTAAAACATGATATTATTCTACAGTTCGCTAGTAAGAAGGTCGTGAAACTTCACAGATTTTCTATATGCAAAACTGAAATGAAATGAAACAAAATGGGCGGGGGATTCAAATGAATAATAAAAAGCGACAATCAGGTTGATAATGTTTGTAAATATTTGTTTATTACAGACCAAATGTAAATTCCATTGCTGTACAATGTGTGTAATGCAAATATGATTCATGTGATATTTTGGTTAACCATTGCAGTTATAACAAGTGCAATATAGGTACAAAACAGTAGCTTGTACCTGTGTACAATGTTATGGTTAAAATACATACATACACAATGGCTGCAGAATCACATTGTAATCAAATAGAATTTTACATTTACTAATTCAGCGATTGTAAACATTAATCAAGTGTTCGCAAATATGTTGATTAACAATTTACAATAAACCAAATGTCATGGACAAGCTGAAATCGCTTGAAAATTATGTTGTATCCTGTGTAGAATTATACATTGGTTTTCTACATTCAATCTAACTATTAGCACATTGATATTTTGGCAAATACTGAGAATTATCAATAACAAAGACACATATACTTGTGATTATTTAATTTCTGTTGTGTGAATGTTTTTTAATATGTCTATATTTACCTCCGATTATGCTGACATGATTATCATTACCACCGTGAGCTGCTCCAGCATACATTTTGATTTCTGAAACATAAAATAATGAGTTAGTTATGAGTTGTATCAAGCTTTTAACCTGCCCTTATATTTGTCACTCTTCCATGTGCCCGTCTGTTTTGAATTTATTATTGAAGCTGCTTTTCAGTGAGCTTTGCTTTATTTGTTTCATTATGTATCCCAGATAGTTAGTTACATACTTATCTAAATATTGCTAGCATATGTGTACAGGATTGTAACATTTGTGCTATATATTATTTGTATATCGTATATGTTTTGCCGTCTCTTGCAGTTGTTACTGCTTTAATATTATAGCTACGAGTAATAAAACGTAATGCCTGGAACCGACATATGTTCGTATAATATTAGCAAATTTATAAAGCAAGCAGCCAACTGAATTTGATTACTGCATATAAATTGCTTAGTAATATTAACAGTAGTATTTCACTTTGTAGAGGAACGTTGCTGATATATTTAGTTGTCAGGTAACTTGTGCATTAACGAAGTGTTTGTAATCGACAAACTTTATATTTCAAATATATTTTCCAACTTCCGATGCAGTAAGAAGACCAGCATAAACAAGTGAATTTACATTGCAGACTTCACTGGCACGTTTAAGTTTATAATTATTGAAAATAAATGCAGCGAAATCAAAATGCATGAGCACATTGTGTACTGAGCGAAGGACGGTGATATACGTATGTACGGATGTTTTACAAGAAGATAATGTAAATACCGTTGTATAGTTGTATTCTTACACTGTAGTCAATTACAGTTCATTCTGACAAATAACAAATATTCTTGCGAGTGAATGAATATAAATGAGATTTTATACGACAGGCCAGTTGTAAGGAATCAGTTGCAACATTGCTCGGAGTGTTTGGTATGCGCTTAGCGTAATGGCTACAGACAGATGCAGTGTGGAAACAATGGATGCACTTTCATCATAAGAACTTCGCAGATCGTTTGGGCTGGTGCCAAGAACAAGACTGTGTCTTTCTGCTTGTAATTTCCTCGCCACATCTTATGTAAATGCGCTATAGTCTCGCCGTCACATATTGCGAATACGTCCAACGAAAAAAAAACGAACTTTTTATCGCTGTATATACTGCAGACATGATTTATTTTTTACACAATAAAGATATTGACTATCCATTTAGGAATAGTGCAAAAAATATCAACAAAAATATGCGCTGCATTTGGATTATTCACAAGAGACAGACGTGGCACCCTTGCGAATTGAACACATTGCATTAATAATATTTCTTTTGCGTTTGCAGGAATTGCTCTCATCAAATATTTAAATTCGTCATTGTCCTTTTAACGTTGACCTTAATTAAAGTTTAAATTGAAGTATTGATCACGGTTTAAAAAATGCAGAATTCCACCTTTTTTAATGGAAGGCCCTCATCATCTCTAGTATGAGGCAATGGCAATTAAACTTTTATTTTCTCAAAAGATAAAACCAAAGCTACCACAAATGGACGTAAGTGTTGAATAAATGAAGCTTTCAGAAAATACACTGTGTTGTTTAAATATGGATAAATGTTGTTGCGACTTTGTCACAAGTTCAAATTTGGAGTGTAATTCAATTCTTCCCGTCATTTTTCAAAATGAAACGTTGTTTATGTATGCTTACATCAGCCGGTACTTGGAGGATGGGAGGTGGTTTGTGCCCTAAATGCTTTATTTGTACAATGTCTCATGTTGGAGACAAGTTCATGTCAGTTTAGAAGAGATGAAATAATTCTTGTTTCACTTAATGAACTTTTGCAGCTGTATCTTGCCATGTTTCGTTACCGCGAAGAAACATTCATAAGACACTGCTGCTGCGTTCGTATGCATTACATTTTACACGAGAAAATGTAAATGAACATTTCTTTGTTACATGGAAATGTACATGGATACAATAATTACGAAAAACTTGACTCGTGAGGACAATATAAATGCAATCCGTATTTAGTGTCTCCAGCTTAACATGTTCTTCAAATTGCATATCTACATATCCATGGATATAGAACGTGATCTGAGTTCTTAATATTGTATTAGTAAAGGCTGCATTTCTTGTTGCAATTAGGAACAGTACATTTGCATAAAAATCTAAATGAATAGGCATTATTTAATTCGCTTGCACTGTAATAAGTATTACCGATATTAACGTAGACCTGCATAGACCAGACGTCGTTGTACTCTACCTAGTTACGTAAAGTTACGCAGAGATATTGCAGCTGTTCATTTGTGGTTTGAGATTGTTCATGTTCGTGTCTGCCTTTTTAAATCCTAATGGCAAAAAAGTAGTTAAAAACGTTAGTACACCAACAGTGTTTATAGTGTTTTATTTTTAAACAATTCCAGTAATTTTATTCAAACAGCCACCGTTGAATTAACCAGAAAATAAAACTAAATTGTGTTATTTGTCTTGCATTTTTTTTTTGGTCTGTCGGTATTTCGGTAAACAAGCGTAGGTAAATGAATTTGTGTTTTTGTGCTTCTTTTATTTGTATTTTTGTTGGTGAAATTGACTAAGTGATTGGTTTGTAACGAACAGTTTACCAAATGTGCTGTACAGATTCGAAATTAAGTGAATAGGAATTCATTAGTGCGAATTAAATTGTTAGTTAACCTGCATTCGATACTGTTTTTTGTTCTGATGTCTGTTAAACAAATTGTTTCCATGGTGCATCGAATTATTTACACATAGTAACGAAGTGTCCAATTGTGACTGGAGCAATTTATAGTGGAATATTCGAACGAGAAATACACGTACGTATATAAGTAAATATAAATGATATTCAAGATAAGATGTAACCAGAAATAAATTAATAAATGGAGAATACACATGTTACAGGTAGTAATACGAATGATTAATGACTTCTTGTTGCATCCCTGTAATGGAGGATGTAATAAAAAGCCATGATTCCGTGAGGGTGTGTCATACATACGTACGTACTTGAACGTAGGGTGGTGACGGAGTAGGGGATGGTGGATTGGAATCCTGTTTCATGCTATAGAGGACACCCCGCGGTTAAGGGGCTGTAGCGAACATACATTGCTACTAAACATGACAGAAGCTCATGATAAATATTCATATTGGGGTGTTCGTTGTGCATATACGTTGTATGCCCTTGTCGATTTTTTTTTTCACCGGCGTCGCGATATTATAATCGGTCGTTCAATATGCGGAGACCATTATTGGGATTAGACTAGCAATCTGGATATTGGCTTTCACCCAGCCCTCAAGCGATATCTCCAATATTAGCCATCGTGGAATATGGATTGTCATTGTCTGTTAGGTTCAAGGTACAATTTACCACCAACCATCTAGAGATGACACACGAGGTCGTGTCTCTACTGCTAACTGTGACACTTTGTCTTCGTCTTACGTGGAATTAGCAGACTGGTTTTCAGCGATGTGTCATAATGCCTCTTGTACAGGTAAAATATTGTTTGCGTGCCAGAAACAAACTGAATATGTTCAGTATTAACTCCTGCAAGAGTTCAGAGGTAATTATATGTTTATCCATGACAAACCCAAGAGTAAAAATCGAATGTCATTAAAACTCAAGCAGTAATTGCTGGTGATTATAGGTAAAACAAATAAACGCATTTAGAATAAATTGAGCATAAGTAAAAGGGAAAATTTATCGCAAGAAGTTGTTGACATTCGTAATGAAGTAGAGCGGACGGGCATGCAGTAAATTCCCTTTAACATATTTTCTTATTTCCGGTTAATTTTAGCAACAGACGTTCATATTGACTTGGAGTGCCTTGGAAGTATTTCTCTTCCGACGTTTGCGATGATTAAATTTCCTGCTTAACCTATTTTTACTATTTTCTCATTTTCCATAACTAACTTCTACTCAAAAATAAATAACTCAACGATGAACTTTTGATCCTGGAATATTTATTGGAACGCAATTTTTTCCCGTTTTATTTTGTGTGTTTTATTTTTATTGCATAGGAATAAAAAATAAACCAATTGGTAGTACAGGCGTTCAATATTCAATGATGGTTTTTTAAAATTGCTAACGTGGATGTATTGTAGGTATGTAATTTTCAGTAATCGTTGAGCATGTACAGGTTTATTGAACGGCAGCGGCTCTGTTCAGATGAGTATTGTAATGTGAAACATTACGTGTTTCTTTTACTGTGTTTCGTTCCTGTGAACTCGAAAGTGGCACTTTGAACAAAGTTCATATTTTAGTTTCGACATCTTTAAGAAATTCGCAAACGTACTGAAATTGCTAGTTTGACAGTTTAAATTTGTTCCACGTCTATTCTACTTTCATGTCACGGGTCCCGGGTGGAGCCACGTCGCCACGCATAATACGTAATCCGGTTTGTTTCACGCGGTACAAATCTTCGTATTGCGGACTTTTTGTAATTCTCAAATGTATCAGAAAAAGATTTAATTCATTTAAACTTTTCGAAAAGTTTACGCTTTGCGTCTGACGTCTTTTGTTTTAGCTGGAAACAAGAAACTATAATTGCACAGGGCAAATGTGTGATTTGTACAATGTGATTTCAACAGCAAGAAACGTCAGTATTCATGAAAATGTTTACTGAAATTACGCCAGTAATGTCGTACGTCATACTGTTCAGTGTAAATTCATTGTATATTTTCTGCGAATCAAAATATAGTTAAAAGTTTTATGTAAACAATAAATAGTAACTGTTCTTTGATTATAAAATAATAAAAATATTAATATCTATAAACTGCAGAGGTAATAAAACTAGTGAATTAATTTCATTACATATTGCGGACAATGTTTTTGCATTTCAAATTAGAATATTTTATGTCTTTTATATATTTGCAACTAACAAATAAAATTCGAATTTATTAAATATTGCGAAATGTTTGAATGTTTATTATTGATAATTTATTTAAATGCACAGGATGTAATATTCATTGGTCATAAGTTTGAATGTATGATTTTGATTATTTATTTGTCATATTTGCTGGGCTGTAAATACAATTATGGAATATCGGTATCGATATAGTATTTCATACAATCACTGAAAATTAATTAATAATATATTCGCATGAAAACGAAAACAATTCAACACATTTATAAATGGCCTGGTACATGATTTGTTTAATAAATTATTTTCATATTCTCTACCGTACAAGTTTTCATGCATTATAAATGCGGGGTTAGTTCTTATTATTATTAATAGCTAAAGGGATGCACGAACTTAATATTTCACATAATAATAGCAAAGTTATAATACAAAATAAAATGGAACAAAATGTTATTAAATTTATATGAAAGCTATAAAAGTTTAATGACTTGCCGGTTATTCATTACTGGTTGCTATGCTAGTACTACTACGCACATTGCCTGTAACAGTTTTCATGCATTATGTATGTACTTTGGTAGAGAAATGGCCATGCAGATAGTAAAATATATTCCAGGATTCATTATAATCCTTTTAATCTTCCATTTAAATTGCGAGATTTCCTTTAGAAAACAAATAGACATTATCCTAATTAACTTTTCTTTTTAACTGCCGGCCAGTTGAATTTACGTATTTGTAAACGTTTTACTGTTATCAGTCCACACTGCAGATTCAAGGAGTAGCAAAGGGAGCATTCTAATACCCGACAACATTGTATGACAGTTTGAATGTCGTGCACGTAGGTACATTAGCAATTGTCGTGTTATGTAGATGATTCTTATTTGCCGCAAGGATAATCGTATTGAAATTAATGGAACAAGGATACCGGAAGGATGTGGACTGGTGTAGGGGTAGGTTATGGTGGTAGATGGTCCCATGATCGGAGTAGTGAGGAAGTGTCTCATAGTGTGAACATGTATACGTCACTGCTGCGTCACGTACTGACATGAGTTATTACTCTCTTACGAAATATGACGTCATATTGGTGATTGATGTTGCCCGGCAAACTGTTCGAGCTGCTTGGATGTTAATATTCCTTTAACACACTCAAGTCTGTTCCATAAATACATACACTACACACTATATCCGCCATATTTCACTATAAGATGATCGTTTCATCACGCATTATATATACGTAGATAGATACAGATTATAGTGTGCTTAGCCTGCATGTTCTTTGGCAGTATTGTTCATGCAGCCACGTACACAGTTGAGTGTCTCTTCACATAAGAATGAATCCCATAGTGCGGAATCCAGCAAATGTACGTGCACGCATATGTAATGATGGTGAGATTGTGTGAAAATGTAGCCATAAGGATATGTGAAAAATGACGAGGATGCAGCGAAAGGTTACGGTGAGAAATGTCCCGATATAAATAATGGGATCAACGCACGGCTGGAAATGAGATTGAAATTCACGAAAGTTACAGCGTAAAAATGACCCGACGAATTCTGCCACTTTACTAACGGAATTTTATAGGAAAATATCAAATTTTGGCACAAAAATTCACGACCCATTTCGTAAACGCGCTTACTGAAATATGTGCACCATCCAGTTATCCCATTTGTTAGCTACCTATAATGTATCACCATTTAATCAGAGAACGTTGATATTTGCATAAATTTCTAATATTTCACAGTGATTATGAATTTGTTGATAATTTTTGCAGTTAATGGTATTGGGGAATAATTTACGTCACGGTGAATGTAAAACAAAGCATTTGTTTAATCGATGGGAAATTTGAAAAGCTGCCACTGGCATGATTTGCTACTGGACAACGATTAAAAATTTACCAGGCCATGCATCAGTTTCAATAACGTGTCTAGTTTAATAACTTGCAAGCGACGCAATATTATATTTGGGGCTGTGAGCATAAATGTATTTATACAAAAATCTATACAAAAAAACGAGAATTAAATATAAAATGCACACGCTCATCTACCGCTATGTTTTAAAACAATCATTACACGGGATGCGGGTGCAATGAGAATTATTAATGCATCACATAAGTGCCATGCTTCACGTATTTAATTATGTATATTCGATAAAAGCAAAATACAGTTTGGCACACGATTATTGTATATAAATATTGTTATATTCCACAAATTATTCAAAGTAATATAAGCCAGTTAAATGTGCTTAACCCCCTAATATATCACTCCTATAGAATAATTGTTTGGTAAGTTCCTTTCGAAAGCGTCAAGCAGTTACATTGATTACTGCAATATTCATTTCGACGTTTGGTGGGTATGCAATTTTTCATCCTTTTGCCAATTGAGGAATGTGTATACATGTATATAGGTGTGGATGTATGTGTGTGTGTGTAAAACCTTCGGAAACAAATCGAAGTGAAGCGACGCGGAAGGACGCTGAATTGCGGTTACTAGTTGTGAACATGGCGCGTGTTCGTTGCTAATCAAAGAACGCACAGCCTTGGTGATGGTGAGAGGGTGATAGTAGTGATGGTAACGGTGGTGTGATCATCGATTTACGTCTAATCACTGACAGGGTGGGGAAGCTTTAACTGATGATGGTGCGCTTAGGCTATACATACTGACCATAGAGTCTGAGCGTGCCTTCTGCTCGGCCCAGGGAATTGGTGGATACACAATTGTACGTGCCGATGTCCAGCCGACTAAATGATCTGATCACCAACCACATGAACACCTTGTATCCGCTGCGCTCCTCTCGAATACTGTACTTGCTTCTATAAACAATACCCATGCATTAATGAACATTACACATATCTACAAAGATATGTAGATTCTGTAAAGTAGCTGGAATAATGTGGATAATTACAGTTGTTAATATGAATTATGAATAATGTGGCCGGTACTACATCATCAGGTATATGCAATAATGTTTTATCAGCGGCCGGTGTTAATCATTGCAGAGCGACACGAATATGTCATAAATCTAAACTTATGTGTTGATAACAAGTATCTGTATAGTGGACGTACAGAGATAGATCATATGGCGCTGGTTGCTGTGGCTCTCTGAATGATAAAAGCATCTGGGATTTCTGCAAGCAATACTCAGCCAAGAAACAATTAACGCGCTCTATGATTAATGATTTCTTTTCTCCATCTGATACGCGGCCAGTATGTTTTGTGTTCTGCAGCATCTCGATGCTGGCAATTTCGTTCTGTTTTCCTTTTGTTATACGTTATTTATAACATACGCAGTATATAAATTTTTAGGGACAAAGCTTCCGTAGACCAGCTATATTCTTTGTGTTGTGTATCCGTTTTGTCGTGCAACATAAAAGCAACGACTTTACAAAAGTACCACGGTTTTTCCGACAGAAACTTTCTAAGAACAATGTATTACTCTGCGGATCCATTCCGTGGACTTCTTATTGCCAACAAAATGAACATTTCATTATAATTAACAGATGATTTTATTCACTTGTGGATTTTGTAATTCATACTGGGAATTGTTATGCTTAAGGATTCTTAGAAACTTTTGTTCTATCACGATGTTTTCACAAATTGTATTACTGTTATCTGTCTTGCTATTCGTGTAGATGTTTAGGTATGTTCACTTACCCATTTAGCAACATTTCCCCCCGATTCTTGACCCAGTAATTGATGGTGTTGGGGAAGGCCTCCACGTAACATTCGAGTTGTACGTCCGTGCCCAACGGTGCCCCCAGCAACTGATTTGGAACTTTGATAACGGGTGCAACTGTGAAACATCAAATACTCATAAATCATTTTTTGTTTAATTTGCTCCAAGTTGCTTGACACAAAATGATAGCTTCTGAGCTTTATCAGAACATGCCGTGGCCATTATGATCCATTATTAAGTCTAACTGCACATTAAATAAATGTTATGTTTGTTTTCTTTGTTATAAAATGGCGATTAACCTGGATATTACCACATGGCAATATCTTCCTATGTAATGATAGTCTTGCTAACATTATTATTTCAGCATGTTTGAATCTCTTTCTCTCTGTAGGTTTTTGTGCATGGCTAATTCACACGAGGTTTTTATCTCATCCTTTGCACGGCTGCGATGGTGTAAAATTTTCTTAGCGCTCGCTGTATCCGTTAGATAAGTCTGGCTGCACGTAATGTGTGTGTCTGTGTTTTATTTCGGTTTGAAATTCAGTTTCAAATTTCCTCGGTGCAGCGGAAGTGTGTGCTGTATTACGCCCTATTTACCTAAGCCATGTGCATTTCCATCCACATGCTTCAGGCACAAAGCTCTCTCACTATTATTGCAAAAATATGACCACGATTACTATACAATAGAGCGTGCAAAACGTTTTTTACTTTTTTGTTTTTGTTTTCATATTAATTAAAGTTTCTTTCGTTGACAATTTTCGAAAACGTGTTCCGCGAATGCAGAACCATTGCTGATGAATACTCAGTTAAAAGAACATGGTTATGAACAGCAAAATGATATAAATGTTAGTTTAGGTTCTGTATATATTCTTGCTGAAATGGTGGAGAACCCTAGCTAATAGTGAAATATGATTGTAAATATTCATTAATTTTATTGTAAACAATTGAGTTTAATGATGAAAGAAAATTAGTACAATAAAATTTGATGCGAATATAATTATTAAACATTAATGTCGACAAAGGCTTTTAAAAGGATTTTAAGTAACTTTATATCCCTCTTAACGGCACTTGACTAATGTACGAATCAATAAATGCCGCTCTGAAAGTTTATAAAGTGTGTATAACCACATTTACCATATCGCTTTTGTAAGTTCCTAAATTGTCCGTCAGATTGTTTGGGCGCGATGGCGCATGGCGACGCACGAATAATAATAATAGCCCCGCGTTCACTTCCAACTTTTCCTAATAAAACGCCTCCAACCCATCAGGCACCTTTCCTTCTCTCGATGACATTAAATGTCAAGCGAGTTCGCGAACGAACAACACTTCCGTTTCAGATAACTTTGTATTAATTTATAATCGTTTACTGAATGGATTATATTCAACGTTCCGTTCTGAATACCTTCTTTTAAATGGGTCACTCGGGTTTACGTTATAACAGTTGACTTGGCCTGAGTCGAGAAAATATCTTATCCTTGAAAATTCAAGGCTTCGTTTATAAACTAATTAAAGGAAAGGGAAAATGTTAAATGCATTTATTCTTGCAATTGTAGGAGATTTAATTTTGTGTTATTTATAAATGTTGATGTACCATCAGATTCATTATTGAAACAAATTACTAATATAATTTTGACAGTTGAGAGTTATTCCATTGCGAACGTAAATGTTTGAATTGATGATATTTTTGGTACAATGCAAGAATGCTAATGTTGTTATAGTTTTGGAAACTATTCCATTGTTAGTGGAATAGCGGTTGGTGGAGTATAAAAGCTAAACAACACTTACAGTTTACATTAAGCGCAATTCTCTTGCTTACAGCTGGCGGTACGTCGTTACTTGCTATGCATAGATACGCTCCCATCTGACGGCGATCCAGCCGCCAAAAGTGAAGTTGGCTGCCATTATACGTATCCACTGCAAACAAAAAGAAATATAAAACTATTTACATTTCTCTATACACAATGCTAGCAGCATGCATATTTCTCAACTGCATTAAGAAACAAGTTATAAAATAGTGGTGTAATTCAGTTTTCAGCTGAAGTGAACTGAATTTACCTCCAATAACTCTTGTTGTAGTTCGATAAGAAGTTGTGGTTGGTAGGGTTGGGAAAATTTGGGATTTCCGAAAATGTTTTGTTGGCAAACACTTTGTGCGTAAAACACGCATCCGAAGATATCCGTTACCGATTTAATCGTGTTTGACCCGCAGATTGTACACAGCGGTTTTCCGTAATTGAGGCTGTTGTACAGATATTGATCGTTAATTGCCTAATGTTTATTACTTAAATCACTGTAATCTCCCGCTTGTTAACTATTGGATAGATACGTACCAGATAAATTCGTAAGCACACACAATTATCTACAATTTATTATTGGCAAAAATCTATATAAATTAAAACTGGGTATAGAAAATATAGGTCCTGTGGTACAATCTCGACTACTCTCATGTATCTAAATATTTTTGTCAGTGAATTACTTTTTGAGTATTGTTAATTTATTCTGCAAGGAGTCACATCCGGCACTTGAAACTTTACAGCGTTCGCACATAAAAAATTGCGGACGTGTCAAGTGTGCGCGTGATGATTCTTTGCAAGTGCGTTAACAGTATGTTGCAGCACGCAATTAGCATTATCACCAGTAGCTCAGCACTAATGTGATATAGGTATCTATATTTGACTGAGTCACGTGGCTGAAACGCCTTGGGTTGGACCGTCGCATCAATGATTGAAACATTGAAATATACATGAGAGTTCCTGCTACACCGCTTTTCCTTTTGAACAACTCACCCGCGTCATCCGTATACCAATGGAACTGCTTTATTTTACTTCGATTTCACGTTTCTTCTCCCCTATTTCTGTTAGCGGTTCTATACAGAATTGCTGCCGGACCGCGTGTCCCATATGTATTTTGTATTGGTTATTTTTTTATGACCGCATACTGTACGCTAAGTAATTATAAAATGATTTCGTGTTTTAATATTTATGTTCTTCGTGGGGTCTCGGGTTATGAAATATAAAAACAGTACCTACGTTTTCCAGATTGTTACACCAGTGTTTTAATTACTTATATGCGGAAAAAGTTTAATTGGAGTTTTACTACACTGGCTAATTGAACGATAAACGTACGTGGAAAGCCATTAAAAGAATTGGCAATAAATTACAATAAATAGTTCAGCAAATATAAGAAAATACATTTATATAAATATGTACCTAGTTATTTGTTGTTATTGCAGATTTGCGAAATGCTATAAAAATTCGATGAAACATGAAAACAATTTGTCACCGTGAAGAGATTCGGAGTGTCTTCAGAATGCCGGTCAGACAAGAAATATGTATGTAATACAATTGAAGGTGTTTGACTTTCCACCTTCGGCCTATCGTCAAACATCACGCTCCAATACTTGCGGACCCTCTAGAATACGATCAGCGGCACCGGAGCGGACCGTCCGATGGAAAAGTAACAAAGCAGTGTCCCGGCTCTTGGCACGTAGGTATCAACTAACCAGTCCTACTGCTCTCCCAAGCATATGATCGATTGAATAATTTATATGTATCTGTGACCCGATCCATTTCACGAACTCGTTGCCTGTCTTCTTTGCAATTTCTACCGCGCTTTGTAAACCATCAACTTTTGCAAAATGACGCTAATATTCTAAAGGGATATTATATAAAATCTGTCTAATCATTTGTGCCTTATTGAAACCACTCAACCTATGCGAGAAGCACCACAAGCAGCACTCTTCTCTTCTGATTTAATACGATTGCTGCAGAGCAAACTCAACGAACAGCTTGATGCAATATCTCTCTTCAGTCAAAACGAATTGAGTTTGGTGGTATATGATTGATTGGAAATGGATATTGTTTCTGTTCGTAGTACTGAAGATTCGCCTGATATTTCTGAGATCTTATAAATTTTCATGTATCCATCACCAGATGTTTCAGTTTGCTGTAGATTTTATTTTCAGATTTACAGATGTATATTCTTTGTAGGTTTTCACATTCTATTGATTAATGAAGGGATGTGTCACGGAATGCGGAAGACAAGAAGAGCCCATGTTACTGTAAGTTCATTAAAGCATCTTGCACAGTTTAGCAAATATACTCTCTACTGTCATCATCATTAATCCATATAAACGTACATGCGTTGGTACATACGCCAGGTGTTACGTGATTGCACGATGATTGCATCAACGAGTAAGATAATTTACTATGCATTAACTATCACACAAAGTTCATTTTATATGTTTGCCAATTGAAGGTACTGATACAATAAAAACCTTGAAATTGTGAATGTAAAGTTATTTCGTACGTGTTGGTAGATTATATCAAAGGATGAATAATGTGTTCAAATTATGCGATATCAGGACGAATTTGTCTTAATCCATCTAAATAATGTTACCAAGGCTTTTTCCTTTTTTATGATGAACGAGAGGAGCACCGTCATGCTCGTGCAGTGTATAATAACCAACGTGTAGATCGTAAACACATACACATTCACTACTTACAGGTCCGGTGTGAATAATTTCTGTGGCACAGGCTACCAAGCTTTGGTGCTATTTGGTACGGTGTTGCGTGCAACCGTACGTACACGTAGTTGATGCCGACAAGCCGTGCTATTTGCAGCGGTTTTTGCTCATTTGGCATTTTGACGGATGGGAGCTCAGTTTCCGCTCACACTGGTATGAAATTTTGATAGAGTCGATGTACCGCCTAAGGTTATACTTCTGCTTTATAGATTCACGTGCGTTGCCGAATCGTGCTACATGGATGCTCCTGTTCTTTAAATATTTCATGCTGCGAATCGATTCCTGATTTTGGAAAAACGTTGAAGTTATATTCAATATTGCCATAGACATTTATCCTGAATGCGAATTATAGTGATTTGACCTAACATTTTATTTTCTCTTTAGCATTACGTTGCGTAAATAATTCTCTTAACTTTCGCAAATATCGATTCAGTTGTTGTTTACGTTCGTTAATGTCAGATATTAAATTTATTATTTACACAGTGTGACATTAAAGTCGTGTGTTTGAAATACGGTGCTCGTGCTATTTAAGCGAGGTGTACATTGCTTGTGGTGTGAATGCCAGCAGCACGGGTCGCGTGTGACAAGTCGTTAATGCACCAGGAAACTTTCGCAGATTTTATAAGAGCTTAGCAGAGCATAAAATAAATAGGACGAAGAAAATGCAAAAGTGGAAATAGCAATTCACTGAATGTATCATTGAATTAGAGTTAAATGGAAGGACATATAGGAAATGTTTTGTACATTGTGTTAGATGGGACATAAATCGTACCAGTAGCCTCCACGTGGCATGTCCTGGGTAGACTTTGGTCGAGCTAATACTGGACGTCGGTTACTAGATGTAACCAGCTTATTCATTGTTTAATATTTAGTTAATATGATTATGCGGAAGTGTATATTGGTTTGGCTGTTGTCAGTTGCTAAGAGATTCCATCATACAGCGCCATGATAATGATGGTTTCAATATACATGATCAGCTTTACCACCGGGCTAATAATTAAGCTCTCTATGTAAACATAATACTTGATATAGTTATGCTAACCGCTGATTACATTCACGTGCATTTGCTTTGCAAGTTTGTTACATGCTAGTTCGGTAGTGCGAAATGTGTACATGTAACATAACAATCAATATAATTGTATGGAAAACATTGCTAAATATCTGAATAGCTAATTGCCGAAGTTGGGAAATTAGTTAAAGCTGACTGTTCTATTTTCGAGTATTTTGGGTAATATAGTTGCGTTAGTTTTCTTTTATAAAGGTATAAAAAGGTCTTCTGCTCTGGGATTAACATTTTACAAGGGGTAATTTTAAGCTGACAAACTTAGAAGTAATGTGACTTGACCTTAACACAGGTCTGCGTGAAATGATTTTTTGATCTAATATTAGAAATATTCCGGACGTACAGGAAACAACTTTTTGTAAGAGAATTTCCCAAGTCGATGAAAGAAACAACCAACCAACCGTATATATTAAACGCTCTGCTTATCATTTCTTTATTCGTTTTCTTATAAAGTATAGAACCGTCCGTTTTCTATACCTATAATTATTTGACACAACAGTATTATTTGTGAAATCCACCGGTCACTATATTGTTATTTGATTCAGTTATTATTAACACAGGGATCACGCAAGGATCCTAAATATACCAGGTAGTAATTTCCATTTCTTTTTCATATTCGGTGTTGTGGTGCGAAGTGGACGGTGAGTTATTCTTTCCGAGTCGCTTCAGTTATACTAATTATCGGTTTCTCTAAACGTTTGTCTTTGGTTAGGAAACAGCAGATAAGAAGAATGATAGCGAAAGCGCACGTATTACTACTGCAGAACCACTGGTGCTTGCTGTTCTAAATGATAATATACTGGCACTAAACATGCCATTTAAGCAGTGTCTTCATTACAATAAACACAGAGTTCATATGCCAAACTGGCATTAAGATATTTGTTAAGTTTGGGAAACATATAAACTAGGTTAAAGTTTAAGTAATACAAAACGTGGCCGGAATAAATTTAGTCTGTGGCGTAACCTCGGTGATATATGGCACGAATCATTCTCACACTTATTGCAAAACGAATTTTGATTTTCTTCAATTGATTTATACCGAACGACAATTGAAATTTGTAATATTTTTGTATATTACATTGTACATTCCATTATTCTTTTCATATCCATAATATGAATTCCATAAACAATTATAAAAAGTGTACATTTATTTCTTTGTCAATGTTTGAAGAAGAACTAGTGCATTTTTTGTCTACGGTTATCGTTATTCTCTTGAACATCGCCATTGAGATATTATCAAGTATTGTTTCACAGAAAGTCTTCGTACAAAGCTAAAGTCCTTTGTGATTTGTTATTGTTGTAGTTTTGAAACGTAACTGCTCGATGCACATTTCACCATAAACATTTACCACAGTTTTTATCTGAAGAAATGTTAAGCAAAGTTTCCATGAAAAAGACTATAGTCGAACAGTATTCCATTTTAGATAGAAATCTTTTACAAATCCTTGTTTATTCAAGTTGAATTGTTTTAAAAAAGAAAACGTGCTTGGTGCAAAAAATTGTCACATTGTGTAATCATGTAGAGTATGGTAAAGTCATTTTTCAGATTTGACAGTTGTGTTAGTTTCTGAAAAAGCAGTGGGTGAATTTAGTCGAGTTAATATAAGCACAGGGTTTGGTAAAAGTAGGTCTCTGGTACACGTCTGCGGAACATGAACCATCAATCATTCACTTCACACGACCTATGTTCATTAGTTATACGTTGGAAATCTCCTGAAATATCTAGCACTGTATTGATAAATGACATATTTAATCCTGTAAACCTTTACGTTGCTCAAGTCATTATCAATATTACATTTGTCGGCTCACCTATCCTTCCTCCTGATTGATAATTAAAAATATCAATGATCCACAGAGGGACATGCATACATTTACGTGAGATTGATTGATGTATATTTGACAATTTAAACTCAATTGTCGATTCCTCTTCAGCCTGGCATTTAATTCCAATCCGAGTTAAAAAAAGAAAGAAGATTATTTAGAAGTGGGATCTCTCGTGATTAACTAGTAGACACTATCATAGATTACGTTGTTAGAAAGTGGAATACAAATAAAATTACTCCGATAAATCTCAATACACTTGACGTCTAGTCTTATCGTTTTTCCCCTCAGTCACGTTTAAGCGATTTTTAAAAGTTTTTAGTTATAAAGTGAATCAATACAATACGCCCGAGGGTCGTTTGACTAATAGTCAGATTCCAGTGCGTATCAGTCATTCATTGTTGTTGACGAAAAATCAATGTAACAGCGAGAAAAATCTCCTGGAGCAGACTGTTTGATGGATGCCGCTCAAATCTACCGACCTCTTGCTACTGATTCTCGCGAGATATCTACAAGCATGCATATGGAAATGGAAATATCACATTATACACTGTGTCTGCTGTAGCCATGTACGAATAACTGAACCGCGTACTGTATTTTGTTTTATTCGTCGACGCCCGTCGTGATTGCATATTGATATTCATGTATGACACGCGTCAGATTTATTTATGTGAAGCTTTCACGGAACGTCTGATTCGACTCTAATTTATCTACCGCGTCGTGATTCGACTGCCTCGCGGCTCGAATCTGGTTAATGGATCAAGTACATAACCTAGTTTGTAGAGAAACTGAAGGTTATTCCGAGTTTCTGTAACGCAATGGACGGAGGAATAATATCACCGAGTAATGTATGAATTGTAATGATTAAAATAAATACGTACATGCTTAATTTAAGTGGGAGGAATTACGAACAACATTATATTTGAATTAAATCTAAACCAGAACGAAATGTTGTATGTACAATTTTCACCTAATATGTATTGTGTTCTTTACAAATTGATTTTTGTTATCGAATAGAATAACTCGCATTAGCTAGCTACGCTTTTGTATTAAACTAAATTAGTGCGTACCCGAATATGTGACATCGTACGTACTAGCTGAATACGCATTTACCTCTGATTGCTTCTCGGGTTCCCTTCCGCAGGATGATGGGACCTCCATCCTCACGTCGCCATGTGATCCGAGGAGTGGGGTGTCCTGTTGCACGACACCATAAAGTTGCGTTGTCTCCCTCGGCCACCGCCAAATCACCACTTGTATCGTCGTAAACGATATCCGGCGGAACTGGAACATGTAAAACGGTTTTTAATGCAACGCCCTAATGGAAATATGGAACTTTCACGCGGTTTGTTAATGCGTTCGAACCCCATGTTGGAAATAAACTTTCTGCTCTTAAATTTTACTCGCGCGCAAATGGTACGCCGGACGGAATATGACTGAAGACGCATTAATAACATTTATTAAAAATAAACATTGCTAAACAGGAAATTGTATTATCTCCTGCAGAATGCAGAAATAAATTCGTACTTATTAAAGCAATGCACTTTATCCAATTATAAATGACACATAAATAGAAATAGCAATGTATTTGTTTAAACGAGGTTAAATTGTAGCCGGTTATCCGAATTAACAGAGTAAATACACGTCTAGAATTTATTTCTAATTAAAATATATTCTTCAGCTTTTGATGTTGAAGATTACAGTGTCGAGTGGTGCTTTTTTTGCGTTGCTAGTTTAACGTGCTGCGATGCTGTAGTTTATTTCATCAAAACATGATTAAACTACGGAGCCAGTCGTTCCGTTGTGCGCAGTGCATCTGCATCTTGTGTTTAGCAATTGACTTTTGTTCCCGCCAGTGTGTCTGCACTTCGTCTCACTCTATCTATATTAATTAAATACGTTTAGAGCATGCGAGCAGCACTCGTCCGTGTTCCTTTGTTTTTAATTAGACGAGCAATTAAGCAGCGTACAGGAGTACGTGGTTCAAATAGACTTGCCAGCCATATCGTGCTACACTTCAACATCTACCTATCTCACGGCAAGTACCACTCAGCATCTTCATTTACGGAAATTTATATTAATGCACTTGGTAATTACACGCTCATTAAATATATACACCACAGGTACTGAGAAGCTGCGAATTTTAATTCTATAAGTTTAAGTGTGTGTCTATTTCTGAATACTCTATAATATTATCATTTGATTGATAACAAAATCCCTTGCACGTATGCAATTAGTGGATACTTAGTAAGAACAATGGCATACTAGCACAATAATGCCTAAATATCCGAGACTTGAAGCAGGAGCAGGAGCATGCAGCCTGCACGTAATGTAATAGCAGGAATACTCTGCTGTCGACCTTGCTTGAGCCCCGAGCCCAGTGTGTTGGTTGTTCAAGCAGTGCAGCATAATTAACAAATGCAATTACAGAGCGCATCTATCATCTGTGCAAGATATAGCGCGTGACCTGAATGGATGCAGCCCGACATAGCTCTAGTTCTATTGTTGTATCGCGCGTAGGAGCAAACAGGTAAATGTTACGAAGCGTAGTCTGGAATCGCACGTATGTTTGCTGCCGAGGGTGGCTGGTTATTTGATCTGTGACACTGCCGCAACGAGCTGAATTGAACGCGGCGCGGTTCAAGTGTTTGCTGTCTTGTTGTCTCTTGGCTAACCACCATTTCCCTTCTGCATTGTGTGTTTATCAATGTTTTCTCTCTCTGCATGTCTGTGAGTCTCATCTTTCTGTTTCCTCAACGTGTAGACCGTCTAACCCGGGATCTGCGTTAACGATTACTAATCTAATTACAGTTATATACGGCATTGACGTTGGGTCGCACCACGTTTTTACTCCACTACAGTAAAGTTTGCCACTGTGATTGTCGCCTTGCTTGTTTTATTCACACTTCATTTCATTTTGCCAGTACGCAAAAGTTATATTTAAAAAATATAGTGTCTGAATTATTTACTTTCCGTGACTCATTTAGACGTAATAATTAACGTAGCAGGTGTATGATATTTCATATAGCAATATGTTTTTCTTTTAGGAAGAATAATGATTCTCTTGGAATAGTGTCAAGTTGTAAATCATAACGGATTATTTGTTTTTCAAATTTCATGGCACATAGCTACACGGCTCGTTCTGCAGAGATTATGTGCAACTTCAATGATATGGGTGCTTTTTCATTTCGCGAGCAATTCCGTTTGTGATGGTTCGGGGGCTGTTTCATAACGAAAAATGAATGTTCAAGTGGACGGACATTAATAAAACTTGTATACAATGGACTTGCGCAAAGTCCATATACTAGATAGTTGAACTAGCACAATTTATATTGTCAGTATGGTAGGTAATTGTGAATTAAAGTTTAATTTTATGTTAGTAGTTCCCGTAAAATAAACTGGGTCATTGATTGTTACACAGAAGCAATGAGGTTTCATTATTGTACAATTACTCCGATGCTAAGATTGTATTCTAATGAACCTGAAAATACTCGTCGCTGCAATGATGCAACATTATAGCTGCAATTATTGTTCGTGTTGAATGTTATCTCCTAGATTTCGTACGATTTCCATGGAATATCCGCTGTGTACGTGGTATTTTTCGTTTATGCAACTATGCACAAACAATGTACATAAAAGGCTAGCGCTTGTAATACAAATATTTAATGAAACTCGTATTTCAGAATAGATGTAGATATGCTTTTATATGCGCAGGAATGTAAACTGTACTCAAAGGCGGGTAAATGTTATGATATACCTACTGCAGACTGCATACATGTCTACATATTAAATTATAAATGTACAGTTAGTAAAAAAAGTATTTGGACAAATGAATATCTTTTATTTAAATGCATCCAACTTATACCAAAACAAATTTATTCAATTAAAAGTACAATCATATGATATCTTGAACCCTTTCTTTGTAATATACTATGAGACAAAACAAAACAAAAATCGGATAAAGAAATTAAAAAAATAAAACTTAATACATGTAACAATAACAACGCAAAAAAGTATTTGGACAAGTTAAGAACGGAAACTTACAAGCAGCACAATGAATATAAGAATCATATTAGAAATACATTGTATGTTGTCAAATTAATTCAGTCTAGTTATACCAGTTGTGAAGTGTATTTCAAGTTATTTAGTGTTCCTTATGGGTCCTAAAACAAAGGAAACTACGCTAGGGGAACGCCAAATTATTATTAATTTGTTTAAGAATGGGAAAACATACAGAGAAATAGGAAATTTAGTAGGAAAATCTCATTCTACGATTGGATATATTATAAAAAAGTTTAAAAAGGACAATACAGTAGAAAATAAGCCTCGAATTGGCCGTCCTAAAAAATTAACTGATCGTGAAAAAAAATTCATTATACGCCAAGTAAAAATTAACCCTCGAGTAAGCGCTTCTAGTTTAGTTAAAATATTAAAAACCACTTCACAAAAGATAGTTACACCACAAACCATAAGAAACGTTTTGAAAGATGCAGGTTTTCACGGTCGTGTAGTTAGGAAAAAACCATGGATTAATAAAGTCAACAGATCCAACAGATTGAAATTCGCCAAAGAATATGTTAACAAGTCTCAAGACTTCTGGAATAGAGTAATATTTACAGACGAGAGTAAATTCAACTTGTTTAGTTCGGATGGAAGGCAAATGGTATGGAGAAAAGTACGCCAAGAGATGAACAAAGTAAATTTAATGCCAACCATCAAACACGGCGGAGGCTCGGTAATGGTATGGGGGTGTATGGCTGCAAGTGGAGTGGGAAATTTACAAATAATAGATGGAATTTTGAATCGCTTTGGATATTTAAACATTTTGAAACTAAATTTGGCCGATAGTGCAGAAAAATTAGGACTGCAGAATAATTTTTTATTCCAACATGACAATGATCCGAAACATACAGCTCGGATCGTTAGAGAGTGGATACTCTACAACACACCAAAATATTTACAAACACCGCCACAATCACCCGATCTCAACCCCATCGAGCATCTATGGCAAGAATTAAAAGTCAGAGTGAAAAATCATCAAACAAAAAATCGACAAGCTTATATTCAACATCTAAGAGAAGAATGGAACAAAATTCAACCAGAGGTTACAAAAAAATTAGTGGAATCTATGCCAAAACGACTAAAAGAAGTTATAAGACTAAAAGGATATCCCACTAAATATTAAAATAAATTTGTAAGATATTTTATAAAAATTATTTTTTTGTCCAAATACTTTTTTGCGCTGATATTGACACATGTAATAAATTTTTTTTTTCTATTTCTTTGCCTGATTTTTTTATTTTATTTTTTTCATGTTATATTACTGAGAAAGGGTTCAAGATTTCATATGATTATAGTTGTAATTGAATAAATTTGTTTTGGTATAAGTTGGATGCATTTAAATAAAAGATATTCATTTGTCCAAATACTTTTTTTACTAACTGTATGTATATTATTTCTGTAGTTTTATAAATGTTTATACAACGTTGGGGTCGCATTCACCCAAACAGAACTTTGGTTTGATGCATTTATTTAATTTGGAAGATACTATGTAAAAGTACGTGTATTTATGATTCATGGAAGGCGAAAGAGAAGCTAAGTTGATTAGCCATATATTTACTTACTGCAGGTAAAGTTCCGCAGCCATATCAATACTAGTAATGGTTTGAAACACGCATAGTGTTACTGCCAGTGTATCAAACATAATCGTGGAATATATTAAAAATCTACCAAGTCACACTTAAATAATTAAAAGTTTAAAATTGCATTCAAACATGCAACTCATGTAACGTAATCCAAATAAACGATTAATTAATAAAAAGAAAATATACGACGCATAATTATGAATGTATAACTGTAACACGCAATTATGTTTTAATATTATATATACAATACATTAGTATAATGGAATGAGTAAAAGATTTCGTCATTTTATTTGTAGCCAACTGTCAAATCTTTAATTATTACTGAAGATATACGGAGTACAGTTTTTAATTCTGGCCTTGTACATATAAATTATATTCCTATCATCCAGAATAATAAAAATAACAGTCGCCGGAATATTTATTTCGTCGTTGGTTGCGCAGCAATAATTTACGGAATTTTTTACTCGTTCCAGTCACGAATAGTGAGTAGACATGACCCACTTGCAAATCAATGTCGTAACAAGTAATCAATAACGGTGATAATCTAGTCTATAGCTTTCAATATGTATGTATGCATATGTCAATACTATGTATTTCGTATTTGGTACGTCGCTATTTCTGTTTTGTAACTTTTAGCACAGAAATTTGTCAAACATACTGACCTGACGTTCGTAAAGTTTGCGGCCTGTCTTAGTTGCACGGAAAGTTTCGACTGTCAAAACTGCATTATAAGATTCTGAAATAAGGCTTTACAAATTTGAAATAGGTTCATTATTGATTATTCAGTCGATATTAAAATATTGTAGGTATCCTGGTTGCGTAATATTGCAGTAACCTGCATTTGGCAGTTATCGCCAATAAAAATTTCTCTTCAAAAACTCCCTAAATTTAGAATTGGTTAATGGTATAAGCGTACCATTAATTTCAATTCTGAGTAAACCTTTTTGGATTAAATTTCTACATCGGATCACACAGCTAGGAGCGTAATAAAATTTCATCAGTTATTAAAAAACAAACAAATATAAAAACAATTTTCACAGCTCGGCAATAAACGAATAATTACGATAACGAGAAATGATGCTTTCATGTCAAGCACTTTCCATCGAACACTTGTTTAGCTCGTTGGGGGAAAAAATGGTACCTAGTTTTCAAAACAATACACTCGAAAAACTCTACAAACAAGCTCTAGCAAAAACTGTGTATTTGCTATATGCATCATGGACGAGAAATCAGCATTGTTCCGATGTACGTAATCAACACAAACATGAAGTTAGTCAAACAATGAAACATGCAGATCACCAAAGTGCACACTGGGGATAGAATCATTGTGTATGTGTGCGTGTCTGTTGAACCTGTAATTAAAAGTCAAGCCGAACGCAGAAAAAAGATCTATGAACAATACCATTCATCCTCATGTACAAGTTATACAAGTGTAGCCCAGTCTGTCGCTAGCTGGTACATTCTACGCTTCATTGCGATTCGCAACGGTGAACGGCAAGCGTGGTCCGTTGTTCTAGAATTGAACACGACCACCCGATCGACCGTCGCACAACCAGCCAACTGGACGTACCATACATGCATGCATGCAAACTATGAATGGTCTTCACCAACTGAACTTGCATCTCTGCAAGCAGAACAATGCCACAGCAAAACGTGATCCCGTTATCTCAACGTTTTCTTTTGTCAGTTAATTTGTTCTAGAGATAATGTTTCAAGATCTTCTGGCTTAGAACGCAATATATCTAAAAAGTTTTTGAAATTTTTACAAAAAGTACGCTTGATGAAGAAAATTCAAGTAAAGGTAAAAATAGAATGTAAATATACATTGTTCCACATTTATGAAATCTATGGCATTTCGCTGATGCCATTACAATTGTACACTCAGTTGCACAGAGGAATTCTTAGGGAATATTCTGTGCGCTGTATGTCTGAATTGTGGCCTGTAGATTACTGCAGAGTACTCTCTCATCTTTACTATTGTCGTCCGTATGTGAATATATCATTGTGCAAGTATGTGCACATGAGTTTACCCGCGAGGCCCGCATTTGAACTACGTACATCTGAAAAGCGTACATAATGCATTTCATACAACCACATAACATATACTCGTAGATATTTCTAAATCCTCGCACGGAATGAGTGTATACGGAATGAAAGGTTTTGTTGCATTATACAGAAATATTTTGAAATACGCATTTCTTTCTGACTTGGGTAGGAATTAACGGATTATGTTTGACAGAACAGACAAAAATAAAAACCGAAGAGAGAATTTATTTGTAAAATTTTCTCTTTGATGTACAGTCTTACAACAAAGTCACAGTAGAATGTGTAGCTTAGCAGATTACGTTACGACAAATTTATAAAGCTAGCAATACATCGACCTAATGTCTGATGCATTTACATGGATTAAGATTTCAACGAACAATGACGAATGAAACCTGAAGCATTAGTAATTTTTTTTTAATATACACGCCAATTTTGTGTTTTATTTGTTGTTCGATCTCAACGATAGTTTTGCTAGAATCATTAGCGTAATGTATGTATTATATTAAAACCATAAAAGGGAAATATTTATTTTATTTTGAACATGACTAATTACATTAGTTAGAGAAGTTTATTCAAAGTGATTTAATTTTTCTAGTACCAGTGCCGTTCTTTGAATATTTTCTCTATGTAACTTTAGTTTCCGTGAATAAAAAACTGATGTTTTCTTTTCAGGAGAAAATGGAGACACGTTTTCAAAGATATTTCTGCTTGAATTTTGTTAATGTGATAAAATAAAAGTGGGCAGAGTAAATACGAAACAGGTAAACAGACGTAACGAGAGGCTACGTTGCCTACATGTCTAGTAAATATTTACACTATACAGGAATTTCCTGTTCCTTTGCAAAATTATAAAAGGCTTCCTGCTGGTCTCTTACCTAAAGATACGTGGTATAGTTCGTGAAACAGGTTCTATACTTTTATATAGAAAGTCTTCAAAACACAACATGCAAATACAATTTCATAAATAATCATTTTTATCCAATTTACTTACATTTGCTAGTAGTCTTATAAATTACAGTCATTTACCATTTGATAGTAACTAATAATTTGGAGACGAACGACACAAATTTTTGGTTCCCTCGTCAAATATTTATGTTGTTGGCTTCTTTTGTGTGAACAACATTTATTTGTTCCGCAATCAATTTCAATGATGTGTGTATTAATAGGAACGGAAAGTGGTGCACGCAACAGAATATTTTCGTTACTATTGTCATATTATTATATACTTGTATTAAGTGCACGAAAAGGAAAAATTGTACATATTTGTAAAATGAATTAGCAGACAAAAGAAGTGATTTCCATCCATGGACATGCACTATTAAGTAAAATGTTCTGAAATATTTTCTATTAACATCAATTTCCATGTGGGCATGTATGTACATTGGAATAAATCTGTTACACATGCCAGAATCCATCGAAAGCTCTGTAATTATATGAATCTAGTACTCTGTAATTTTCGACAAATAAGCTGTAATACTACGAGTTTAAAATCTGGAAATCCAGCCCTCGAATGTTTAGAACAATTGTCTAACATAGCTCTAACAATGTGACAGCAATTATATATGGAGACAAATATATGTAAACCAGACTCTGTAGTGTACTATCATACGTCAGAATGTTGTCATTGTATCGTGAACATAATACGCTGAAACAATCCAATGTATGAACATTTATTGAAGTGTAATCGTATTCTGAATTTCTATTTTGATGTGACATACAAAATTTCATACAAATTTCAAGCAATCTTGTTTTTGAAACTCTTCAGATTTATGTTGACAGCTATTGCGTCAATATAAAATTGTTTCTAGATGCACAATATGTGACTGGAAAAATTATACCATATTATGGAACCTTGAGAGCAAGGAATATTAGTCTGAAAATAAAATATAATTACCAGTTTGCAGTGCAATGCCGGCTTGACAGCTTATAATTCTATATGTACACAAGCAGTTAACATGAAGTACTGTTAGTAATCGTCTTGTTGAGAAGTCCGTGCCGAGGTACTCTAGCAGATTATGATGTTAACATTTATAATTGCATTTTAATCTGGTTGATGTATCAGGACGGAGGGCGAGTACTGAAGTACACGCACATAGCTACCTAGTACTCTACATGTCTGTTTTACTTTATTTTAGATTTTAATCTTGAAAGCAGAACGCATCCGCCACTTTAATTACGGAAAAATGCTCGACCCACTTGAATCCACTGTTAATCTATACCGAGTGCGAGAGGATTGAAATGAATTACGGCCTGGATAAATAAACTGAAAACGTGCTTTTTAAATTCTATTTTCTTGAAACTCTACCATCGCACGTTACACAATGTGCTGTTGCTATGTAGCGTGTTTATACAAAGTGTTTAATCTTTATTACTTTTGTATGCATCTAAACTAATCTATAAACCTTACTAAAATTCTTGCACTGGACTTTCAGAAGTGGAACGTGATAATTTCCATGCGTCAACTTCAAAGCACATTGTTCACCAGTGGCAGAAGCAGTTTTATATGGAATATCCATATTAGCTTCATTTGTATTAAACCGTACATATTATACTGTGAGATATGCATCAGCTTTGCATGACAATAAAACAAGAGAATGACGAAGGAATATTGAAGTCTGTAGGTATGTGAATATAGGGCACAAGCAATATTGCATCGGGTTTAACGAAGCTGTAAATCCGAACATACTGCCATCTATTATATCGACACAGTAAAACCAGTGCTCATGCACCTACGTTCGTACATTCATTCAGCTACCTACTTTTATTTAAGACTTATATATACGGGAACCGTCCATACTTCATCTCCAGGAACTTGCATTACTGCTTGCTTACTTTATATCCTCATATATTTTTCATTAAGAATTCAGATTTACCTATAAAATATTGAACAGTTTCGTACGGATTTGATTGTATTATTTTGTACTACCAGTTCGTGGAGCATAAAATATTTCCAACGTGGCTTGCTTGATGGTATCCAATTGTACTGGCTGTGATTTATTTATTCCTGCTCTAATCAAAGCCTTTAGTTTTTGTCTCCATTGGTGTACGCAGATAGAAAAAAAAAAACGATAAATTGTTTTTTCTTCTTGTGTTCTCGCGAACGGTATGTTGCGACATCAATTCTGGGCGACAATGGTATTAAGGTTTGTTTTTATTTTGTATTCGTTCGTTTGTTTGCTTAAAGCATCCACACGGCTAAATGCAACCAGTATACATTAAATCGGCGTTGGAGTGTTGGACGGGTGCGATTCTAGCGAGCGGAAACATCGTGTTATGTACAACGAAAAACAATAAACGCGCCGGCGTTACTTAAAATTACAATCCATGAAATTGAAACGTAGAAGCCGTTAATTTTAAACACACACCATTAAACAGAACGGATCGCGGAACATGCTGCAGCGGAACGGCAACAGAAGCAACACTACAATTCGATATCTGTCCAACAAACACTTGTACGTTTTATCACTACACAACATTGTAACGCTATCTCGTCTGCTTCGATGCCATACAGATATGAATACGCTTTACGATTTTATGGATATGTATCTGAGTTTTTGCAATCATTACCAACTTGTGCAAGCTATTGTGATATCTTAAACTATCCATTGGAGACCATGAACTTTGTTATAGAACAGAACGAGGTCGACTTTGTATCTGATTGGAACTAGCAGTGGATGTTTTGGTAAACATCGCTATTGCTATGGCAATGTACATTCAAATCTCATATAATATATTATGTTTAACATATACAATGTTTACATTCAATGAGCTATGTAGTAGTGTTAAGAACCACGCAACTTTAGTATGTTTCAAAATTACATTTCTACTATCCAATTGTCCACCTCACCTCCACGTAGTTCATGCTTTACCTGCTGACGAGGCTCTTGTGACCTACTATGGCGGTATAACCATATCACCAGTATGGAGGAAATGTCATACTGATTCATTAGAAGAATTTACCGACTCAAATTCAAAAAAATCTTAAAGAAAAGATTTCTATTTGCAAAAATGTTGCAACGAAAATGACTATTTGCTAGCTTTAAAAACGTTCCAATTAATTAATGCTGAATATAGATGAAGTTTAATTCTTGTTATGTAAATATGTAAAATTGGTTTGTTTCCAGAACTGGAAACAGAGCTATGTTTGTGGTTATGCAGAAGTATAGCCACGAAATGAACAAGAATAAAACAAAACCTACTGCCGCGAGGCAGGACATATAGAACGAACCAACGGTTAGTTGGTGTGTATGTGTGTGTTTGCTGGATACTGCTACTGTGCAACTATATATCCGTCTCTCCATATGTGTGAGAGCTGCAGGACTACTCTGGAGCCGTCTAATCCAAATATGATTTACTCCGGCTGTAATGTCAGACTCACCGGAACTTTCAGCCATACGGACATGTATAAATGTATGGAAATGCGTATGAAAATCTTGAAATATCTTTTACTTTTTCGCTCTATGAAATATGTCCATATACGGCCAGTTGAGAGTTTTATATAGAGTCTCACATATATTTTTTTATGGAGTTTTATACATATATACGTAGATGCCCAGTCAGTCATCTACGGTGGAATCATTCGTTTTGAAAACACCATTTTTCCTGCAATTCCTGCTGTGTTCCGGATGTGTACGTATTTATTTTAGATATCGGTCGAACGATGTATTTGATATATCGGTGCCAATTTTATTTTGTTGTCACGTGGGGTAAATGGATATGGTACTAAGTCAATACTGTACACTAGCTACTATAACATATAATCACTTTTATGTTTTGTGAACTTCGATGACCGGATCTTTAAATGGGAATTAGATTTTCTTATTAAATGTGCAAATGGTGTTACCTGGTAACATAAATTCATTTGCAAAATATAGTGGGGTGGAAAATGTTATGAATATTTATTAGATGTTGAATAAAACATTGCACGTATTTAATGTCAGGTTATTATTGATATTGTGAAAGAGGATATGAGACAACAGAACCTAACCAGCTATAGCTATGTGGAGGAATGACTGTTTATATGATATATGAGACACTGTAGCGATATTTGTTAGCTCTGTAGGTGGCCTTGTTCCCGACTCATTAACATACGTACGTATTCCAATACGAATAATACATGAGGTTAGCCATAATTCTCCCTTTCTACTCGGGATTAGAATTGTCGCTAATGAAATTAATGCTACCGCGTAGAAATGCCTTCATGTGTGTATGTTGGCATGATATGTAGTCGTATTCAACTATCGCACAGCGTAGCTAGATATGTAAGACGCTTCCTTGTTCGAGTTAAGTCAACTATACACGTGCGTAGTGAAGCAGCATAGCGTGCAAAAGATTACAGCTCGATATCGTGTACTATTCGCCAGGAATTTAACCTATTGTCTCCGATAATGCGCACAGATTAGTGGTTAATCTTGCATCACTGAGCAGGAAAATAAAGAAATGTCGGTTTGGATTATCAACAGTGTAATATTTATGCTTGTGGGGTTGTAGTTTGTCGTTACGGTTTTATTGATGACTATTTTGCTCTGTGTTATTGTATGTTGTGATGTGTTTACAACGATGTACAAAGCAGAATATTCTCTTTTTTATTCGGCAACAAACACAATATTCGCCTGCAGTAGAAAATGTTTCAAACCCAATGAAATCAGAGGTAGAGCGACAGGTGTGAAAGAAAAATATAAACATACGTGCAAATTCAAATTACACGAAGTCAATTTATGTCTGGCAACGAGAGGCGGATTTCATCGGTAAAATATTCGTGCGAACGATTACGGGCGTCATAGAAATGACCGTACACGTATTGACGGGTGGGATAAAAACTTCGGTTTTTATTTACGCGTAACGTGTAAAAGTTGAGCGCTTTTAGTTCACATACTGCATTTCAAACATAAAAAAACGACGAGAGCTTATTAAAAAGCTACGTGTAGAATGGCACCCCTTGTTTGTAATTCTGTTTATATTCTGCGCAGTTAGCCGAGTGATTCGTGCGCAGTACCGACAGGGAAGCTGATTGTGTTCGTGTGCTGACAGGTTCGCTGTTTACTGGAAGCTTAGATGGTTGGCTTCGCCAGGTGATAATTGAGTTTTGTGTTGACTGCATTTGTAATATTGCACAATATTAGTACATTATACACCAAGGGAGAGAAAGCACATATTTTTTCTGAGGTGTAGTTTGAAGCCCGAGGGCGAAGCCAGAGGGCTACAAATACATCGAGGGAAAAATGGTGGTCTCTCCCGAGGTGTATATACTATTTTTTCCACGTTCGGGAGTAGAAACACTTAATTTCATAAATAATGAATTATAATAAATCGGAACGAAATTGCAATATTTAGAAGCCTTTGGAAATGTTTCCATGCAACGCGTACCATGACAACACACATTTATTTGCAAAAACCTTTGTTCTAATAAAAACTCCCTTATGAAAAGTGTTTTCGTCCCTAGGGAGTAAATGCTTCATTTCTGTCCCGCATTTGACGCCATAGAAACCGACTTCTACTCCCGGACGTGTAAAAATATATTTCTAGCCAGTTCTCGTAGGCGTGTATTCCAATCACTACGTATTGAACCCATGAAATCCCATTACTAATTCTGTTCATATTCATTTAGATATACGTATGTTGTAGACAAATGTGGTTAAATTTTACGATTTATCATATAGTCATTAAGTAGTTTCACTGGTACCATTATGGGTACGCTTTACAGTTGAAATATGGCTGTGAACAATATTGAAATTTGCGAACAACAGATTACTAATTTATGTTTCTTAGTCAAAACACGAACTTGCTCTCCATACGTGTCTCGCATAACTGTGTCGAGGTCGAAAGTGAGGATAATATGGAACCGGCGGCCACCAACTGTTTGATTTTCGTTTTGCTAAATTCTAGTTGACAAAATGTGTCATCAGTACATCAGACAAAAATTATTTCTGTGAACAAGGAACTGTAATATTTTAATTTTGTACAATTTTAGCACTGTACAAAGGACGGTTCGGACAGGAGGAATACAGGTACAAACACAAATTTACGATGGGGGTGACATAAAAAGAACCCGTGTCTGTTTTGTGTACCATGTAAGAAGGAAAGATGATGCAAATGACTATTCGTGAACCGTGTTCTGTTTGTCACTCCGACATTCACGTGCACAGTTGGAACAAACAATTTTATTTGAATGATTTTATCAAAACTCGGTCAATACAGTATTACAGAGATGTAATCTGATAAAAAGAAAATGATGAGTTTAGCACGACACGTGTTATGCATTGTGACAACAGTTGTCAGAGATATCGATGAGTTGATGGAGTGTAATAAATGTTGTTACGTTTATATTTTTATCCTTCAGTGAAATAAGTACAAACCCAAGGAAGCACTGCAGACTATATCGCATTAGGTGACAACTTTACACCAAAGCCATTCACCTTGTTTGAAGTTTTCTATTTTGATCCAATTAAAGTTTTATCTCGATGAAGTTTTTCAAATATTAAATACTGTGGTTGGAATTTTACTCCAATTTAATTATCAACTCCAGAAGCACTTTTACGTTTCACTTGGTCTAATTAAGAAACAGTTCGTGAGTTTCTTAGATACTTCTGTAATTAATTTCATTTGTAAATAGTTTCAAAGGGATTTCAGGTTACAGACATTGACCATACTGTACAATGTGGTTGCAATGTTAGAGCTACTTGGAAAATTCACTAGTGGAAAGACCATGTGAGAGATTATGAAAGGAAGGATAAAGGATTGGAATATGTCATTCCTGGAAAACCGAGAATATTTATCAAACAAATTTCGCAGATGGCTCAGATGAGATTAAGATGATAGACGTAATAAATTGATAGTCAAAAGTTGAATTCGTATTGCAAATGACCTGAGCGTCGTTATTAACTAGCAACTTCCGCATTTATATTACTGTCAAATCAGAGCGGACGACGAGGAATTATTATTCATGAATATTTGATTATTCCACGAGAAGATTGATGACACGAAACTATATTATGTTTTAAACAAAATTAATAGAACTTTCGTTAAAAATGCGTCGTAAATAAACGTTCATTTCAATTAATATTCTCTGCAACAATTAATTTCTAAAGAGTTTGACGTCGTACTTAAAACTTGTGTTATTTGCCTACAGCGAAGGAACAGAACTTGCAAGCTTCCTGTTTGCGTATCTACCTGCTGTACACAAGCAGGAGTATGTTGGAATAATTAAAACTTTACAGTTTTGACGCGTTGTTGTAACGTGATATTTCCCTATGCATGTTATGTAGACATAACTGGTAAACAAGCATGTATGTATATAAAACATATAACCTCTATTTATTCACATATTCTATCAGATCTATACATGGAACGAATAAATCAATAATGATTAAATATTGATTTTCGACAGGAATGGTATTTGTGTGAAAGGATTTTCATTTACACGACAATCCTGATTAATATCTATGAGAGTTCACGGTGAATAAATAGCAATAACTCAACAATCCTATCTAATTACGGAGTAATTACACCGTAAATGTGTTATTGGTTTAAATGTCGTACTAATCATATTTATGTACAATGTATCAGCTACATTGTATAATATATATTTTTTGAAATAGTTTAGACAGGCGAAATGAAATTATCTTGGTGCGTGCATGTAATTAAAGTTCTGAATGTGTGTTTGGTGGAAAGGTACACATTAAGTAGATATCGGAGCTTGGTAACAAGAGAGTTACGCCAGCCGGCGGCGCTGGCGTAAGCTGTGACGACGTAGATTAACCTGGAAATACCCAGGGTGCATCTGTTCCCGGCGATGATAGTGCAAAATTCACATTTGTTACGCTTATCTTGGCCGCCTTCGATGTTAAGTGTGTCTGTTATATAGTGCTGTTCCCGAACGGCAATTTAAAAAACTTTTTAATCCACTAATCTACGTTGAATTTACTGCGACGGTTTATTCTGGACTTAATTTAGCATGGTTTATGGCTCGAGTTATTAATATATCCGTGCACCTAGCCCCTCGCCAACACAGTACATCCACCGTATACACTACCGTTCTTCATCTCTGTAAACAGCGTTAAAATGTTATGGGCCCTCGTTGCCATGCTACGCCTTCACTACTGTCTACCTACTTCATAATAACGCTAATTAGTTTTATCTTTTAATTGATACCGCGGAAACATTTATAGAAACGTGTCCGTAATGAGTTCGCCGTGCATTCACAACACTAACATTCACACACGTGTTTACATAAGCCTGCACAATGATACAACTAGTTAATATGTACTAGGAAATCGTAGAATATTGCTGACTTCAATATCAGTTACTAATTAATGTTCATCAGTGTTTTGTTTGTATTGTATTGATTTGCTTGACACAGTACAATGCTACAGACATCATGTCCCATATTCTATCGCACATTTAAATAAGTAAATTATCCATGGTTTTGTTGCATTTAAGTTGTCTGCAAATATGCAGAAAAGAAAAAGATATATTAGAATTCATTTAATAAAATTGCAGACCGGGTCTTTCGTATAATTTCATACTTTGTATAACGGGATATCGCGGTATTTAATTTCGGAATAATTGTGCTTGGCCAGTTCCAAATGCGCATTGCGACATGGAATATTCACTGCATTAAATATTGAATGCTTCGTTATGACTTCAACGCTCGTAGTAAAAATCTGCAACTGAGTAATTTCGTATTTAAATTGGCGTAATGAACGTAAATGATTATACAAGGTCTTGCATAACAATGGAAAAGACAAATGACCGGAAACTAAGAATGGAGAAAATGGAGGGAAAATAATGCATTTTAAAAATAGAAAATAGGTCGAGGCAGCTTGTCAATACAACGGGTTCATCATAATGAATCGTTATAATAGATATATTAATGTATTATACATTAATCAAATGTATATATCTGTGTATAACAGAGTAAAGATATAATACTTTCTTTAGAAGAAGGAACAGCAGGAAAGTTTCAGAGACATTTTCCTAACAGGAAAATAAACACTAACGAGTAAATGGCAAAACAAATTACACAATTTATATCATTATAGTGAAATATGAATTGCTTTATGTTGTATTCTCGTAATAATACTAAAATATTCACATTTGAAATAAAAACACATGGATGTACTTATCGTATTAGCTTTTACTGTTTGTTTGATGTAGGTACATGCGTTTGTATAAACATTTTTGACAACAGTACTTGTGAAAACAGTTTTTATTTTTATTTGAGTTCGTTTATAACGGTTGGATATTTAAACATTAATTAGAGCAAATAGTCATCTCTTGTATGGTTCACAGCCTTATAATTTGTAGTGGCACATTCGGGTAGCTTTATAACAATCATCATTATATATCCATTCTACTTTTCTTCTAAATGCTTATATCCCAGATTCGTCTTCATCCGTCTGTCATATTTCTCCAATATGTCCGAAACACATGTAACGTAATTACTACACGAGTCTCGGACAACGGAGACGTCATACAGTACCAGTTTTACAGGCCATGTTCCGGGTAGGTACCGGACCGGATTCCGGAAAGCAGCCATTCGGTACGCTTGATGCATGTATTCATCTGCCGTGAGCTCCGGACCCTTCAGTACAGTCTAGTAAATCAACATAACTACCTTCTACATTGTTACCGTGCATAGAAGGCGAGGGATATCCTCATATTTCCCCGTACATCAAGGTTGTTCGCCTATAAAATATTTCAAATTATTCCATTTTATGAACTAAGAATCATTTACTTCATTACCAAGTCCATTGGGTACTGGAACATTACAGATAATGTGAACACGAATGTGAATGTAACGCATGCATACTGCCCCCTACAGAACAACTAGCCATCCGTTAAGAACATGTAACGCACGGCACATAACTTCTCGTACGAGCAACTGGCAGGGGAGATATGGTTGCTTGGTTGTTCCTGCAAGGGAAGTAACTGGAGATACATTTATAATTGGACACGCGATAGCATTTTAACCTCATTTTTCTGCTCGTTTTATTTTGATGAACTCAAATATGTTTTACAGCGCCACGCGAGTTTTGTCGGGAACTCACAGCACACGAAAATGCTCTTGTTGTATGTGTAAAGTTTCAAGTTCGGTGGGTAGCATTAAAAGAGCAATTTGACATGTTTAATTTAAGAAGGATACAAAAGTTTATGTTTTGTGCTTGTCTGCGAGAAAACGCCTGTTTCATTGCGAAACTTTAGAGGTTTGAAATGTGGTTGTGTGGTTTAGATATTCATTTATTCCTGCTTGCTTTCAAACATCCACATTTATCGACGAATAACTGCAAACCATACAAATGAATGAATGAGCGAATGTAATTGATGGTGATTGAAAGGTTTTCGAGTTGGTTTTTTTTTTGCCGACGATATTTACGTTTTTATTTCCATATTTCAGATATTTATGTATCTATGACATTTTTACAAGGAAGGTGTCAAAACCATTTGATTTGGTGCGGATTTTGTGTGACACATGTTCTCATATATTCCATCGAAATCTCTGAAAAATCCATTAGCAATAAATTTTGTTTTTACATAGCGAAAAATTCATTCAGTGGAACGTTTCAATGAATTTCCATTTAAAATTCTCTATAGTTTGACGGAGATATAATGTTAATATGTAGTACTGTTGTATTATTTTAATGAGGAGAGTTCGTCACATGGGTACGTGATTAGTTACGTTGTTCTGTACTATTGTTAGTCTAATATTGCATATAATACACGTATATTCTACATGTCATTTACGTTTCTGAGAGCCGTACCCAGCATATATGTCATAACATTTAAATGTCGTGGCACGTCTCTGCTTCATTATAATAATACTCAGCGAGCTTGTTGCTGCCACTATGCGGTCGTACGATACGGATTTCGACATGTACATACTCTATGTATACATACATGTGTCATGTCACAGGCAATAACATAACATCCCCCTATAGTTAGTCACATAAGGGCTATCACATTACCGGAATATCTTGATAAGAATGTCGAATTTGAGTAGCTATATTGTATGAATAATATATCAAAGAACTGATGGCCATTCGTATTAACTGTAGTTGAACTAAACATTTAGGAAAAAGACAAATAAATAATGCTATGTTAGAATTGTTGAACTTTTATACAGCTGCTGATATTATATTCTCTTTATTTAGCCCCGTACGCTTCTTTATTCACATATCAAATATGCAAATGCGTTTGTCCTTTGTCGACTTTTCTACAACTTATACCATACTCATATTTCCTTTTTATCATGCACTTGTTTTGTCTCGGTACTTGGTTCCATTCATATTCGCTCTGATATATGACTGTACATCGACGAAAAACTCAGTATCTCATCCTGCAAACACTTTTATCCAATACTGACAGTAATGCTAGCTAGATCTTGGATAATTCTGTTAAGATATCACATAGGTATTTAGATGACGGAATGCTTGTTCCTTCCACAGTTTTCGTCATTCTAAAGACAATGGTGTTGTGTTACAATTGTGTAAATCGTATCATTCGAAGACGTGTATTTAATTTCAATAGTCACGACATTTTCCAAGTTACTCTTAGGCAACACACGCACGTGGTAACAGCCGAATATATATATATATATATATATATATATATATATATATATATATATATATATATATATATACGCACTCGTACGCAACAATATACAAGGTATGCCATGATGTCTTTGTATGATAAAGAAGAGAACACTGGTTGTTACGAAACGAATTATTAGGAACAAGGAACTACCCATGACTGCGCGCCGTTCAACTTTCAAACCCAATTAGCACGACGAATTCGTCTCAGATTCAAAGGCCAAGTAATCCGTGGCATTCTACTTCAGGACAAAGATAGATTTTAATTTAAATTATTCATTTTACACGCGTCAAGTGTCAGTCTGTTCTCAACCGCGCCGGAGGATGTCAACAAGTTTTGGAGATACTGCCAAGTATTTCGAGTTGCAGAAGTAAGTTTAGCCTTGCGATTAACTGAATTGACGTAACCAAAATATAGTAATGTTTCAATGAAAACATCACGTACCACTAATTTCTATTTGAGGTTTGTCGAATCTCACCACATATCAGTTGGCATAAATAACCAATAATAGTGTAGAGAGGTAAAGTTATTTTAGGTAAACACACATGTAGTATAGTGTCAGATACATAATGAATGTATGTCCGAAGTTTCGTGTGACACGAGTGAAAGTTGTGGAAAGAAGTGAATCTCGATGTTCATTACGGTGCGAACGCCGTCGTTCCGCGATATTGCTTAACTAAATCTGTTCTTTGTCGTCTCGTTTCTGTGTGCGTTTGCAGAAACTGAATTAATTAAATCGTGCTTGCCATCGTTTTGAATATACATTGTACATTATATGGCTCCGGTGTACTGTGCGTTGCCAGCGGTTGGTTCACGCACATAGAATGTAATCTCGATGTTCCATTACCTTACTCTTGGCCTGTGCTGCTCTACACCCCACCCTAACCATACCCTCTACCGCTGCTAACCCACCACAATAATACGAAAGAGTCTGTCTCAGCTAGCAGCGCTCGTGTTCTCTTGAATTTGCGGCTTTCTAATGTAAAATGTAAATTCCTTCATTACCGACTTCTTGATCTATGACTCTGCAGCTTGCCGCATATGTACGAGTACCATGAACTCCCGTTTCCGTCTCTGACTTCCATTCTGTTTCTGCTACTGATATTCAAATAAGTTATTTTATTTAAATTGTCTGTACGTTCCTTATTGCTTTTTTCGGCAATTTTAAAGCGAAATAACATCTGCGTGGTTCATGTTCTACATTCATAATCAACTTGACGCCTGCGGAAATTGAATTGTTAAGAGTGTTTTCCTTTGGACATGTGCGTGTGTGCCTGTAGAAGCTTATAGGCCGTTGAGAAAATTGAAATTTTGTAATAAATGTTTCTCGGAGCAGTATTAGAAGGAAAACAAAACATTCGAGATGCGCGGAGAATACAATATTTAGCAATTTTATTTGCCTGAGATGAACGTTTCTGATGATATTGAGTGTTATGTCATGGGTATTATGGTTTGTACGTAGTATGTATTTGTAAATATGCTAGGGTGATACAATTAAAGATAAAATACTAGAGAGAATATATTATATAAGACCAAATGAATGTTTATTTAGCGGCATTATTCACTGTAATTACCAGAGAACCATCCTGGTGAACTGTGTTGCGCACGGAGCTGAAATAAAATACATCTCAAGTGCTCACTGCCGTAATTAGTAACTAAATCGAATAATTAGTTTATATTAAATATAATTACGTTTAGTCATTATATTGTCACAGTCGTACAGCTAGTGTTACATTAATTCAAGTCTCATAATTATTTCACTAGGTTCTTCCGAGATGTGCGCACGGGAAGGTTTTGTTGAAATATGTTTTATTATTTACACTTTTCACATCCGAAAGCTCATGAATGTAATGTGTCAAAATTCAACCTGTTTAACATTGATTCGCGCGTGTTTACATCATCGGCACATTTCGATGTCAATTACGTCCATATTTAATCAAATTTATACGAATATATTTCAATATTGAAATTCTGGATTGGCTGATTTATATTCACTATTTGCTGGGAATGTAAAGTATCAAATATCATTAAATTATTTCATGTTCCAAGTAGCGTAATAAGTTACAAGGTGAATGTAATGATTGTGTTTCACTGATCGCATGTATCTGCAGTTTAATCTTAGACATGAATTGCCACATTAAATCGAATCCACAGATCTGTAGAGACCGTGTTGGAAACTACAAATTACACTCGGACTATGTCGAATCCCTCATTATCAGTTAACATGGTCAATATTGACTATTATGGCCTACACTGTTTGGGAGATATATTATCGATGTCGGATGCTGAGAACTTATCACCTGCCTTCCTACATTTCAGTTCAGATTTGATGTATCGCATCAAGCAAACAAAGCATCGTTTATTCATCAGTTAATATTCGTACGGACATTCGTCTGTCGATTTGATCTAGTTGACCGTTCCATTATGATAAGATGAGTGCTACATGTTGGACAAACAGTAGTTCCATTGGAGTGCCTTTATGTGATCAATAATCTAAGCCTCTTGTGCTTTTAATCCGGTTCGTGAAAATTGTACTTTCTCGTCAGTTCGTCGAATGCGGCAAAGCCAAAAGCACCGGAGATCAAAGACTAGTCCACTTTGTCGTGCACACACACACACACACACACACACACACACACACACTAAGCCAACAAAAAGAATGAGAAATTGAGAGTGTAGGATGGTCATCAGCGGAAACAGACCGGCAATCATCTAAGTACGCGTGTTCCAAGAACTTGCGTGGTATTTTAATTACACGAAATGCTTGGCGTCTGAAAATTCTGCAACTGGTTTTTCTCTTGATACCACCTTCGCTATATTAAATTTTCTAAATTACTGTTGTTTTCTTCCAGTGCCTGTAACCATTAAAGAATTATTTTGAACGTAAACTAGTACTGGTTGTCAACAATCAGATGAATTTCCTAAATATGTAGGTAATTTATTACGAAGACATTGGTAGCTATCAGCCAAGTTTTGGGAAAACGAATGTGCGTGTGAATTTTATGTGTTTTACAGGGACTAAGTCGAATTTGAACGTTGTCTGGTATATTTACGTGCATGCTAGATGCCAGAGACCAACGTAGAGCACACTTTGCGTCCTTCTTCATGCTAATGAACATTCAAAGTGGTGCCTAACTAATTAGCGCAGTGCGGGACTAACGCAAAGACAACTGGAGTTCTGCTTGAGTTTGAGACATCACCCGCTAAGGCTCACTGTGATTTTCTCAACTGGCTTATTTTTTCATCATTTCTACCGTTCTCCTTCCTTTATTTTCTTTTAACATATGTCACATTGTTTTCCATATTTGCGTATTAAAACTTGTTTTGCGCACATTCCATCCAGCAACTTACGATTATTTATTAATTCGTGAAATTAGCCCACAATTTACTCTCCATTTAGGTAGTGGTTCTCCCAATTTGCACTTATAATTTATTCACGTTAATGTCCTACTTTATAGCTTTGTGTCTGCTAATTATCAAGTTGTAATCATCTCGATCATTCTCTGCATGTCCTCCGCTTGCATTCCAGTTGGTTAACGTATTCGTCCTTTTACTTTGATCATTTTATTTTTACTAAATAGTCATTTGTTTGTTGGAAAGTTGTGCAGAGATTGTGCAGAGATGAAATGAATTTGTGCTCGGAATGGAAACATATTGTCGCATTGAATTACCATCCATTATCGGGCGTATAATAAAATATGAGGGGGGGGGGGGGGGGCATTTTAACACCGTGCGATTAAATTTAATCGGTGTTTATGTAACTTGGTATTAATGTATTCAAGTGGGCTTCTTAGTTCAAGCTTGCGAATAGCGTCCCCGTGCATTTCCAATTTGCATATCACCCTTTGGAGTCAAGCGACTGAAAACCAAGTTGTTCGACTTCGTACCGGCAATGGAAAAACAGTATTGCTGCTGCATGCATACTGATATTTAATTAGCCTGCGGCACTTTCCGCCGGAATCGACTCACTTTTTACACACGTAATAGACTTTCTGTGTATCCAAATTACCGTGTAATAACCAGAGAATTTTTTTCTGTTGTAGCAAATGTTTGTGAAAAAAAGAGCACTTGGGTTTAATGGATAATTTCCATTATTTGTGTGGTCGAAGAGCGTTGTTTATTTTTGCAAGTATAGATGGTGCCGGCTTATGACAGGATTCTGTGAAATGAACGAAATTGCTCCGGGCTTCCGTTATCCTCCAGGCAGGGCTCACGGTGATATTGCCAAGAACGGATTACGACTTTATAAACGATGTATTTCTCTCGCGTTGAATATTCGAGCTTCCGTTGACAGTTCACATTGTTTCGAAATTCTCCCGGGATCATTGAAGCCAGAAGCCTTGGGTCTGTCAAAGTATCCACCCACCAATATCGCGAATTTTATGGAAAAAGCGACTCGCGCACCAGGGGACTTGGAGTTATCAACAGTAACATTGGCAACTCTGTGCCCAGGTATGGAAATCTATAATCCGAGTTTTTCACACAACGTACAATGGTTCTATTTTATAGTTTTATAAATCCTGAGAGATTAATATAAAAACAAATGATATTTCTTGTAGGTTACACAGCAAAAAAGAAGAAAAAACTCATTAGGTGGCGCGTGAGAGTAGAATCAATTTCTTCCTAACTCATCTTACAACATTCGCCAACCCCTGTTCAATTAATTCTGACCAGCAACGAAACATTAAAATGTGCACAGTTTTTGCAACTAAGGCATTAGCTGCTGAAAGTAATGAATCTTCTAATTAACGGAGCAAATTAAATGATTTAGTGTCTTCGCGGAGCAAAAGAAATGAGTAATTCAATATAAATTATGACCAGCTAATAATGAAAATCACATTACAGAATGGTGATTTCTCTCGAGTAATCTAAGTACGGAGTAAATTATATTTCATTCTTCTAAGGGAAATCTTGTTGATTACAGGTGACTGATCGGACAAGCTAAACTTACTGCTTACACCCGGATCTTTCGAGCGTAAGGTTTATGTAAATTTTGACAAGCACAGTGATATTAATCAGTTTTAATTGATAAACATGCAAACATCCGTGTTTCAGGAATGAAATTCGTGGTAGGCAAAGTTAAATGAAAGACTGATGAATATTTCATCTAATGTATTCCAGTCAAAATTCAATTACTCTCATTGCTTATAATTATTATTATCTAGTGAAATTAGAATTGGTATTGTATGCATTACAAGCATTGTCTCTCCGATAGTCTTGCTTAATTCATCTGTTAAATAGATGTATTGCGTGAATTCCGTTTTTAGATGTTGAAATTTGTTGTCATGCAATCATGTGGCTTAATAATTTCATGTTGAATACATCTATTGAAAAGCAAATATCCATTATGTTCTGCCATGAAATAGAATTTCATGAGGGATATTTTCTAATTAACGTGTTAGTCAAAAACTGTAAACACGCCAACCATCACATCGTCCAGAATTATAACGTTTAATGGTGTGCTGACATCATCGGCGATAGGTGGAAACCTCAAGCGTAACGGGAATGGATAAATAGAGTTTGTGTTTCACGTTAACTTGGATTCTAGCGTGCATGTCGGAACTGAGTTGAACCGGCGATGATGGCGACATTGACAACACAACATTTCTATACAGTTCGCTGTCGCATGATTAATAGGAAAAAGTGTATTAACCCTTCCTTGATTGATTGGTTCGGCGCCCTCCGTCAACAATTTATCATATTATAATTAATAAAGATCCAGTTGACAGTTCGGTTCATTTCCGAAATTGGTTTATCATGCCGTCCGTCGATTCGCTTTAGCTTTTTTTTTTTACAACAAATCGATACAAGCGAGAGTTGATTCGCTTTATTCTAGGTACCTAGAATGTTTAGTATTCCGCAGCAGATGAATGGGTGTACATTAATACAGAAGTGTTAAAGCGATTTTATATTCCAGATACGTGTTGAGTGCAATAGTCCAACAAAAGAATAAGAAAAATAGTTTTCACCGAATGTATTACGGCAAATATTGTACACGTCGGGAATTCAACGGGCGAATTACCTATGTATGTTACTTTCCATTGAATTCTTTACAGCCAAACATGGACCATGTTCAAAGTTTAATAGCTAACTAGTAGTGCATATTGAATCAAGCTCGAGTAATTTAGCACGTGTTGTTCATAATATATTATACTCCGTAGTTGAGTACAGGGTGTTGTAAATAATGGACCAGTGTAGTTTGCATATTAAAAGTAGAGGTCTCGGTTATTGCTAAAGTTAATACACAACTTCAACTTGAACTTGTCACATTGTTATAATTAATACTTTCAGTTTCTCCTTTCATTACAGTCTCTTCAGTTAGTTATGAGCTCTGTTTTTGAACTTGTGAGTTATATAAGTTAATGTAAGTAACATAGAGTCAGGTGCTTCATAGTTCTTCACTTCATTTTTAATATCAAGCTCTAGTTTGTAATACATGTATTTAACGTATAATATGCAACTAATCTGTGTATCATGTAAAACAATGAGTGGAATACTCGAGAATGGAGCACATATGTCATATGTTGTATACGAATGTTACATTTTCACAGCAAATACACGTACTGTACGATGATTTCAACATTATTTACGTTAGTATGTTGTAGAATTTCATACATGTTCTCGTTTGCCTGGGGTATATTTAATTTACAAATGTAGCTTTTCATATTTAGTTGGGAAATAAGATAATGCTTGTTTGTAATCTAATGTTGTCAAACTTCTATGTACGTGTAATTCCTGTGACGATATAGGAGGTAAAGTTTGGCCAAGCAGCACGCTTCACTAATGACTAAATAACTAAGGTAAATCTTATTATTAGCGGTATATGGCACATGGGCAATCGTTGTCCCATGTGTAAGTGTACACAGGAGAGTTAGTGCATCGATGTCCTGGGAGAGCTGAAATGGGTAACGTAGTGTGAGCTGCTCGTACAAACTGCACCCTGATCCGATCAACATCGGGCGATAGTGCAAGTGTAGTCAAGGAGCTTTAGTCAGATACACCGTCAGCTCAACGATGTAATGCTATCGCTCTGCGAAGTAGGTACTTGGGATTACAGTAAATACTTACATGCATGTAACGCATCAAATGTACCTACTCGCGGATTCAATTCGAAATAGAATCAATCTCGTGCCGATGCAGTAGTGTGATTTATCAGCGGAAAAGCCAGAACATTATTCAGCAAGTCTTCTTTTACATCTCTGTTAATAATAAATATCACTTAATAGAATGTGGGTAGCACATTTAGATATCATATAACTAGATTATTAATTATCAAATATGAATCACATAAGTAATAATCCAATAGGTGATAATTTGCAAATCCATAATTATGCGAGTATTACATTTTATGTATCGCAATTACTGCGCCAGGATACCTACGTATAAAGCTTACACTAGCTGAACATGAATGAACATAAATCTGGCTTAATACTACATGATGATTCATACCGTGCTCGCGATTCTGTTTTTCGTCATGCGGAACTCTCGGCTAATTGCTAAGCTAATGTAATTGTCTTGTATGTTGTCGACTAAAACAGGCGTTGCGCATTGCAGGATTTACCGTCTGCAGAATTATAAACTAAATCAAAGAACATGCAATTAAGAACACATGTGTTCCGCGGTACTAACTGTCACAAGACTGGAACATATTAATAATGTTCGAAAATGGCTGATGAACAAGATGCATAAAAAAAATATTTACTACTCTGAAATATTAATGTTGTACGATTGAAAAAGTCAGTATCAGAAAGACAATAATTTACTCTTATGGGTAGGGTATTTGTTATTCTAATTATCGAAAGGGCTCGCACGAGCTACTTGTCGACTTTTTACTCTAACATTGCGCAGTTAATATGTCATTAAATGCTCGCTTCGTGTATAATTTGCGTGGCCATGTCCGCATGTTGATTTGCATTTGAGATGAGAGAGCAGCCAGTGAGTTACATATGGATGCTCCTAGTCGTAAAGGGAATAGTTGGTGGTGCTTGTAACGTATGTGTGCATTCCTCACACCCAGGCACATACACACATGCATATATGCATATGCACTAAACCTTACCAATGTAATACTATGGGGCTGGTACTGTTTGATGAAATAATATCCGTATAAACACACTGCGCAGAATTCCACAAGCGGAATCATGTGTTTATTTCTACCAGTTCCCGTCGACCGACTCCTTCAAATGGAATTTATTGGTATGTCAAAGCTACAAGGCAAAGACTTTTATGTACGTTTTAAATTTCTTATGACGCTGTTTGACGCTCCGCATTAAAACTCTTAGTTTGTCTTTTCGCACTCGCCAAACAGCTCGAACGGAATTCAAAAAAGATATTCGTTAGCAACGACTTTTATTTCATTATAGATACTCAATTTATTCCTACGAGATTGGGTACACATCTCTTTTCAATGATGCTTTGAAATATCTGAAGAAGTTTGTGCATATTTTTAACTTTACAGAAAGTATTCTCTATTGATAAAATACGCAGAAATGATATCCTGATAATAAAACGTAACAAAATAATATTGAATTGATATTTATGAATGTAGTTTTTCCAATTAGAATTATCCGTTTGGAAACTATAGAGATAAATTTTAAATTACTTGTGCAATGCGTGTAGCGTAAATATATTTGTCTTTGAATGAAATGAATATTGATTGAACGGCGAAAAAAACTAATCTAGTTTTGTGTCAGAATCGTTGGCATAAATAATATTTCGGGATTTTCATTTTAATGACGATCCATTAATTCAGCCATGATTGTGCATTAAAAATATTATTCTGCTTTATGATTTATTCATATTACTGGATAAAATTGCAAAATATAAATGTAGGTTTTATTTATTGTGAGTAAACAGGTTTAGCTAGGCATGCAGTATATTGTGTAGAATTTTAATTAAAAATGTACAATAACATAGTGAATTGATTAATTTGTAATCTGGATATAGTGCTTGTGGATTATTGGACACTAAATCTCTGTTGGGTTGAGCAGACGCACAACTGAAAGAGGCTACAATTAGTTATTAGAAGATTGGAGAGAAATAGCCAGGAAGAATTAATAACATCAGAAGGGAAAAATTGTTAAGTTGATTTATTTTTACCCATTACTCAATACCATTCACATCACAAGGAATCTACTCAATACTCAAGTGCATTGGTAGACAGAGGACAGTATCTTTTCTTTGATTTGCTATGCTTGAGAAGATTTGTAAGTAATGTGTGAAACATCCGTATGATTATTGTTTTGTAAAAAAAGATGCAAAAGAAAAAAAATATGTTTCAGGAAGCAAGAACGCGGCCCATTTTCGCTGACATATAAACACTATAAATATATGTCTGAAGTGGCGGCCACTTAGAAAATGCAATAGTGGAGCAATTTTCTTCCCGAGATACGCAGAATAAAAAGCGGAATATATCATGCAGACAAAACGTACAAAATGATGACAGTTAAAGTGGAAGCGGGCGATTAACATTGCACAAAAACAACTATTATAATTGCAGCCTATGTTAATATATGTGAGGTCGCCGGCTCCAACCCTCGACGGGATGGCAATGAAATATTATATCCACCATCCAACCCAACATCGGCCGGGGGGTTCTAGCGAATTCCACCCTTAATACCGTTGAATGCACGGTCAGCCATGTGAAAATGGTGCTGCATTCTCGTTGCTGTATTATTTACATATTACAAGCTTAACCTTTGGAATGAAATTTATGTCTACGTGTATGTGTGTGCGCGCCTAGAAAATGGCTGTGTATTAGTGGCTGTAGGTCCGTGCAGCCCAAGTATTGTCTTAGTGTATAAATGTACCTATATGAAAATTGTGCTGCTATTATACATGCATGTAGGTGGTGCATAAATGCTCACTGCTACCTGAGAGCTCACCGCGGCGTTTTCCAACCGACGCATTTTCATTTAGATACATTTTACATGACCTTGGCGATTTGCGGAGACCTGCAGTTAGTTAATTAATGTACGTTAGTTGAAACATTAAATAAAACACTATTTCATCAACTTGGAGTTCGGTTCGCTCAGAAGCAATGAATGCAGGACGCCTGTCCACTACACGTGTAACATGAATATGGACAGAGGTACTTTCAGGATAAAATAATAATCACTTTTTACCCTTCGATAAATATGTACTTGCATGTAATTGGAGTAAAACAGAGTCTCCCCTGAGGATTAAAGCATTCCTGATTCATTCGTTTTATTATTGATATAAATAATGCCACAAAACCCATTTTACGATCAAATAACGGGCATTGCAGCAATTTTGGGTTTATGAAAAATCTATAACGGCCGCATTTTATTGTGTATAACTTGAACCTTTATTGCGTCTGTCGAGAGTTTGCGCGAAATTTGTGATAAACATCAATATCTACTATAGTAAGTAGATCGTTAAACTTATTCACCACCATTTATGTACGATTGCATTGTTGTTATGCATTTTAATATTTGCACCGAAAGCTCCCGATATGTACAATTTTTATGAATATAATCGTATTGTCTGGTTGCGCCTCGATATGGGCATTCATGAATTCCAACGTTATATGAAAATATAAATGAGACAGTTTTATTTTATAACTTTACATCTGGAATATACATATGGCCGATGGAAAATGAAATGACATTTCATGGTATTTGCAATATGGATGTAACGATAATTATGTATGAAATACGGGACATGTCTCGTCTGGTGGTATTTATATTGAAGCTGCTCTATCTGTGTATGAAGGCGGAAAAGTAGATTTGGAAAAGTACGTGAGTGAATATTTCAACTGAACATATAAAGTTACACATCCACGTCTGCTCCTTTGCAATTTCGCGCATTTTGAATGGTGTTGAGCGCGCGTTGTATGGAAAAACTAATACCTGAACTCCACACATGCACGAGAACGCATAATAAATCTCTAGAATAGAAACCGTTATTTGAAACCCGCATGCATAAACAAGACGACGACGACGACGAGTGTATATTGTGTTGGTAAATTGAATGTGACGGTGTGTCTATGTCTGGTTACACCAGCCATCCACGTAGAACAGAATGTACCGCAGATATGAGCGCATCTGTACATACACGAGTATACATCACACAACTCACCATATACATCCAGACATCCCTGCTGTATTTTCATTACGGCAGTGTTGATTTGACACATGTAACAGCCGCGGTCTGTTTCTTTCAGTTGGCGAATGCGCAATTGCCACGTGCGCAGGTTGTCATGTGCGACGCTGACGCGTGAGTTATGCGTCACGACCTTCGTGTGTAGCGTCAGGATCGTTTGATCTTCTGCCCTCACCCAGGCGACCTGCAAAATAGATTATTCCGTCAGTTAGTTCGGAGGTAATCGAGGGGAACAGCCGTGCAAATTGGGAACATTGAAACGCACCAATTACCTGACGTAGGCGGGCATATACACTATGTGTACGGCAACAACCACTGCTAGCGCCAACACCAACGCCCGAGTCGAGAGCTTGGATTACTGCTTTCAACCGATTTAATCAGACACAATGTCTGACGATGGGCCTTTCCGATAATTGTCAGTATGTAGCAACCTAGCTACAGTACGATATACAGCACATTGTGGGGGTCATACAAGCATACGACACTGCACCAAACCAACTGAAGATTTGTCTCATGTGCGAGTTAATTGTCAACCAGTTGATTGCACGGAAGAATACCTACTCTAGTTATTTTCAAATATTTACTATCAACGTTAGCCAATCAGGGTGCAGATGATGACAAGGAACATAAAAGGGAATTACTGTACACGGAGTTAGAATCCATGGTTTTCTATTTCTAGCTTCCATATAGAATACGTGATGATGTACATGTAGGTTTGTATGTAAGAAGTATTTCGTGTAACATGTAGTGGCTCTGGGTGACAGTAATAAATGATTACTTTCAGGTCACGTACTGAGACATAAATGTGTGCAGTACCTACTGGCCAACGGCACCCTATAATTTGATGCTTATAAAAGCAAGCAACAATTTGTGCCGGCAATATGTTGTGTATTCCCCAGACATTCGACGTATTAAATTGTCTGCACCCATGAGATGCGTCCGCCGAAACACTCCGTAATAACATAATGGCAATAATATTTATCGCACATGGCATATATATATATATATATATAAAACTATCAGACTATATATATGTAACTATCAGACATTCCCAACGTCTATAGAATTTAGATTATTTTTCGCACACTAACCATACGTCCATTTTATTATTTAATATGAGAATCCAAAGACTCAAATAGCATTACACGAATATATTTTCTAGTTGAGCGATGAGGTGTTTCAATATGAAATGTTTTAGGAAGCTATAATGAAATCCAATTAGTGTCAGCTTTTATAATAATACACAGCTTCATTTAATAACGTGTCTTGTATTTCATAAAGGTATTAATTAGTATTTGAATTTTGACACGATGTGAAGACTACCCACGAAAATCGTGTGTTTTCAACATCAAATAATACGTGAGCAAATTATTAAATTTCACGGCAACTGACGTTTGATCCAATTATTAATTACTACTAATTCGACTATATCTCTTTGTTCGAAAATTATTGTAATTAAATTATGTATTTTTTTATTAATTTCATAGAGTATGAAATACAGTATTCCATATGCGTCCATAATTAATATGTGTCGTATGACTGTTAATTATTATATATGGATTTCATATCATGGTACGATATATGCTTGTCACATATAACAAACAGGATTTTTTCCGTAGTCGTATATCGACTTGAGAGCAAAAACTACTAATGAGATAGTAAAGTATAATTTCAGCTCATATTTTCGTTGCAAAAACTATTAATTAAAATGCGAAAGTTCACGTTCGGTAATGTTGGGTCGTATGCGACAGCATCTAGTCCGTAGACAGTGTCGAGTGTTGGTACCCAGGAATAGAGAGGAATAGATAGATGGAGAGAGCAAGGTGGATATTTCCGGAATAATACTGCGGTTGTCCGTCGGGTAGCTGAGCCCGCACTTGATCGAAGAGTGGCGATGTCAGGAAAAGAACAAGGGAAAAATTGCTAATGATCGTGACGTGCAGTAAAGAGGCGTGGAAGACGCTTAGAAGAAAGGCGATCTGTTGGAGTAGTAGTTGTTTTCGGTCTGCACTGAGCGTGCGAGATGTTCGTGTGCTTTTAACTCTTTTATTTCCCTCACTTTTTGTCTCCTGGCAATAGTGACATTTAAGTTTGCGGTGTAACTTAATGGGAACAATGACGTCTGCCAAAAAATGTCGTCACCATTATCATTAAGTGTGGCCAAATTTCTGGAATGAGTTCGCCGTTAATTTTTTCCGTTTTATCTCGACGGTAAAACTTTTCTACCTCGCGTTGATGAAGTGAGTAAGCTGCTACGGGCGACGGGCCTACGGGCTCCGTTTCAATTTCACTCTTTTTATAAACTCTCCCCTGATTATGGGGTGAATATTCAATGTGAACAAACCAGCTTCCAGCAGAACAGCTCGTATTACTCCATTGGACTTGTCCATAGTCTGGTGTTGCACAAAAACTAGATGTAAATATATTTTTATACCACAATCATTTCAATCATTAAAATATTAGATCATTTTCTTCTAAATTGACAGGAACTTTATTAACATGAAATACTTGTCCACATATACATAGAATACCTATTGTATGTTTAAATATCAGGTTCCATTTTATGTGTCAGTTACTGTACGATACATATGTAGCTAATAACAAGCGTGATCTTGGTACGTGGTGCCAGAATAATGATGTGCAGGATCAATAGTTCGTTACGGCACCAGCCACGATGTAATCGCTTTTCTCTGCCATTATTTCTTGTTCTTTCTCAGACAGAACTAATACTCACCAACAGGGATAATACACTATTGTTCTAGAATTAGTCCAGGATAAACTTTAATTCAGTTCCCTTTTTATATTCGAATACTTCTCTTGTACAGCTCAACCTTATTGGATCAATAAGAAAATAAATACTCATCCCACAAAGACTACACTTATATTTCAAGATAATAAGGTCCATATTTGAGTACCAGGATACAAGATTTAGCTCGCGTGTTCTTTGTTTACTTTTATTCTTTTTTTGAACGCTAATGATACACTTTCATAATTATCGGAATATTTCTCTCCCGGTGTATTTTTACATCCCCCATTATGAGGGATGTTCTGCGAGAACAATGCAAGTTCAACATTGCTTCTCTACCGATGCTCTCGTTTACACCGAGGCAATTTAGAATACAATTTATTGCGAAATAAGTTTCACGGATGAAAATAACCTTTTTTTGTAGAATATACACAGAAAAGGAAAATATCAGGTCGCACACCTCAAACAATGGAGCGAAAGGAAAGATATTATCAGGTTACGGTTGTTTTTATGCGTGTGTTATTGCTTTGGGGAAGAGGGTACCCTTACGGCCAAATAATCTTATGACGTTTAACGGAACATATGAAATGAAAACAAAGTGTACTGCTGCCTTGGATATCGTGGATCTCTAGGCTTTTTTTTGCTTGATTTTCTTTCGCTTACAGATACTGTCATAAAAAACTGAACGTTCACACAAGGAAACACGGGAGAAAATGGTTAAAGGGTTTTTGAACAGGACTTAAAATGAAATTGTCTATAATATTACGTCTAATTCATTGGTGAATTATATTTGCAGGAACGTGCAGTTGCAGTACAAGTTCTAGCTGAATAGTCAGTGTGATGTTGTTGATAAAATTTCGAAGAAGCATCACTTTGTAAATATAAGTGAGTTGGAGATATGTGACGGGTTAGCATGTACGAATAGAGTATAAAGTGGTCGCGCGATAGACAAGACAGACTAAGCGAGCCGTGTCGCTGGTTTCTCACATTTAACGTTTTGCAGTCTCGCACCGGCAGTATTCCCGTGTCGGTCCATTCGGAAGAGGCGTGTGTGCCTATCGCTCTATCTAAGGGCCGTCCCTGGAGGTATCTCGTTATGTCGTACGCTATAAATATGTCCGCGGAGTTGTGAAATTGCCTCTGATACCTGCCCGTACGACGTCGACTATAAATTCAAGTGTCGCAATCTATTTCGCGTGCCTTTGAACAACTTTTACACTTTTATTGTTTTCAAACATTGTTCGGAAACTTAGTAATTTGGTTTCTGAATTCGTTTCCACTTTGCTCTTTCACGGTTCCATACCCTGTGCACTCTGTACTAGTTCACTCGCTCACTATTGACTTATTAACTTTACTGAACGGAGTGCTGTAGAATTCTCCAGATTCGGTTGACATAATACGTGGCTGGTGCACCGCCGGTAAATGTTGATTAGCGCGCTCCGAGAAAGCCAATTCCTTCCGTTATAAACTCACCTAGAGAATTCCTACACAAGCAACAAAGAATCAATTTGATGAAATAGATACGCTCCAATACAAACATATCTTTCATCAGTCACCGATATTTTACTTGTCCTATTCGAATTGATTTAATATTAACTTAAATAATTGATTCGTGATTTAATACCAAATGGGTAATATTAGAGTTTAGTCATCATCTAATAATGAAACTATATACACACGGAAGTTTCGGATTTTGTTTTTAACAGTTTATGCTGTGCAGCAACTATATTTTAATTGAATTTTAATCATTACTCTACAACTAACGACGCGAGGATTAAATTTAGCAAACAAGTTACCACTAACTCTATAAATTCAATATTAATTTAACGTTCATTTTCTCGTGCTCTAAATTTGTTCACTTAGTTTTGAAGCTGATATTTGCAACATATTGGCTGATGGTTTAACTATCTGCACATGTTATTTGAAATAATACTGTCGACACAATTAAGAACACGTAAAATAATTAATAACGTTGTTGTTTGGTCCATTCGTTAGTTATTATGTCTGTGGATTGTTTATTTTTAATGATACAGTTGGACACCGTATTTTATTGTAATGGGAATATACGTCTTTGATCCGTGATTCCAAGTACCTCATCTTCTCGATCACAAATACACTACGCTACATGTCTGTCAATATTTATTTTTTATTCGCCAAACATTTGAATGAGGCCTGCGCGTTTGTTTACGATACACATGCAATGAATTATTTATGACGCCCCGTCAGATTTCGGGCAGCAAGTTTATGCTGGCGTGGGTATGCCGGGTAAATTTCGTTGTTGCGATCTCTTTTACCCAATTTGTGGCCATGGCTTCTGCTTGGCAGGGTACTGTCTGCAGGCGGTAACTTCGCACGTACCAGGCTGGTTTATTGAAAGTGAAGAGAATACTAATAGAATTTTCTTAACCTTCACTTTTCTAACACGTCTCTGTAATTTATCCTGGTGTTTTGTACTTGATGTTGTTCGAAATACGGTATAGAATTTAATATTTTTCTACGTCCAATTCTATATGTTTGTCAACGTTCATATTCATAAGACGGCTAGTGAGAATTTTATGACAAAATAAGGTGAATGTATGCAGACAATGTCATTTGCTGCACAAGATAGGATATGTCGTTTTCTTTATGGGTCGTCCCGGCAACTTGTCATGTAGTATTGCTTCTGCTCTTGTATTTCCTGCTGAGTTTCTTTGATATTCTGTGGAAATATTGACATACACACAATATTTCATCGTGTTTATATTTTTGTTGTTGACATTGGGAAACAACACACAATTATACTCAAACATCTACATACAGAAAAATATGAATTATTTTAGACTTGAAAGGAGAATATGCGCGGGCAATTAACTACTTGAATTTGTACGTATTTTGTTTTCATTTATAGTTGTAATGAAGTTTAAGTGCCGAGCGGGTGTTATTTTTAATTCTGCCATAAAAGAAGAGTTAGAAGTAGAGAAATGCAAATGCACACTTTAATTTTCCAACGATTCTAATTTAAAACATCGTTAACTACAAAATTTCATGAACTGTACGAGAAACGAGTGCTAACTGCTTTTATTTAGAATTTTCAAATAAATTACTCATTTGCGAGACAGTTTAATTAATCTCGCTTCAGCGTGCTGTATCTAAAAGTATAAATTGTACACAGAACATTCGAAATATCCGAAGGGTAGTCACCGTCAATCGCTGTTCGGCTGCTTGTCTGCACTTGTCTACATTCACAGTGATATAAGCGAGTGTTAAACGAACACCTATCAAACAACTTGGTACTACTCGCAGTTTGTATTTGAACACTTCTAATTAAATTTCCATCGTGAGCTGCACAGAATCCGTCACAAACACACATCGCTTACTTCACAACGATTGTAAGATGTCAGATTAACTTGAGGTTTGGCAGTATCGATAAAGATCGCGTTCCTTTACCGGGTGTTAATACGCAGAACTCTGTACGTGTTGGTATGTGTGCCTAGCTCTACTACCTGCATTTACTCACATCCCTGATAGATGGGGGAGTTGCTAGAGAAAATGGCAGCCATTGAACTGGGAACGAGCTGCCACGACACACAAGTTGTACGATTGACACATCCGTTTCAGCAGTTTTTCTTCTCGTTTTTCGTTTTCATTTTCTTGGCTGTGTGTGTGAGTGTGTCGACTAAGAACAAAGTTTTTTCGACGCGCCACCGGTATTATTGCGCCGAGAACTTTCGTCGTAAACTTTGTTTCAGCAAATGTGGCATTTTTATTAAAATTATATGGAAATAAGCCAGAAACTGAAGTTATAATCAAATATTGCGACTGAACTTTCTATTATTCCGTCGAATATGTGCCTTGTCACATATGTGGTTTGGATACGAATCGCATTGACTCAATATTGTTTTTTGTTCATGACACCATATTGAACGATCAGGAATATATTCTGGCAAGAGTAAATTTTTGTACGACATTATTCATAAAAACAAAATTGTAATGTAATCCAAGTTTGAAATATTGATATTGATATTTTTCGCTGCTGAAAATGAAGGATTCGGAAAATGATTTCCCTCTGGACAGCACGCGTTTGTCTGGCACTAGTGCGATATTAAATTTCACTGTGGGTACTTACGTTAACGTTATAGCAATATCAGAGTACACTTGGTATCCCATATTATCTTGTGTTATGACTCGTCGATTCATTCCCGCAATACAGTGATGATTTGTCTAGTACAATGACTAGTAGCAGTAACTCTGCATGTTGTTAAGCAAGTAGTATGTACGTATACCAGTAACACAGATTTCTATAGAAGAATACTCGACAAAATTTTCCGCTCTTGTTGAGTACTCAATGGAGGGATTTTTTTGTTTTCTTTAATAGAGAAACCCTTGTATTCTTATTTTCTGTGCTCTGTATAATTCAGTTACATTGTCAGAAAGCGACGGAGCATGAGAACCTTTTGAAATTCACTGAAAGCACGTACTTATTTCGTTTTACTAAGGTTTTAAGATCAGTATATATGAAAAGTAGACCTTTTACAGACCATTAAATTTGTATGAAAAAGACCCAGCCTCTGAACGCATTCATAATCGTGTATTTCATTGCTTGTTCTTAGTAGCTCACGATGCAACAATATGCGATAAATTCTGTTTAGATTATTTTGTCTAGTGTGAATTTCGTTGGAAAATGAATGCCAAAAACATATTTTTTCGTCCAGTTGTTCATTTGAAGATACGGTGGGATCAGAGGACATTTAATAAACAAATTCTTCCACGCTCGGGTGTGTACCGCTTAACTGAATATTATTATTGCGATATGCGTTCGGGTACGCTAATCAGGCTGTTTGTATTCAAATGCTTTGCGTTTCCGCGACCGGTCGACGACCCTGCGTCCCGACGCTTTGTAATACGTCGCGATTTATATCGTGGTTTCTCCGCTGCCATAAAGCCTAGATCCCAGGCACTTCTGCTCTACGAATGCAATGACAAAGTTGACAAATTAATATATTTTTTTTATTCGATTTTCCTGTAGATTAAGTTAAATTATCCGTTTTATTATTCACATTTGAAAGTTTTAATTATGCTCTAGAATCCAAGTTGCCGATTAAGAGTTTTAATCTAGTTTAAAAGTTTCGCAAGGAGAAATCTGAAGAAATTGATTATTTGCGGATTTAGTGCAATTAAACTTGTCGTTAAGTGTTAAGTCGTCCATTATCTGTTGACAATAGGCTACTAAACTATTGAATATAACCGATAATTCGGAGGAATAATATCGAGGTTTTCATTTTGTAAAGTTTTGATACGATTGCGGAAAGATATGGGTCCGAACATCTGGTTTTATAGTTGACATTCACATGCGGCACACTTGAACGAATAGAATTTTCAACGAATCCTCTGGATCTCTGAAGTAAAAACATGGATATTGCGGTACTCGCTGTTCTTCTCCGTCTGTTTCAATAAATGTAAATCTACTGAATATGAGATTGACCGTATTCAATTTTTACACTATAAGTAGATTTTGGGCTTGCCCGGAGTGAAATTGTAAAATATGGGATATAGCATTTGGGATTCTGCTGGCATCTAGCAGTTGCCGCTCTTATGGGTATCTACAATTATTTACAGCACATTTCCGCTAGATTGAAATACAGATTCTCCGCGGTATGAGAATGTTTCATAATTTCACTGGTTCTTTGTTCTCATATTGCACAGTTCTATATGTAATCCAGCAACAGCATAACAAATATTTCTACTCCTTCATATCTTGGATGAATATTTGATATAATGTAGTAATGTAGAAATGAAATATTATGCCAGTGTAAAGTAAATAGCATTAAATTATAAATGAAAATGTGATAATTAACTTTTTATGCGGCTATACCTATTAGATATAACGAGACACGCATATGCACAATTATTTATCGTTTGCTTTGTTCATTAATTCAGCATGGTGCGGCTATTGATACTGATCAATGAGTTCACTACATGCCAATTGTGTACTTTGATTAATTATGTACACTATTTTCCTTTGCGTTATTTCTATATTCAATTATGTTTAGTTCAAAGCATAATTGGTGTGAGGCCTGTAATGGAATTCTGCATTTCAATCGAGCTCTATTCAATATGTGCATTGTCTTTCACTGATCAATTTTTCTGTTATTTACATTTACCTTGAACAGAACGATTGTAATTAGAAAATGGTTGTACTCATTACGAGTTTTATAAACGAACGTATAAAATACTATAACAGAACGTGTTGGACTGAGAATAATGATGACAAATGATTATTGAACTAATTCATTTTCTCCATTACTACAAATGGAAGAGAATCCTGTTTGAATTTACCTACCTACATTACACGTTGATTTGTTTGTATGGGAATCGATAAATTATGCACTGTCGATAGACAACTATAGACTATTGCTACTACCATTTCATGTTCTCAATTCAAACTGATAAATATGACATAGTTTGTCTTCAGTTACAGACTTAACCCTGGTTGCAAACGGATTTATGTTGAAACATTGATAAACTCTCAAATGGAACTGAAAGTAATAGAGAATCTGTCTGGACATAACAGTTTTGCTACTTGATAAACTATAAGGTTGGCTTAACAAAATGTAACAAGCAAATATGTTTGCACGCATGAATATATTTTTACATGGAGTGATCCATGATTCTGAGCGCATTCCGTATGGCTCGACCTACTTCAAGATTACTTGACATGACGTAATCTCGTAATCTGACAGATTTAAATACAATTTCAACGCAATTAATCCTTTTCATTAATATTCAAAACGTCATGCACACAGATTTCGTGGATTTAAAATTTTTGTACGCAAGTGTTTACTCTACTTTTATATTTGTTTTCAATGCAAAATGATAAAACACTCCAAGGAATTGTAATTTTGGGCGTCGAATTACGTGCAGTTGAAATTGTAACATAATCACTATATACAGAAATGTTGCAGCTTGCGTAGCGTGTATCATGTTTAGTTTATTACACCGTTCGATATGTTATATTGTACATATGTAGGCGTGTATCTTCAGCTGGTATTGACGCATGTTTGTGTATGTAAACATCGCATATAACATGGGATTAAATGCGTAGAATACATATTGCCATCATTGGATGAAACATTGTGATTATTACGTTTGATTTCCATGGATTATCCAAATGTTTAGTATCGAGCAAAATTCGTAATGCAGTGTGGAATATAGGCGTTTGTGTAGTATCTTAAACTTTAGAAACATCACCGTGATTACTATCGAGTGGGGACAGGTCTCTTGAGTAAAAAATCCAGCGATTGACCTTTTCCAAACTGAATTATTACTAGGCTGATATTTGACGTAATAAATAAAAATAAAATGTTGACATTTTTCCCAAACTTTTGGTGCTACAAAATATATCTCAATTTTACCTGTCCAGAAATAAACGAACGGTCAAGATATTTTATAACAGCTACTACTAAAACTTATGTATATTTTATACAATAAAGAATTATTTATCTAATTTCTGATCCGACATCGTTGTTTATAAATATGTATACATGTTTAATATTAATTGTGTGGTTGTTACATTTTTTAGTTTGTCATTGTGATCGATAACTTGGTGTAGTTTATTCGTGTTTGTACTGACGTACGGTCAGTCCAGTGCACGACGTAACGATGTTTGTACTGTAACATGAGATCCACTCGAGCAACATGTGAAAACTTTGTAACCGAGTTCCGTCATTCAGTTAAAGTCACTAGCAATTCTGTATTTACAGAGGTATTTGCTAGTGCTGTGTAAACGTCGTTTAATCTGTAATTAACTAAATGAATCTTATCAGCAGTTGGTAAGTAAAGTTTGCTGTAATATGTATACAATTTGTTAACTGATTATTATTGACATTATGTACTGTCTGCTGCTTAGGCTGAATATGCTACTAGAACGACTTGATGTGTACTTCTACAACTATGTTCTATGCTCTTAGTTCATCATTGAATTCACTTGTGTTTATAAGTATGTTCAATTATATACATAGACCACAGTAAAGTAGGTGCATTTCGTTTTTAATTGTCATACAAATATTTTGACATCATCAATAATACATGATTTTCCCTTTTGTGTCGCCAAGAAAGGGAAGGCTATTTTCTACCTTTTGTCCGTATTATTCGCGATTGTACAATAGGGGTTATGGAAATAGAAGCCTGATGAAAGGAACTCAAAAGAATATGAACCTTGTTATGAGAAAAGTCAGCGGATTTAAAAAGAAAAGAAAATGTTACCACATCCAAGATTCTTGTTTTGATATTCTTCTCGCAGGATTCTCTTTGTGCACCACACTTTCTATATTATTATATTTATTTAGTTGGTATATTTACATGAACGTTGGTTGGATCGTAATGATACAGTTATTTGCAATGTTACTTTGATATGTTATATCAAGTTGTCCAAGAACAGGCTAGCCAAACCCACCAATCTTTAATCAATTTACTTCTACCAAACAAACACTCTGCACAATACAGAATATAATAACATAAAATATGAGATTACTCCATGTCAGAATTTTTCTCTGGATTCTCTTTTATTTTCCTCTCATTTTTTACTCTTATGCTGTTCTGGCGATGTGTTCTACGGAAAAAAGATACTGTTTCACGTTCATACGAAGCTCCCATCTTATATAGCAAATATGAAGCACAAGATACTTTGTCTGAAAACACTAATGGCTTGGATAATCAATATACAATTAGGAAGCGTGTTCATAATTCGGATTTTGATATTTGTTGGAAAATATACAATATGAAGCTTAAAGTTGGCAAATTGGTATACTCAATAATAAATTCTTAGACAGGAAACGTTTTTGGTAAAATGTATTTAATCTTAGAGCCCAATGACATGAGAGTTTCATTAAAAATGAAGGAGAACTGATGAAATAATAAAGCTCGCTTTCTCCTGTTTCAGAACACGAGGAATACATTTGTTTGGTTATTTCAGAAGAGATTATCTCCGACAGTTGCAAGAGTAGGTCGCGCGAGTGACACATTCGCTCAGTTATTTTACAGTAGCACAAATTGTGAACGGCAATAAGGAGTAACGAATTGGCTGAATGGGAGCTATTGAGAATCGGCTTATCAGATTCACGCTAACTAACACTGTGTCCCATATAACGTATCCACCGAAAATACCGATTGCTTTTAACTAACTTTCTCCCTCCAAACCAAATCTGAGTACCATTATTTTGATTGTACACATTGGAAGATAAATTTCGAATTGAGTTAAAACTCGTTTTCAGTGGGATTACAGGGAAATATGAATTTGATGTAATTAAAGTTAAAATTATGTTAAACTGAATAACTTTGGTACCTACTTGAAAGTATGTATCTGCAATGTAGTGATCTCTGTATATTGTGTTCTTCTAGTGGAGTCGCAGTTAGAATAAATATTGAATATGTCCGCAGAGGGAGAACAATATTTGCTTGGCACATATGTGATCTGGCGGACCGTAACAGTTTCGAAGATCGGCTTTTATAATAACTGGATTTTTTGCTGGAGTAAGTTGAGAAATCGGTTCGCCGTTAGGCCAAAGTGAAGGAACAAGGGTCGTAGTAGGACTTTTTGCTTAACAGTTTTTATCATTCCAGTCGACGGACGCTAAGTATTCATTTATCACTGGAAGAGGAAAACTTTCCAAACTTTAATGGCTCTATATGGTCGTACAGTTAGCTTGGTTTTACGCGTGCTAAATGTGTACTTCGATAGATTGTTCTCTGTTGTATTATTTCACACAAGATTCCATCGTTTTCGTTCAATATTATCATCCTCTTAGCTTTGATTCTCATCCCTTTGTGAGTACAAATAGTTTAACAAGTAGAAAACAGATGTCGAACTCTATTCAAGAATTATTTGATGAAGCGTGATAATGTTTCTAATTTAATGATTTCATTACTTTGGTAATGAGTGAACCTTGATCATTATGTCTTTACTAAATAAGAAAGAAATACTGAAAATAGAAACACGAATGGATTCGAAACAGAATCGTTCGTTGTAGTAAAGTTAGGTACGGTAACTTGAAATACTATTGTTGAGTAAGCTATTGTTCTCGGATTCACATTAATATAAACAGGGCGCAGTAAATAGTAAAGTTTTTTCTTTGAAGGAAGTAGAAGTGGTGCCATTACACCGTACCCTCCACGATCTCCCTATTCACTGGCATGCTTCCATGCTCTGCTCCCTTGCTTGCCAACATTCTCTCGCCCCTCCGGCCAACCGTGGTACCCTATATACAGAGTTGCTCTGGGGACGGTAGTTCTTCGCGCGCTGGTACCTGCAGGAAAGTTGCTGCAATAAACCAGCCGAATGCACTCTCGGCAAAAGGCAAGGAGTCACCCACACGGATCTCGATTCACATCCACATTGACCTGTTTCAATACTCCCACATACACATACACCCAATGCTCATAGTTAGTTGTAGTTGTAGCTATAGTTGGAGGAGGGTAAGGTTTAGGTACTTTGGTCCCACTTCGTACGTAGCGATACCGCTGAATTTACAGTACTTCAGTGGAAGATGTACGAGTCGAGACCCCACCCTGTTCGTCCGGGGAGACGCAAAGGCGAAGCAATGAAACTAATTGTATTCGATTCACTCGGAAGATAAATTCAGAATTAATGACACCACGGTTTAGGTCTCCACCTTTTTACATCCTGTCCACCATCCTCCGCACACTCCCCTCTAGAACTGGTCGTAGTTCTTCTTCTTCACCACGTAACTATAAATGTAAGTGTTCAGTGTGTAAGTACTAATTATGTAGATTCTGCTGAATTCATCCATGCAACTAATTTATTTCCCAGCAAGGCGGGCCCACGTCGGCTCGTTTCAGCATCATAATTACTTCACGAAACCTTCGTGTATATGTATGTATGTATGTGTATATATCTCGCACATACATGGATGGGTATGTAAGTGTTCTCGAGTTATTGGTGCGTTGATGTTGTTGTTAGTAAACAGAAGGAAAATTAGTTTCTTGCTTCGCTAACTGCTACATCGTTATCTTATTTGTCGTTCGTGTTGCGTTGTTAAACGGGTTTGCCGTTTAAGAAATGAGCATTTTATTTCGTTGGTTCGTTTCGTTGTAAATAGCCACACGGAGAATCCTAGCGACGTCTACGAAGGCTCGTTTAATTACTTGCATTTTCCTAAATGTGGCACTCGGCATTTATAACGGATAAATAATGCAAATGTTCATTTAAAAATAAATGGAATAATTGGATGATTACGCGGCATAATAAAGAACGTTAATTTGTGAATATTTCGCGTTGTTGTGTTGTTTATACGTCTGAATGTTTGTAATATATTATTTAGTTTCTTTTCGAATGAAATGTTAGTACCGCTGCGAGTAATCAGTATTTGCCTGATATTGATAGTTCAATCAGGGACTTTTCTCCTACTAAACATTTCTTGGAAGATTGGGATTTGTATAACGTTCTGAAGATGTGATGCATTAGGAAATCAGTGCATAAAGTGTGTACACCTATGCGCATGGTGCACACTAAATCGGAAAGCAATTCAAATTTAAAGTGCATTTTCTTGTTTCCCTGGGTATTTCCGTTTCATCGATCTGTTGAACACTACGTTTTTTCACGGACCTGTGATTCTTCCGCACCCTACAATACAATAAAACAAAGATCAGAGAGGTTTTTAGCGTTTCACTTGATTCTCCTCCAATTCCACGTTGTTATTTCCTTCATATCAAATGTAATGTTCTTTGTTTTCCAATTACATCTCATCCTGTTTTATACTGGGTGATATTGTATCATGCTTTTGTTACTGCTTCAAATATTGTTTAATATCCCACGTAAACGAATTTTATTACACTTTTAATTCTCACTGAAATGAATATGATTTTCTACATGGTGAAAGACACCGTGTTTGCTATGTGATTTTAACATTTGTATAATTTATTCATGGGCCTATTGTGCAGTCGACCGATAATCTAAATTCGATAACTTGTTCACTGGATGATTGGGAATAAACTCGGCCGTAAATACAAATTACTGATTGGTTTACTGATTTAAATTATATATTCATACCATGCACATTTGGTGAATAATGAAATATCACCAGTTGTAGTCGGGTATATTTGTTCAGGTGTTGCGTTTGTTTAAAATAAATATTTACAACCAAATAATGTATTATCAAATGAACATAATGATGGTTTTACCGACAAACAAAGTTGGAAAAATAGTGTGTGTTTATGTATGTGTTTTGTTAAGTAGAAGTACTCAAATTACGTACATTTGTAAAGCAGTATGTAAAATATATTTTGTACTGGAGTTTACAGAAAAGAAGACGTAGCGTTGTAGGATATTGGAAAAGATATTCGGGCTATATCACTTGACGTGTAGTGTTACGTACCTTGTATTTGCCGAGGTTGTTGACTGTGCAGGAGAGTACTGCTTCTCTGCCCACCGGGATTGTCAGGTTGTTTATCGGTAACTCGAAATCCGGTTCATCCGAGATCACTTTAGCAGTAGACCATTCCTCTGAAAAGTAAAACAATCATGTACATAAAAGTGTAACACAACATACACAACAGTAATTTATCAAATTACGTCTCCAGTAATGACTGTAACATGTGAAAGGCTAATTCTGAAGTAGTTTCCTGAAACTAAATCGATCTTTTATATCGTACATTTTCACGAAATTCGTGTTTGATTAGTTAACAAAACAATACAGAACACACAATTCTTACGCTATACACCAAGGGATTTACCTAAATCCAATACGGAAAACAATTACGTTCTGGAAATTTGTAAACGAAAGCGTTTGTTTTGTATTGTCCCGTTGCTGTTCAATTCAAATTGGCTGCCGCTGGACACACGACTGAAGGGATTAACGAAAATGCATTATTAAATGGCCGCAACGGCAGGTACTGAAGTGTGCGCAACTCAATTCCATGCGAACGACTTGTACCTACAGATGGCTTATATTTGTTTGGCTTTTATGCGATTGCTACTATTACTGGGATAACTTTGCATCGAAATGCAATCGCTGCAGGACTCTGATCACATGTCGCAGCTGCGAAACATTACGTGCTGTTCCCATAGTTTATCTTTGAAAAGTATATAAATACACGTAAATGTGTATTGTAAATAAATGTATTCTAGTACCGGTGCTCCTCCAAAGAATTATCCATTATCAAGAGTCTCATTGTCCTCCGAAACGCCACATACGTGCTTTTGGTGATATATCAAGGAAATGTTCCCGTTTCAGATAATAGGCAAATATCGTCCTATTCTGGCGATATGAAAATGTGCTTTGCGGTGAAGTATAATCTTTTCCCGAAACATGAAGTGAACTGTGAAGCTTGAAAAAGCTCTCGAGGGCCTAATAAGCTTAACGTGTTATCATCATATTTTTTGTTTATTTGCATCCAAGGAACGTTGTGTGGTTTTTTTTATCAACTCAAATATAATTTTTCTTTTCTCGTTGTTTACGTGTAAAAGCTCTAGTGCTAGAGTTTATAATGTAAGTAGTTAATAATTCTTAGAAACTTTAATATACTTCACTTAATAATCTTACTATAACGAAGTAAAATTGGGAGGACATTTCAGATCAATATGTTAAGAGAAACAGATGTCAAGTATTAGTTTATCTTGTTTATCTTTTTCTTCTTTCTACGATGTTTCTTAGTTACACAAAACAATTATGTCTCATGGAGATAAAACAGCTGAAACGCAAGTTAAACCAAATGGAACTTTCGCAGACATTTTTGTTAAACACTTGTAAATGTCGGAACTTTAGTTGAGAAATTACGGCAATAAAACATATTATTATGAAAATATATTCACAGATTTCTAGGCCGGATATATGAAATGTGAGGTCCATAAATATTATACCAAAGGGCACATCATATTTTATATGGCTTTTGTAATATTACTTTATTATTACGATTTTATTTTAATGGGAAAACATTTCCATTATGAAACGTAATTAATAAACACATGTACGGAAATGCATATATTGCATGGAAAGGTCATTTGATGCATGTAAAATTAAATGCAAATTATACATATTTAATATATACAGTGGAAAATTATCGGTTACACGAAACATATAACAACAAATGCGAACATTTTAGTTCGCGAACACTCGTTGTTCTGGTCTTTATACAGAATGAATTCATATTTTCTATATTAATTACCAATCTGCCAATTGACAAGTGTCACTTGCAACACAATTGTATTGTATTATATTATTAAAGAAATTAAATTTCACGTTGTTTACGAAAATTAAACGTCTGTCTCAGACATTGTATTTGCATGCTATGCTGTCAAGTTTTAATAATCTTCAATATAATTAAAATGAAAATAATACACAGTAAAAACTCAGTTATTTTGCAACAGGCTTTCAGTTCAGATAATCGATAAGGGTATTTTTCCATAATATAAAGTACGTTTTGTCTGTGACACGTTCTCAGTTATTCTCAACATGAGCGTAGGTGCTAGCAATTGGCATTTTGTTTTGCTTCTTTCATTCTCATTTATTTATCCATACCTGTACGGAGTTGTATCTCCTTGTCGTACGGGTGGGTGCAGTAAAATGTCAAAGAACATCCGCTTATTTACTCTATATCTCTCTTTGTTTATTGCAGTACTAGAATCTCCTTATTGCATCACTGATCTTTCTGAACAAATGGAAGTCGTTGCAGCACAAAGTGTTCCAGATTCGTTTGTACTGGAGTCAATTGATCTGTAGATAATAATACACACACACAGCCACACGTAGTATAAGTGGTTACACACTTCCGCCCTATATATCCAATATGTCTGGTGCGACGTTCATCTGAAACGCGAATCGAAATTCCCAAAGGATAAACTGAAAATTCTTTACGGCTCATAAAGTCTGTGTAATATTGACTCTGATTCAGCTTTCCAGCGTATATAATATTGATGCATTGATCTACAGCAGGGCAGATGTATGTGTATGTATGTACGTTAGTGTGTGCATCCTGATCCTGATCCTGACTCTTTGAACATGCTTCTTCTTCCTGTCGACTTCTTTTATGGGTACCTTGGTCTGGTAACATTTACGCGAACATGGATGCCTTGTTACCCCCGCCAGCTTTCAATGGGCGTGTTCTCCCGTGTTTTATGCTTCTTGTCTTGCTCCGGTAACGACGCCACCTTTCCCAGCCCCTCGCCACACCTTGCCCTGCAGGTTGATGTAGAAGCAACTCGGATTAACTTGTAACCCCCGCTGCATAAACCTGATGATGCGTTTCTCCTGCGGTTGCACACTGCAATCATGTACTTTGCCAGCTACTCTTGAAGCATATCCATGTGTGTGTATTTTACGAAACTAGTTGCCAATGTGGTCCGATGGATGTTATGCTGTTAGATTAGTTTGCATAAATCATTAATGGAAAAGCACTGTGCTTTGCAGCACTCGATCGTATTGACAAATTGAACGGGTATTTCATATTTGATTTTGTCGCAAAGTTTGCATCGGTTTTGCATTTATTAATATAATATTTAATAAAAATTCACGCCACGCACCGGAGCGTCACACGCCCGCAGTACGGTAGCTATCGTCCCGCACAACACGAGGCCCGAATCATCGCGTAACCAGGTTCGGCTTTACATTATATAGCGGTTAGCGGATACTTTGCCCAAATAGTTAAAGAAAATATGCAATAATAGAATCAATTCAAGGGTTATGAAGTAGATTATTCATCAGCAAGTAGAAAATAGTTGATTTATACCACGATACTCAAGTTTCCCTACTATACTGCCTTCAACTTCGATCGATACATGTTGGTACAAAAAATTCTCGTACCGGCTCTGTAGAAAATCCTTCCGGCGGCGCCCGTATCAGACAGTACACATGTATAGCACAAGCTGACATATAAGTACAAGCATGTCTCGCATGTATAGTACAAACACACGCATTGATATCACCTACACCGTATCATACTATGCTATGATATGCTATATTGGTACCTACGTACGTGAACAGACGTAGAATACGTACGGCAATACAGGAATTTGTGTTGCGTTTGGTTTCCGTTCATTTCTCATACACCGTGTTTACATGCGCGCTGGTTCTACTGTCTGTGTTGTTGTTGGTGATGCTATGCGTGATCATCATGTTCAATTCTTGTTAGTTAATTAACTTAAGGGATTAGTGGCGCTTCACGGCCGCTGCTACCGTTACAAATTCAATTATGAATCTTTGGCCTGATCTTGGTGGTCGAGCTGGTTACCCGTGAGCTCCGGTAGGGATGTTTCGCAATATTTTAAAAATAATCTCGTTGGAATTTTAATAAAGATTATCTGTGAAATTAAAAATGTGAACTCGTTTATTTGGTTTTCTGTTTGCTGCACGATCGTGGAAAATGTTCCGTTTATTGTTCGGTCGAGATTAGAATTTCGAAAATTCTTTTTCAAACTTGATCAATTTGGTTAAAATTCTTTAAAGTTCCTCAACTTCGACTGCTGGCGATCTAATTTTTATTTGTGTTACCTACTTTTTTAATTAAATTTTTGCCGTTAATAACTCAGCAGCAGCAGTATCGGCCTTCTACACTTTATGTTCGCAAAGTATGTCGGCGCCACGAAAAACAACTGCTGCAAATGAAACGGCAAATTTCCTGATATATAAATTGAGAAATTGTATTAAACTTTTTCATGTTTTTTTTGTTCCTTTGATTAATTATTTCTTTCAGAAACTTGTACAGTTTCCATAACGTTCTAAATAAAGTACAATGTAAAGCTAGAAAAAAAAAGATTCGTAAATCTTCAATGTCAGGTAGAACTGTGAGATGTGACACCTTTCATGAATACAATGATCAAAACAGAATACCGATATTTATATTTCCACTAGTGACGCAATATTTTCATGTTTGGAATAAAAGTGAAAAAGTGGTCTTATCGAACCAAGCATTGCTCTAATAAAAATATTTATGACCTTTCAAACGCACGGACGTTTGTCGTACTTGTAAACTCTCTCGTATACGGGTCACCGGGTCTCGAGTGAAGGAGCGGCACAGCAGAACAAGAAGTACCAGCGCTACTAGAACTGGAGGAGAGCGGTGGTGGATTGAGGGAGTTACGCGATACCCGAGCGCATGTCCGACGGCCCTAAGTGCCCATAATGGAGAGGTTTATGTACCCAACTTATAATGACAATCTTATAAAAATAACTCTTCTCCATTGTGCCGCCCTCTCTTGTAATCACACGCCGCCAATGTTAGAGTACCCCGCACATCACCAACCCGTTTCAATCAGGGGCACAGAATTAAAGACGATGCTTACAGATAACGCGATCTTCAGTTGATAGAAGCGGAACCTCGTTATATGAGGCTTTCACCACCCTGTCACAGTGTATCGGCAGTTCGAATTCTCAGACGTATAACCAAGTGATATGAAAGAATCTGAATATGAATTTATAAATATCTCATTCCAAACATCACTTCAATTACCAATGTTCATTGGTGTAGCGTGAAGATTTAAAGATAATTGCAACTCTTCAAATAATGCAAGCAGTTGTGGAGTTTCGAAGTACTGGAAAGCACTCTACAAGGATACAATGATAACTGTCGATTTTATTATGTCGAATACTGGACGGCCTCGCTGATGATGATTACACAGAATCGATTGTTGAACGTTATTTGTTCAACAGCTTGAAGAGGGTTCTGTTTGCTGAAAGGTAATATTTGGTTCCCTGTTTTCACATAATGAAAAGTAATTGCATTTATTGGAATATCTACCAAATGTAAAGACAGAAGTGAGAATTTTACATTTACACATTGAAATTAATTTGTTTGCAGGATGGTTCATTACAGGTTTGATTATAGACGGTGTTGGAAGAGAGATTTGTGAAAGGTGTTGATTATAATAATTGTTTGCTGATTTCATGACCGTATGTATATGAAATACACAGTGCAATTAGGTTTTGACGTATAGTATGTACATATTGGTATGGAATGTTTGGATCAGCATGTACTAGTTTCTCTTTACCTAGTGAGCTCGTGATATATGTCAGATTCAGAGGTTTCACTGGATCGCGCTTGTATTCACCGTTAGTTTTCGCTGAAAATTCTGTGATATAAATCATTGGTAAGTAGGTGCTACACGAGCTTATCGTGTGCAATATCTGAAAGGGAATCTCGCCTCGCAATATGTTTTTTGTGCATTTTACTAGACGAAAGTGTATATGGGGCGTAATTTATGAGTGTATGGTGTGTGGTGCGCGCCTGAATATCTGGAAACGATTATATTTATACGGATTTCTGGTGACGACCGTTTCAACTCGAGGACACATACCCTCTTTTTATTTTAGCAAGATGATACCAGTCACGCCCATGCCACTCCCGGGAACATGCCAATGTTTTCCAGTCGGTTGGCCTTTCACCAGTAAATTTACCGGCCCTGAAAAATGTTCTGTTCGTCCCAACAATAGACCATTGCAAGGTGTGCAGCCAACTAAGATATCAGCCTAACGCGTCTCTTCGGTAACAACGATTGAGGATTATTTGTGACTCACAGGTCCCAAGTCGCGCCAAGGGTAGATGCGCGTCCTCTGTGTGAAAATATGAGCACGATTACTCTTCAGTGACAAATTTTGAACAGTGTTCGACTATTTATTTAACGATTCGACCTATCGTCGGAGCACGGACATTGTGTGCTTATTTGGCCAATGGTAGGTCACCTACTGTAGTATGGAGGTGATTTGAAGACTGATGGTCAGTTATATGCCAGACAAATATTGATTTAACACTGTAATGTGCACTCATGCACACGAATGCACATTCGTACATGACGCATTCAATTTTTTCTACCCCCATCTGTCATACGTATGCAATTTGGAAATAAGAAAGTTGCAGTTGAAATTAGGGACACCTGTGTTTTTCTTTCGCTCGGTGAATTGCTAACTATTAATACGTTCCACGGGCTGCTCAAATTGATGGGGCCCATAAAGTCTTGTAAAAGTTTCTGACATTATTACACGTAACTTTAGCCATAAACATTTTCTTGGTCAAGCGTTCAGTTGGAAAGTTAAAATTTTGACCTTGCATAACTTTTTACTTATAGTCCATTTTGCGAAAAATCAATAATGGCAGTTTAGGGAACCGAAGCTTATAACGGATTGAGGCCAAACTTCGTTTTATATTGAGCTGTCGAATCTAATTTAATTAATTTTGAAAATACTTACGTCATGTAGCTAACTTCTTTTGAATATGATTATGAAAGGAATGTTTAGTTAGTTGTGACCTATATCTAAGGTGCTATGACCATGCCTCCGCTATGCAACAGTATGTATAATGAATTATATATTTTAATCTTGTTGGAAATAATTCATCGTACGCCTAAGTGGCTTGCACTAATCCATCAAGGTATTAAATTCATTTTTGCGGCCATATTTCCGTCAAGAAAATAACGCATACTTGCATATTTGCATTGGAGTAGTGTTCTTACCAGAGTTGGTGGTGTTCTGTAATATTTTATATTTTTTGTAAAAATTATAATCTTCATCGTCATTCTCTTATGAATAAAACTGTAGCAATTTGAATGCATAATTTTCAATTACGAAAGTCGACAGTGTGTATGTGCAAGCGGTCGGCAGTGAATACTACTCATCTCCTGATGTTATGGATTAAAACCGAAATTAAATTAACTTTTGAAATATCAAATACGTAAAACAATTTTACGCTTTTCGAATAACAGAGCGCGTAAAAATGGTTGATTAACAGCAACATATGTCATCCACTCAACCCAATATGATTCGTTTAAAAATTCGTAATTATTAATGCACACAGGGATGTGCGATTGCCGAAATGATTGCTTAGCATTTTTACATGAATTTGAATTTGGACAGTTGAGGGTTGGGGAACTGTTTCACGGGTATTTGAAATTATTTGGTACAAATGCTATTGTTTAGATACTCGATCAACAATAAATATTTAAACTGCCAAAGTAAACACTCATACCATAATTCAATGAAACAATTTCATTCAATCAATATATACGTAAGTTCCTATTTGTAAATTTTATTAATAAACATTGAAACTAAACCACTCTCTCTTTGAAATTCAGATGTCTTCATTTATTTCTGTACATATACACAAACATGGGTGATGCAATTCATTTGATAGTAAAATATATAGCGCCCGGGAATCACAATGCGTCAATTTGAGCACGTGTTGTCTTTGAATTTACGAGGGTAAATGGGAAAGGAAAATGTTTGCGAATGAATATTTAAATATCATAAAATTGTCGGCTTGACAGTTTGCGTATATAGACAAAGTTTAGCTGTTTAAAAACCGATATGGCTGTTTGGAACATGTCATGTAGTTTACATCAGTATATCAGCAGTATCACGTGACCTGCTATATCGTGACATACGGTCCCTCGTACGGCCTGTCACGTAACATGGCGGCAACTCATACATGGCACAAGCATATTGACGCATTCACCGTCGTACCGCTGGGAATATACAGAAAGACAGACAGAGACAATTTCGAAAATCCCTTTGGATTTTTCTTGCAATATTAAGTTTATATTCAAGCTACAGACTGAAAAAAAATGGAAATATTTCTCTTTTTCCCTCCTGGTAGAATTTGGTTATATCATACTCAAGTGTATAGCTGTAAGTCCTACTGATGGTGGTGTTAATTACTACTATCATACTCTTGCATTGACGTACAGCAATGAATAATTTGTTTTCTAAACTACCGGTTGTTTGCAATAGTGATTTGTAAACCCAAAGGTTTCCCCAAGTTAATGTAGACAAAACTGGACCTTTGTCATGTAAAATTAAGCCTCGAAGGATGGATATTGTTATTAATTCTCTTTGTTCCTGTAACTTATCCGAATGGTTTACAGTTTCGTCTGAATTATTCGCATTTGCCCGGTTAGGTTAGATAAATAATCGCACTGACTAGAGAGGACATGTGCAATGGATTATCAGTATTGGACAGGGATGACGAAGAAATTCAACAATCACAATTCACAGTATTCAGGTTGACGAATTGATCGTATTGGAACGTGTGTCAAGTTTACATGGAGTTCACACATATGTGCGAGCAGAGATGTGTTTAGTGTCGTTTGAATACTAAACGTACGACCGCAACACCAACATCAGCATCATAATCAGCAGCACCTGGCACCAGGCAGGGTACCTAATGTGTTTGCTTATGTACGACGCGTACAGCTTATGGCCAAAGTTGAATTCGCATATTTTCTTTGCGAACTATGGCTACGTCAACGCATCTTGGCTGCTCTGTGCCACAGTACAGTTAACAATACTTGGAGGAACACTTATAATCCTCTAACGACGATACTCTGTCCACAAGTCGAATGGATTCTAAGTAGTCAAGTTACGGCGAGCTTACTAGAGTATTTTGCATTAATTTACGACATAATCGTTGAGAGTTTCTCTCGTAACTTTCATATAGCCATATAAATTTTATATCGTTAAGTAATTTGCACTTTGAGAATTTAAGGATTTACACGAGCCATTAACAAACTTAACTTACGTACGTTTTCGTTAATCTATCGATTTATAGCACTTTACAAAGATGCTTGAATAACTTAGTACCTGCTAAAACATTTGCATTTAACTTTACTAAACAAACTTGCTACAAAATGTAAATGAATTACGGGATTATTGACAGAAACAACATGTGGATATTGTTACATATGAATAACTCATGTATGGCTATAAGCAGATATAGCGATATATCGAACAAGGGGGAATGTAGTCGCTTGATAGCTGAGTAGATATCTGCTCGGGATGGCACCCATCAAGCTAGTGATTACAGGTAAATGTGGGCACCAGGAGAAAGCTGTTAGAATCCTCCAGAGAGGGATCAAGTTATGCGTACGGAATCTCCGGGGAATAACAAGACGTATGACGTTAATGCTTCCCGTTTAGTTCTCTAACCAAACAGTTAATATCAACAAACAGACACGCACCGACAGGACTATATGAGTATAGTTAGGAATATAGTATCCAACCAGTAGTATTCCTATTACACGTATTTCTAATGCAATACTATCATAGTGTAACGAAAGATTTTGTTACAGAAATATCAAGTGAAACAAAGCACCATTTCCAACACACATTTCTCGCGGGATCTGTGACACGTATTTTGATTTGTCAGAACTGTCGTCTACATTCTTGTGTATACAAACTGTGAAGCGAATGGTTTTTATTTTATTTTTTGTCAGGAAAAGAACAACTTTATCTGTAGTTTGATTTGAAAAGTTTCATTTTATAGACGTGCAAATGGAACGGTCAAAAATCTCATCGTCTCCGGTAATAAAACAAAAAATTGACCATGTTAAGTCTCGACATGCATAACAGATGTGTACGAAACACGTACCGGAACGGTGTTTGTTCCGGTTCGTAACACGTAGGTCGTAAACGAAACCATATGTCCGTATCCGGCTTGACACGACAAAAGCCGATGTACCTGGCCTGCCTGGGATACCGAAAGGCGACATATGGATATTATTTAACACCACCTGTGCAAAAAATAAACTACCGGAAAGTCAGCAGAATATATTTCACGGATCAACGATTTATTGAAAAATATATCACAATGCTGCAGTTCTGATAATGAAATATACGAACTTTTGCCAGTAATTCCCAGTTGCCAATCTTCGTGAATATCGAATCTTTAAGGCATAGTAACAAACGAGATTCTCTCAAATTCTCTTATGGCAAACTATTTGATCTTGTCGGGAACTTTGAGATTAGTGCATAGAAACGATTGGGTTCAATCTGTGACTTTAATCTTCTCGTCTGCTAAGATGTGCTATGGTGCGTTGTTCACTTGAAGGACGTGTGATGGACGACCGATAAAGCTTAATGCTTCTATTTCGTTTTACTAGTGTGATAATGGACTCTGCCACTAGTATTTGTGCTCACAGAATACTGTCTAATATTAAGTGTCACTCTGAATATGGTGTCATGTAATGGACTATCTCGTAAAAATGAATGCTCGAACCAGAATTCACGACGGATTCTAAAGTTTTATGTCTGTCACGAACGATGCACTGCGAATTAACGACATAAGTAATAATCTATGATTATAAGAGGTCCTTTATGATTTCTCACTGACCGTTTATACTAGCACTTGAAGAGTGTCAAAACCAAAACAGAAACAAATTTTATATCTGTTTATTCGATTGTAGAGAATTATTTATAATAAATGTTATTTTTAATGTCATTTAACTACGATTAAACCATATTTTCCGAAACAATATTATGACAACATAAACCTGATTTTCGTATAATTTTATTACGTTTTAAATGTTGCGCTAACTTGTAGTATTGATTATTTAATTCTGAGTTTGTTAATTAGTGAAGATTATTTATAGATACGTAAGCATAATACCAAACAACTGTTTGAACACGTTTTCATTACGTGTGCAGCAGTCAGTACAAGATGTACAGTGTGTATTTAGTTCTGAATGATTTTAAGTGAATATTGTGTAGTTATCAAAGTTCATAAAGTTTATAAAAATTACTAATACAGTTTCTCATATTAATGTGTAGTTTTATATCCAGGTAAATCAACCTTTTTATTAACAAAATACATATAAGTTTTATATTATGGCTTTACCCGATAATGCGACAATAATATTCTGTCATTTCAAGTGAAATGAAACACGTTGATGAACAATATTCTTCGTTAAGTGTAATTATCCCGTGATATGCGTAAAGTGAGGAGAACATTTAGATCATTCCATTTGTAGTTAAATTAGTGATTGCTCAGGCATATCTTCAAACGAATTAAAGACTTTGAGAAGTTAGTTTGAAAGTATTTAACACAATTCCAGTATACAGTTTGGAACTAAATGAAGACATTTTGTTTTATTAATGTTGGGATACTAAGAGCCCAGTACAATGTCTCTCTCTTACTTTTGGTATGTGTAAAACATTTAATTATTGTTTTATAATATGATATTCTTCAATTATAATTCAAGTGTTGCTCTTCATGTGGTCGTGGATCATTAGATCTATAGATGGATGAAAATTATATGGTGTTTGATTGTGTAATGGCGGTCAGAAATATCCTAATGAACACCAGACAGGTTCTTAATTAGGTTGATTAATACACTTGGCCTTAGATATCCCTGCAGGATCAATTTAATACCACTCCCATCCCTTTATTTAGATGAGTTACGATCGATTAGAGTTTACGCATTTCAAAATAACCTTCCGTACAAAGCAATTCTCCGAAACTAAAGTAATAAACGGACTTTTTTAAATTATTGTACATGTGACAAAAAAATTTTAGTTACACAGAAAAGCACATTTTTTACTAAAGTAAACATTGCTCTGTCGGATCTGTGATGTTGAGTATGACATGAATAAACGCTGGTAAATCTCTTTTGACATTCCCATTTTCGCGTTACACATGGCAACCCCACTCGTGTTGTACTGAATTAACGACTTTCTCATTCGAGCATAAATTCTAATGAGCAAAATTTTCGCTTCAAATCCTCTCACACTTCGTATTTCGTTGAAAATTGTTCATTTATACATTCAATTATAATATCGCTTTCTCATACGATTATTAAAAAAATAAATCGATTTCGAATTCTTCCGTGCAATTTATTTTTTATTATTCGCATTGCATAAATTGCTTGGCTGAATTTAGTATTTCAGTGGTAAGGATTTTGTCGTGATAGTGAGTCAATTTGTGTTACGGTTTTGTTGAGCTCTTTACAAGTGAATTTTCTCATGTAGTCCTGATTGTGTCGCCTAAATATCGTGGTGTAGCACTGTAAGAAATTCAATCACGACAGGGTAATGTCGAGAGCATGTTTCAGCACGGTAGTGGGTTGAATATGTCGGGATTCCACATAGCGTTTCATCGTGTGGAAATTAGTTGTCGTGAGAATTAGTTTTAATGGGTTGTCACTAATGATGTGCAACGCGGGCAAGTGTCGCGTCGCGTTGACTTGACGCGAGAAGCTTTTTCAGTAGCAGGATCGCTGTAAACAGCATCATTCTGCTCGTTGGTTAATGCGCGAAACAACGGGTGCCCCATTCTATTAAAGGTGACACCATTGCAACAGTATCCAATTTGCTTATGGATCAGGACATCTACCACTACCACCACCACCACCATCATCATCCGAAACGCTCGCATCGTTGTCCTCCAACCGTGATAAAGACCTAAACACTCTGATGTCATCAATTTGTGTCTCTTGCAATGTTGAGTGTCATCCTGATTACGTCGCGAGATGCCGAGACCTGTATCAATCACTGACAGGATGATACAGTCGCCCAGACTAATATCTATCACCCGATGCTGTATCCACCCAATGTATAGCATGGTTGTGGTCCACTGTGACGGGCCACGGAATGTGTGGATTTCACGCAGCCCGTTGCCAAAGTTTCATGATCACTTTCGCAACATCAGATTTTGCGTTTCCGTCTTTAATCTGTGTGTCTGTGTGAACCGTTGCCTCTCCGCTTCATTGTCAAATCTTCGTTCTTCCAACATCCACTACCTTTTCCACACCAGCGAACAGTACCGGGGATTTCCGCATTGTACTCGTGATTATTTATGTTCGTGTCCGGAGGTGAAATTAATAACTGTCAATTAGGGAAAAAAAATAACTCTGCGGAAATCGAATTTCGACATGGTGCTATTAATTGAATTCGCTTTGTTTTCTGAACAATACACTACACTACAGCACAGCATACATCATTTCAGATAAATCGAGCAGTGAAACCAGATGTTTCTTCCCATGGCTGGTGTACGCGATTACCTGAAATATGGCTGCTCTACAAACCGTGATACATATTCATGCAATTTAATTTATCTTTTAAAGCACCCGGGTTTCGGCATTTTCATCGGATAATTAATACATTAACAACAGCGCTAATTTAGAGTCAATATTATCGGTTCAAATATGGAGGAAAATTCATGTAAATATTAACACAGAATCTTATTCTATTCAACTTTTCAGTTTTCCTTGACAGTACGTTTAAATGTACAGTAGACACAAACTAAATGAAATCAGTCACACACACAATTGTGTAGACAATTTACCAATGCCAATTTCACTCGTAAATAACTTAAACGTTTCAAATGTTCACGAACGATAACTCTCCGATTCCACGCGCGTAGTACAAATATTAAAATTCGTGAAAACTGCCCGTTAGCGGTGTGTGTTCATGACTGTCCTTCTATATTTTTTATATATCCTCTCCCCCTTTTTCCTGCATATTAATGATGTCGAGTCCACAAATTACCGAATCCCTTTGTGGCCGTTGTTAAACGTAGACACGGCCCCGCACTGAGCTGGGCCTGTGTGTACGGGTGGTTGTTCGTTGCGTCACCAGCAGGACTGTACCGCTTTGCACGTAGAGGAGTTATTCAGAGGCAGAGATAACGGTGACAGGGACATGCATTGTTTGGTCACGTGATGTCGGTAAGATTTGTGAGGGTACATGGGTATGTGGGCGCAGGTCTGATGACTCTACATCACCTGTACAACATGCAAGGTGAACTAAATACTCATGTTGACGCACGCGTCCTACACACCGGTAATGATTCATAGTTCCCAGTGGGCGGAGAATTGATTCCGTTTGTTAAACGGCTTGTTTAAGAGGGCAACAACACCCGGAAATGGCCGATGTATAATTAAATACTTGTTTACGAACATAGTTGTAAATACTATTTACCTATTATTCATATTTCACAACAGACAGAAAACCGACTAGGTTACAACAATGTAAACAAATTATTTATATATCTATATTTATGTACTGTAGGCAGAAATATATTCTTTTTACTATATTTCTTGTTTGCAGTGGAACCTAGTGTCTGGATTAAATGAAGTTTCCTATCCGCTGCTATTCCTGCTGTTGCTTATTTGTGGCCGGAGCACAAGCAGCTGTTGGTTTTAAACTGACATTTATTTTCATTAAAACGACTAGCCCCGGTTTTTTTTTCACTAGCGTGTCTGCCGATCGTGAACTCCACCCGATGAAGTAAGATTTAAAACGTGCAGGAAATTATTTGGATTTATAAATTGGATGCCATTTTCATTATTACTACTGAGGTAATGTTATTACGCGTAACATTATGAAAATTAATATCTATATTGGTTAAATACAATATTAGTTAAGTACATTCATTCTAATATTAACATTTCTCAGGCGGTTGTAACAAATAAAATAAAATTCTACCCAAAACCTGCGAGTTTTCAAAGTAGCAATGGAAATTTGTAGGTGACTTAATTGGAATTTATTTCCAGCATTTTTATTCTGAATAGTCGCAAGTTCGTACTCGAATCTTTTGTTTTTCATCCTGCTTAAACGTTTTACAATTAGTAGTAAATTTTTCAAAGAGAGTAATTTACATGTAAAACTGCCTGAAATAAAAGCACAACGTGAAAATTTAATACTCTACTTTTATTTTTATATAAATAAAAACTTTTTATTTTACTAATTTGTACAAAAACAATTCAAAAGGTTTATATTCAGTAAATAATTGGCTGTTTTTGTCATTTTATTTAGAACTAGAAAATTACTCTTGATTACAGCATCTATGAAATGACATATTTGTCGCATAACTTCATATTTCAGTCAATTTTTGTGATATTTATAGCAGGATGAATCACTGTCAGATATAAATAACTGTGATTTTGAAACATTGTTACCTCATAAAGAGATGCATAGCTGTATACATTTAAATATTATTCATATAGAATCCTATATTTGATGCTATTTGAAGTCTTCAGAATTATTAGAATAAAATGTATATTTCATATAAAATATCCTCGTGCGCTATTTGATATCCATTTAATATAATCTTTGACCTGAATATGCATCTGATAATGCGACTTGCTCGTTAGAGTTTACATTGTATGTAATTTACCTCATTAGGCTTTATAAAAGTGATCTAATTCATCATCGAGTAATGGTGGCCTAGAATAATGTATTTATTCGCAATAGGTAAAGCCTGTTCAAATTAGATATGTATCAGTAGTGGTCATGTGTGAGAGAAAATTAAGTGCCACAAGCATATTTAACAACATAGAAAAAAAAAAAACTTTTATAATCACTATTATGCGAATTTCATTCAGCCAATTTCGTAATTAAATTCGCATCATTTTGTTTGAGTAGGTACCTACGTATATTGTTTTACTCGTTGCCGGGATATTTTGCAAACTTTGTTCATTTAGACGTTTGAATGGAAGTAATTTTGAATCCAATTTAAAATGTAAGTTTCACTAAACGTAATTGTGGAATAAATGTTTCATGTCTGTTGAAACTGATTATATCTTGTGGGGTTGGAGACACTGTTATTGTACAGCAAGTATTACATTTTTCTTCTGCAAGAGCTATATCGCTACAACAATCTTTTAACACGGAATAAATTAATACGTTCCTTCGGAATTTACATTCTAGATATTTGCGTTGTGATACTCAGTAAACTATATTTATTTCTATATTAACTTTACAGTATCTATTTTCGATGTTCTGTTTTATTTTTATCGCAACCTGCAATAATGGAAAAAACAAGCATATTCGATTGGAATTAAATATGTTTGTACGCGTATATACGTTAAAAGGATTTGTACGGCTTGTTAATACAAATTGATCTATTCAAATAATTTATCACAATATCCAATTGATTTGTAAATCAGTAATGGAATGCATTAATGTTGATGAATGTCATGTTAGCAGTAGTATGTACAAAGCATATGCATATGGTACATACATTGTATTATTACTGACAAGTACAGCAACTATTTCAATTACGTTAGTGTCGCATGTGGCGAATTGGTTATGATGGAATATCGACTTGCTTCTTGTTTTCCCTCGTTTGCACCGTTTTTTAGCAGCATTTCCCTAGCATTCAATCGCATTGAGTTCTCAAGTAATTGATATTGCGATAGTGCATGCACTGTAAACTGAATTATTCCCATCGCGTGCCGTACTTCTTTATATTTCAAGGTTCACGGTAAAAAACACGACGAAGCAACATGCAACACCGTGGAAAAAAGCCAGTGAAAAATGTATGTTGCGTTTTCTACTGTAAACCAACTACAGGTCATATAAATATACCAAGCTACACAGTTATATAGCACAATAATTCATGACAAATATGCGAAAAAATATTTATTTATGTTCGGAAAATATTGCTTTACAGTATTTGTACTACTTAACATAATAACTTGTATATTTTTTTCATTACCACATTTAATAACTCCAATGAAGTTTTGTTAATAATTAATAATAATTAATTAATGTTGTAACATGTTAGCTAACTGATTATTTTTTAGAGTAGCATAATTTCATATAAATTAATGATTTGTACGAGTAAATATTTCGAATATGTAAAATATTTCGTTGCAATTTTAATTAGAAATAAATAATAAAATGAACAAATTGCTCTATTGTCTAAATAACACAGATATTAATTTATGCCGTGATTGTAATTTTATAAAAATATTTTTGCAACCGAATGTACATTACGGAATATGTAAAAAAAACTCTTGTTCATGGATGAATGTGTTATGAATTATGTTGTATTATTTATGCTGCCACGTGTAATTAAAAATAACCTTCATTAAGGGCCCTTCATCACTTTAACATGTAACGTCTGTGCCGTATATTGTATATTGTATTATTTTTATTTTGTTTCGCAGGTAATATAAAACGCAATTATCCTCTGGAAATATCCTTCCTTTTCTTTTGCCGTCGACCGCAGGAAAAGTAAAGCCAGAATAATTCAATAACGAAAAATAAAAACGGCTCTCGTATTGTTTATTACATTATATATTGGGGGATTTCGTCGGGAAATTTTGCGGCGAATTTATTTATTCAGATCAAATTAAAAAGAATATTGAAATTATATCATATAGATATGTCAGTGTTGTTGAATGTTCTTTGAGAGAATAGTTGCTAATATTGTAATCGTAGTTTGGCATAATGCTACTGAAAATATATACGCATTTGTGTTCTGGCTGCATTGTACATAATTTATTGATCCTGCTCATATGAAATGAGCCGGTAGTAGTTATAATTAGTGCGTTCTATTTGGACGTACCATGCAACTGTATACGTCCAACATACTGTGTTCAGATTTCTGTTGGCACTTGTCCTCCACACACTCCGGAGATCACATGAACTACCTGTCCGGAATTTAGCACAGATTACATTCCGGAATATCCTGTTGGACGGATGTACAACTCACACTGGCTTATCAAACACCGTTCAATCGAGACAAAACTGTTACGAATTACTGTAGCTAGTTCCATATATTTATTTAGTGTGATTTTAGAATTCCACCTTTTACCATATAATTCGTTTTAAAAACATACGTACATTCTTGTAGGTGGAATTAATTAAGTAAAATTGTTTTTACAATTGTTGGTATCCATGTTGTGGCATAACTGAAAGTTTTTGAAAAACCTTTAATGCTGTAAATGTAAATATACAGGTTAAATTTACATTTTAAAGCGAAAAAATACACGATTACATTAAAGTAAACGAATGTTCAAACATTTGGCGTTATCTCACAACTCATTAAATTACATGTTTAGGGCCAATTTACATTTATTTTATTTTGTTTTTACGTGTAATTTCTTTACATAAGCAAACAGATAGAATTCTTTAAATTTTAAACATTTAAAATATAATATAGCTACAGTTCTGCTAATATTGTTTTTAGCTTATATATTTCACTTTCGGTTTCCTCATTAACGGCACAATAACTAATCAGTCTCGTAAAATTACCCAGTAAATCAAAATTGAGTAGCCATTTCTCTGATTGTAACAGCTTTCCCGTGTTCGTAATTTATACGCGTTCGTTCCATATCGGCCGAGCCTTTTCGTATTTAGTGATTTATAGAAAACGGCAAGCCTCAAGTTGTTGACCATTTCGTATATGTTCATGTATCAGCTGGTGAACGATGTTTCGGTTGTTGCTAATGTTACCAATAAGTCACACTGCACGGTCCCACCTGCGCACTTGCTAAACAACTCCCAATCACGGACGTATTATTCTTGCTGATATTGACAAAAGCAGAAATGTCATCCACAGGCTGTTTGACAAACGTAAACGTATCTATTTAACGTTAAACACATTGTTTGACCTATCAATATTCTGTTGCAGCATCTACCAATAAAACTACTTTGAAGCCAGTGGTAGATATAGATGAAAGCAAAATATTACTATGCATATGCTATATCACAGTATTTTTACTGGCGTTAAGGCGTTAAGGCGTCTTAAGCTGAGGACGCCTGTAGGCGCAGTAGGAAACCTTGTCACACAGCTCATATGTACAACTGCGCGACCTTGACAGTCTATTTGCTTATACACTCATCACCTTTTCCTCCGGGCGCTTTCCGCATGACGGACATGTACTCACAGTGAGTCTGGAGTGTAGATATGTATGCGTGATACATGTTAGCTCGCGACATAATAACATGACGTTAGGCTTTCAACGTTCGTACAAGGAGTTTAGGAGGAAGTCACGACAGTTACGAGCTGATGCCGCAAACACACACACACATCTACTTATATGAATTTATCACATGCATACGCATACATTAATATGAAACTATTATTTGATAAACACATCATCATAGCACTTGCTAAATTAGAGCCGTTTACTATAGAAACACTATTTGTGTTTGGTTACCTAAATTACTAGTGTAGACATTTCATCATTTGTTCGTCTTTCCAGTTACTAGTACTGTCTACAATTAGTTTTCTGCACTGTGTTTTTGCAATAGCCAACATTAATTAAAAATATACCAACATGAAACAAACATTCACATTCATTAAAAATACACGAAAGCCTGTATTTGCACAAATGTATGGACATATATGCATACGTGGTTCGAACTCTGAAACACTTATCGTGTTCCAACTAGCCCAGTGAAAACTTTATTGAAACTATGCTATATTTATGCACGCATCTATTGAGGCAACGTTCCTAGCTGGATCATTTGTACGCGTCGTGTTGTGTGTCACGTAAACGTGGATGAATTTAATTGACATTCTCTTTACACGCCCTAACTGCATCAGTATTCACATTGCACGGGCGATAGGTCAAGAATTTGTGCAGCAATCATAGTATATATTACATTGTTCAAAAACAATTTATTTCTTTGAAAATATCTACTTTAAATCCGAGGCAGTGTCGCAAGTCTCATGTTTTACGCGACCATAGCTGCCATCCGAATGAGACTTAAACGCAATTCCCCGTGAAGAGCCTGGAGCATACTAATTCTTTTTCCCTTTTTATTTCAAAATTAAACAGCCAGATTTCGTGTGCTCATGTTTGTATCATCTTTGCTTGTGTTTATCTGTGAGAAATGTGCATGATTTAAATACGACGTAAGTCAAACAAACGGTTACAAATTTATACACATCTCGTATTCAAGTCAGCAACGTCGCAATGCTTCGCTGACATCGCGACATCGCTAAATCGGACATTTTTTATTCAGGCAAATGCCAGTGTTTCGGCAGAACATTTATTGTAGTACGTTCCGTTGTCTAGAACAGAACAATATATGTGAAATTCCACATTGGTATGGCTTCCAATGGTAGTGAAACTAGACTATGGTTTCCTAGAGCATTGTTTTGTAAATAAAGTTTTCATTGTTTTCCACCTGCATTTGATCATTGCGTCATTGTCCGTGTATGTACTCCATTCAGTACAGTCCTGATGCAACATTTCCTGATGGTGATTTGCGCATAGCGAATGAAAAATAAAAGTATACATGTTCCGCTTGAATTAACAATTGTATGCTGATTAATTTAATTGTACCGAAATAATTACTGACAGTGTGTGTCTATTGGAAAAGTACTGTTTTATTTAAAAATAATTGATTGGTGCATATTTAAAAAAAAACTCCTGTTATCCGTTGAAATGTAATTTTCAATTTGGAACTGTGTAATAATTTCCGTTTAACACAATTGTTTAATAGTAGCATGCAGACGTAAATAATTACTGTTTCCATTCGAGTGCATAAACAATGTGCTTCACACATTAGAATGTAATGTACTGCAACATTGCACAAAGTATTTGCGCGTGATAATATTTAGTACCAGTTGAGAAGAAACTGCAATGGAGATTCTCACGAGTTGTAGAAGCAATTCTCACTGTGACAATGGCTCTTGGTTTGTAATTGAATGTCGGTCTCTTTGCGAAATAGTTGGGTCAACCGCAGAATACTTGATTAATCGATACCACTTCTTCGGTATATATAACCAAGCTTCTAAATAATAGAACAGACAGTTATATGATCCACATTCACCACTATTCTTAGTTTGCTCAAATGCCTTGGGAGTTCTTCTTCAATCGACTGCTGTTGTTGATTTAATGATGTTAATCTAGTGCAAACAGTCCATGTGTGAACATATATAAACATGAGTTAGGTATGCTTGTGTCACCTACGGTGTTATGGTCAGCCTCTCACCCACACATATACATAGGTAAAACAGCGCCAGTCGCTTGGCCTACATAAATCAACCAGCTAATATTTTAATCTGGCAAAATGTCAGGAAACCTGCACAAGATATACACCTCGGGATGAATGTGTATTTTTATTTGTACGCTAATCTGATCTACTCGCGTTACTAATTAAGCTCTACCGGACTTTATCTACATGCAGTCGCTGGCCGACGGCTCGAAGTTAATCTAGTTTTCATGATTTGTGACGTCATACGCGACCGCATACCGCGGACTCCTCTTTTGAGCTTTTGCTGACCAAGGGATTTTAATTGATATGCATAGCTTTGCCGGTTTGGAAACAAGACTTGTCTAGCTGCACTACCGCTGCCACTATAGCCTTTCAATAGTTACGAACTTTGTGCTCAGTCTGTGTCGTTGGTTATCGATTTAGGTTACCGAGATTTACACGCGTATACCACGTTCACCACGAGAATGCGGTTGTACGGTTGCTAAATACAATCATAGAGACTTAATACAATGGATATATTCACATCGTGTTACAATTCACATTCTCTACACACTCCAAACTCTATTGATTCTCTCCTCATAATTGTTATTAACACAATTTAACTACAACTGCAGTATGACAATATATGTTTTTCATGTTACCACATTTAATGTTTATAAAGTAAGAATGAGAAATACAGGTTTCGGTATTATAAGAAACCCTAGTATTTAACAGTTCCATATGACAAAAGTCTGTATTTATGTACTTGGAAAACTACCCTATAATTAATTACTCTTTAAGTTCCATACAATTACAACATTTCCTTTTCATTTCGCAACCATTTTCTCGGCTGAAATCACTGTAATTTTGGTTAGTATTTTCGGTTGATGTTCCGAAGTGAAATTGAATGAGTCCCCTGTCGGCCACTGTCGTTCATAGTTGATCTGGTTTAATCAGGACTGCTGTATAAGACTTTACTAAGCTCATTTTACTTCGATTTAATGTTGTATCAAAATATGAAACATATTTCTTTAAGTTCTATTAAAACAAAACTTTTGTCCTTATTTTGAATGTAGGTGCTTGTTTTCTTTACTCTGGTTCAATAACTAAATTTGTATCGATCTATATTTTGATGTAGATTTTAGTTTTATTCGATAACTCACATTAGAACATACAATTCACGAATTTGTGTATTGAAATTGTAACTATTTTACCATTCATTGCGTAGTGAATATGTAGTTATTTCATTATTAATTTTACATCTGAATTTGAAATTACATTTTCGTTAGTTTGCCCATTAAAATGTAGAATTGTCATATGAAAATACGTATTGTGGTTACGTTGGTTTCAGATTTCAATTCAGGAAGTTTTAGATTATAATTCCCTGATGAAAACACTCATGGTGTGATTATAGAAAATTGTTCTGAATATTCTGCGGTTGGTTGCCATCTGAATGACAAAAGTTTTTACTATTCTCTAGTTGCTGTACGAAGTGAGAAACAATTGGCCGAGCAAAGGACGCCTTATTTGTATTTTAAACTAGACCACTGCTACGAGCTAACCGGTTAAACTGGTGATGAACACGTCACCAAAGTGAAAGAAATACTTTATTCTAAAGTTTATAACAAACCGCCAGTCAAGTGAACAACTTTCGTTGGATAATCTTCATAAAATCGACTTTATAGAAGTGGAGTTTTTTCTTTTTTTTTGTAAAAAAACGTTTCCGTAACTTGCACGCAAATTGAATATAAACTTTTGCAGTTACAGCGCTAGTTATCGAAGTAGTGTGGTATTCCCAAGTGTACGTATCAGTCGACAGTTAGCGGGACTCTTGCTTCTCCCGCATATTCTTCCCTTTACATTCACCATGTTTATCGTGTATCTTCCTTGTAAGTACTTTCAGTTGAAACTACACATCGTGTACTTTGGTTAATAAATTATAATCTTTAACTTTGCCATTTCACGGCAATTTTTTATTCCTGCCGCAGATAAAATAGTCCTCTTAAGTGTAATCTGTTCCATAGGGATCCAGCTGAATATCAGTAGATACTGAATACAAGCAAATGTATCAGATGTATCTATTAAATCGATTGTAACTCTATGTAATGAAACACTTTAGTAGATAGCTCATATTGAACTCGTCTATCCCACAAGTTTTATGAAGCTGGAAATGGAAAATGTAAGCAACATTACGATATGTGGAGAATTTTATTTGTGCATTTCCGCATGATTGTATTGCTTATATGAGGAAATATGATGAAACGATATACCTATGATATAAACTATTTAGATGCAAATAAATATGCATTTCAATATTGAATTTTCATATATTTTGCGAGCATATGAAAAACAAAAGTAGTAATGTTTTAAATATTGCTCAATTTACACAGTAATCATCTTAGAATTTAAAATACGATTTCACATATTTAGTTCACAGGAAAATGGTTGCTACATCTGGTTGTACATACAATTTACATTTCGTGTTTATAAATTGTGTATTCAATCACGATACATCCGGGAAAATGGAATCATCATAGAATATGTTGAAAGCACTGACAAAAACCCTGTGCTGCCGTGGTTCAGTCCTCACGAGACCATTCTCAATGACTTTCTGTAACGAAATGCTTACTGTTGTATCGCCCCGGTTCCGCTCACATCGTTTAATCAATATTTCCTTAATGTATCGTGAATTTTTCGGTCACATATAACCGATTTCTATAGAATATTGTATCGGATTTTCTCTATTGAACTGCCTGCTTCAAGGATTTTGTGAATTTCTACTTCATCTGATGAATGGATTCTCAAAACGTTGCATTATATAAAAGTATATTCTTAACTATCGTCAGGTCTGTATTTTACTAGTCTTGTCAAAAGATTCTACAATTACTACTTTTTGTGTGTTTGAATTAGCTTATATACCAAAGAAAATAAATAACGTCTCGATAAATACGTGACTGAATATGATTTTGCTAAATAGGTCGAAATTCAACATATATACGATACAGCAGCAGCTATTAGAAATACAACATATGAAAGTTGCTGGCACAGTGACGGTAAAGAATGAATTCGCAATGCATATTTTATCCAGCAGTCAAGCACGACCGTGTATCCACATATTGTATTTGTTTGTATGTGTAAAATGTATGAAAGGGTGTATGGCAGAGACTCTCGTCTACAGGAGCATGTCATTGTTTTCTTCTTTTACAAGTACCAGCAACATGCTAGATTTCCCTGTTTGTATGTACTGTACAACGAAGGTATATTTATGTTTGTGCAAAACTGTAATTTATGTTTTCTTCCATCGTATGGGGTAGAAGAACATGTAATGCAGAACTAGTAATTGGCAATATTCTCTGCAAGTAATTTTTCATCCAAGCATCAGCTTTGATGTTTGGGAAAGTTAAGAACAGAATGACTAGCAGTTTATTGAGTTCAGTTACAATTAAAATAATTTTTTCAGGAAATTAGTTGGGGTAGTGATACCATCAGCAACTGCAGTAGCTATAATGGTAGTATTACTTGCATTAGAGGACGCGTGAACTGAACAGTTGGCCGGCGTGATTGCGGTGGTTGGAGCCGATGTGCGGCTGGCTGATGTGGCAAATGTAGGTGGCATTAGCCAGGTATGCAGATAAACCGATAATGCAAGTTCGGCCCGCCTGAGCATTAAGCTGACCACGCGCCTTTCCAAACAATGGCACTTGATTTTCAACACTGTTCTTCACAAAATTACACCGCACACCTATACTCACCAATGCTATCTGTAGTTGCAGACTTGCCATTTCGTGGATAATTGCCTGACAAGTAAGGGTACAATTATGAAGATATTGGATTCGTATTTCCATTTTATTTTCCTTAATATAATCAGTATGATATCCAAAGTCAAATTACAAATGTAAAAATATATTTTACTACCGATAAAAAGAAAGCCAATTTATTTAACTTTGATTACTTTTTTGGGTTTTTTATTCTTTCTGTTATATTTCGATAAGGAGTACTACATAATTACGTTGTAGAAACAGCATAAAAAGATATATTCTGCAGTTCTGAACCACGTTATTAAATAAGCTACCTCATACATATAAATATGTTTATAAATAAGATGAAAGAATTTATAGTGTATTATTGAAGTAGATAGTGCATGTCATACATCTTCGACGCAAGATTTAAAATTTATGAACGATTTTCTACCAAGCGTATATAGTTTAGTTTTGTAGTGTTCTTTTGTGCATGTTATGTCTGGGCTCTTGTTCGTGTTTATATAGGTATTGCCATTTTCTTCTGCAAGATTCCGAAAGTTGATGAAAAATTGCTCTTATATTACAAGCGCTTTTATGAAGCCCATAAAACTTGCTTTACGATTCTTAAGCTCCTGAATTAATGCGTTTCATATTTTGTGTTTTCGACAAAGCTGAAATTACGCGTGACTGTAATAAAGATTTTCAACATCGTGTTCAGAATATATTTCATGAATGTTAAAAGTTGTATGTTTCATTTTAACATCAAGCCAGGAATTTACCTTGATATACAAATGTATTTAAATACATACATGTCAATATTGTACATAAAATTTTTATTACGTATTTTACTTGTAGATTTATTAGACTACATCAACATTTATTGCTGTATAGAAAACGAGATGGTCTGAGGCAATTGTGGAATGGAAAACATAATATTATATACATTATTATTTCTTATATCGCTATACAAACTATTTTAATACATTTTACGCACGACTGGACCTGCAGACGAACTGATCGACTTGCGTTAGTCGAAATGGATTTTCCAAGTAAATGTAGAAGTATGGCAGTTGTTGTTGTTTCTTAACAGTTTCCTAGCGTATATATGTGTGTATATGGTTGGTAGTGTTAGTTCAGTGTCCCGAAATAAATTAGTTTGCCGGCGGTGTAACGCTTTCGTAAGTTATTTCGTTTGAACGAGGTTTGAAAGTGAAGTTTTGCGGTGGAACTATTCTAACAAATGGAACTCTGCGACAGCTTCAGGGATAAATCAGTGTAGCAGAGCGTGCACAAGACGTGCCTACTACTGTTACTGCCCCTTCTGCTGCTGTTGCAACTCGTCCTGTATTACAAGTTGACGCGCCGCTACTCGACCACGAGCACCAACCGGAACGGACAATCGCTTGGCCTGCGGCCCGCGGCGACCCCATTGCCAAAGCTGCCCATTGTACGCAACACCCCATCATAGGCGATTCCCAGTGATTAGCGAACGCATTGTTAACCTGACGACGCTCCACATGGACGCCTGTACCATTCAAATCTACCGCTCCCTTATTTACACTCCGATCCTACTCATTTTCTATCGGCCATTTTAAACAACATATTGTCGCGTCTTTTGAACGAGAATGAATCTCCCACGATCAGCGGATATAAACGGATTGGTGTTAATTAAAAATAATAAGAATACGTCCGTTGTTTATAAATGTACATGAGGATCAACTGGTTACTGTGGATACATAAGTACAGACCGCAGAATATATCTCCGCATGATTAATATTGTACTCGGTGACCTTATTTCCCATTGTTGCATACATCAAGCCGAAGATTGCGCAAGGGTCGGAAATAAGATGGCGAATATTCATTAAACAAAGCCAGCGAAATGTCGAGACAATGGCAAGTACAAAGATGAGATCAAGACGGGGTCAGTTATATTCCTAAATACAGCTTAATATCATGACTATACCAGTTATGCAGGGGCATAGTTTTATTAGACATAGTTTAATATCAAACGTAATGAATATAAAGTTCCCAAACAAATATGCTCGTGTACATAATGTATCATCAGTTGATTAACTACATGTGATAAATGCACTCGCGTTACGTGATTTTTCTTGGCTTATTTTCCATCGATACTTGTTTAATCAATTACACACGCCTCGAATCTGAATATCAATTTCCACGTGATAACATATAAATTACCTTTCATTTATAACGCTCCTTCCATTATTTTTTTTCAGTAAATCGACACGTACGCCAATGTAATTGTGTCGGGAGGTAAATGAACCACAACAGGCACGGTTTTAGTTTTTATTTTTGTAGACCATACGTCAGAGTCACTGACATGTCATTTAGTGTAAAACTAAAAGCAATAATTTGCTTTGTGCATCGTTCATCTCTATCAATCAATTATGGTGTTAATGTACTGTTCCGTGCAATGTATTTTCAGTGCTAGTTTATATTCTGAAATTGTAGTCTATGGACTAGTTCAAATTTGAAGTTTTAATATACTTTTACTAGTTAGTTTTTCATAAAACACAATTATTTTCAGTTCTCTTTAATATCGTTGAATTGGCCTATAACAGAATTTTCTGCTATGTTGCACTATCTCTTTTGATATTCTGTTTTTCTTTTCACAGAATATCAAAGGCCGCATTCTGTGTCATCCAATATGATGTTCATCAATTTTATATATATAGTTTAGCTGGTACATGGAATATCCCGTGCAGTGAAACATTGCATATATGTTAGGAAAACTTGCAAGACAACTGAAATGCTAACTAGTAGAATATATTGCTGCACCCTAAATCCATCTCTGATTGGTGGTTGCACGACGCGTGGCTCTACCACATGCGGGAGTGGTGATGCATGGCGACGTAAATGTCCCAGTCACCAACCTCGCGAGAGCAATTACCAGGACCGCGGTTACTGAACTGTGTTCACGCCAGCACTTTCTTTGCCGCAACACCATCAACGGCGACCATTTGCTAATCTGTAGGCCTGATTTACCAAGTTCAAATTAGCAATTTATTCATATGCATGTGTATGTGTTGATATTCGGAATTTACTGGCTAGTATGACAGCTCATTTATGTTTGACTCTGGGTTATTTTGGCAAGACATCACCGAGTTATGAATAATGTATGGTGTGCAGAGGTGATTAGGTGAGAAGGTGCCTTGAACTGCAACACAAAACCGCCAGAGCTGTGAGTTGAAAAGTTTCCGTATTCATGGATAAACTACGTGTAATACTTGCATTTGCGCCACATATAACAGCTGGGGTTCTCACCGCAGGGAACTGAACTTTTGTCTCCACACTGAGAAGGACCATACTCATTCAGTCATACGAGTTTATTTACCTACCATTCGTCGGCTGCCCTTTGTCTTTTATACTCTGCTCAGTGCCAACCGGACCGTTATCAATGTCGGACTTCATCGCCAGTTTATGTTGCGACAAATTGTTCTTCTTGTCCATCATATGTACTTCCGTTAGACCAGATGGGATATCATCTGCCTATAGTTATTGAACATCTGTACACCAAATGGATAAACAGACAGCCATTTGACTGATAACCTACAATCTGGTTCAATAGAATGAAATCATACTTTGTGATAAGCATTTTCTAAAAACTTCTGGAGACAACAAATAAGCATTACTTCGTATTCAAGGACTGCACTAAAAGGATATTTTAACATCGTAAAACATAGCCTTCACGATCTCTACGTCCCGAGTGTCAAGATTACGGTCGTTCTGGTTCAACACAGAATTCCATGTTAGGTCGTAACGACGTTAACGATGCAATAACGAAAAACGGGACACAAGCGCATTCACGACCAACCATCACCGATTTCATGCATATCAACGTGTTTTATCCGTGCAGCAATAAATGTTGGAATCATTTTATGCACCAGCTATTATGTGCCCTGATTAGTGCAGCCCATGATAAATGGAATATTATTATCCTGGTGTAGCGGAGCTGCATAATCTAGAGCATAATAACGTCAGCTATTCTTTAATATAAACTTATGGAAAAAAAAAACATCAGGTTATTACAAAAGTTATTGCCGGACTTTACCAGAAAATATAACCCATCTTCTCTTTAGTTTAAATATAAACTTGTATAACTTAGAAGTAAGTTTTGTTAGCAGTCTCTTCCGCAACTCAAATAAATTCCTCGGTATTCATATTTCATCAGTTAGGTACTTGAGAATTTTTCACATTTATTTCAAAAGAATTTTATAGTTAAATTGTTCGATAAAATCTTACACGAAACTGAATGTCATGGCAAATGTAGAATACAGAGGTATTTCGTGTTACACGAAAAGTAAAGTAGCACATGTGTACAAAGGTATTTTATTAGATCTGACTGGATAACCGAGGAAATAATATCAGTCATTACAGGCACGTGACACGTTATATGTTTCTCATTGGACAAAACTGTTGTGCGAGTTGGATTATAGTTTAACTATAGAATTACTGTAACTCTAGTTATTTGTTAAAACTACTATTACATTTCATAGTACGTAGCTTGCCAGTTAAAATCTACTCATTCCATGTTCTGTATCATATTTCGTTTTAATTACAAGGTGCAAATAAAACGAAGTAGGTTTTCATGTAAAATGGATAATGATATAGATGGTGTTAATATGATATTTAGGAAGTTTTTACAAAATAGCTGTAACATAACAGTTAACGTAATTTATAAATGTGTTGCTTGCTTCGCTTGCTTCGTCTAGACCACCGCAAATGTTGAAAGCCGTTCTCCGATGGAAACGTTGTTGTTTGCGCAGAGATTCGCTGCTGTGGTAACGGCTGATTGGCTCTATAATATTCGGGCACTGAATTTATTAAATTAGAAGCCGCTGCTGGCGTCAGGTCTAGTTAGAGCAACTTCTCTATAAACCTTTTATCTCGTTAAGGGGGAATAACACGTAAGACTTGATGCAAACTTCATTAGATTTTAAGTTCGAGCATACTTAAGGGGTTGTACCAGTGTAAGCGAGATTGAGCACTGAGGAGGAGGAAGAAGAAGTAGCGAATGCTATAACAGTGCTAGGTACACTTGACTTCTACACTCTGATTCTGAGAGTGCAAGTATTGCAGACGATGAAGCTTGTAATTAAAATTAATTGTCCCTTTACGTGTATGAAACCAGCCAAATAATTCATATTACATGGTAGAGTAATGGATGAAAGCACTCTGAGAAAGATTTCGCAATTTACTACCATTGGAAACAAATGCTCAACGACAGAAAAAAAAATCGTGCAATTAATTCTTTCTCTGCTGTTGACATTTAAGCACTGGCCGATATGGTGTGTCGTTAACACTTGTATTATGTCCAGCACTGTTAACCAACGTATCTAATTGGAATTTCTACCAATTTATTTCCATGAAATGTAATTTTTTTGTTTTGTTTTGAAAGCAAATCCTTGTTTCACATAATTGTTCGTACATGTATTATAAAATGCTTTACGAACAAATCTATTTTACCAGTAACATCATACTATTTTAAATAAAGTCCTATTGTTCAACATTTTAATAGAATTGTAGGCAGCATTCACTCATTCACTGGTCGGACTATTCACCACATTTTGATATCTGCTATATGCATTTTTTTCCCAGTTGAAATTTTCATTTACGTAGATATATTAATACTGATTCAAATGCCTGGATATTATATCGATGAAATGATAGTAAAACATTACATACCTAAGTATTTTCTGTGGTTTAGAATGCATCAGGAAGTGTAGCTAAAGTAATTTATTTCAATTCTCATAAGCCCGGAATGATAAAGTTTTATTAGTCTCCAAATTGATTTTAAGGACGATTGAAGAAACGCAACCAAAAGTCCTAACTTATATTTTTTCTGCTGTGCTTGCATCAAAAACGACTTATTGAATTTTACCGGTTAGTCACACAAAATATTGGATGTAGCATAAAATTTTGAATGTGAAGAATCTACTTAAGCAAAAACCTTAACCACGAAGCATTCTCTTGCGTATTTGGTCCGTGATCCTAATAGAGATTAGCGAACAAAAAGATCTAAATTATATTAATCAAGTCCATTAATATTGAATAAAAGAGACCGCAACATCGGCAAGGGTATTGGTGAACATAAATGGGCACAATGCGTGAATCACAGTTGCATATTAATTTCTAATGACCATCAGATCCAACATAAGTGAATACAGTATGCGTCGGTTTGTTGACCATCTCCGGCAATGGAGTTTTGACAACGTTGTGCATTGGAGGACTAAGTGGTGATGCGCACTAAAAGCACATGACACTGACCAGAGTCAGCTGGTGGTTCAGCCTTAATTCTCTCGCAACTAGTGTGTCCGCACACACTAACGCATCGTGCGGTCAAACCGTTAATGTATTATAGTGAGCGTTACACATGAAGGATGCGTCGCTTGCTATTATAACGGTTACAGGACGAAGGACGAATTCCTCATATTACAGTTACGCATAATGCACGTCTCTTATAGAAGGATAATTCAATAAGCCCTTAAAGCTTGGCAACGTGGTTGGGATAATAAGTCAAACAGATTATGCGTCACAGCCGTACAAAGGATATTGCAGTAAATTGGGGAATTATAGTAGTATTTCAATTGTGGAACTAACTAACAATCAGATTAATGTAGGCACTAACCTTGCAGTGAGTGATTTTCCATTCATTTACAAATCAATCTGTCATCTGATCATTTGTCCTGGGTTTCATGGAAACATCAAGTATGGTTTGTTAAAATTTTACTAAACTTTTGTACGAAATACTTTATCGCACATTTTTAATTGAAATGAAACCTATAAATCATATGAATTGATATGTTTAGATTTATTTTTATAACGGCATAAATTCTGAATTTATGTTACCAGTGAATCAGTCAATCATAAAATTCAAAATACCTTTATTTTTCCAGTTGATAAAAAAAATGGTACTAAACATAATCTGACGGAATGAAATTGATTATAAAAACGCCAGGTTTATGTATATAGATTTAACTGAATTCAAATAGTGATATTAGTATAATAGTTCTTAAACTTCAACATTGGAGAGGCAAATAATTAGAATGTTAATGAAATATTAAAGTTAAATTCTATTCAAACACCTACGTTATTTGGAACAAAACAAATAGAACGTAATTTCTCATTTCCTGAAAGTTTTATTAATTTCACTTGATGCCTGCAAAACTGTTGCGAATGCCAATACAAATTTATTCAATTAATTACAAAATCTCGTTTATAATCGGTTCCTACTTGATGGAACACTCGTCTGTCTCTTTGCTCTTTACATTGCAACTCTTCAGCTGTGTGATGTCTGCCTTTAAATAATTGAAACATTAATTTCAAAGTGTTCCTTCGACTTTATTTCATGGTTGATTCAGTGTGTGAGGATGTTCTATACATCGAACATCCCTTATACACACTGTCTCTTGTTCTATTTCAAGTTTTAATCTACTGACGGTCGATGTATGATTAAAGTTTGAAGGATTACACGCATGTCTGGTAATTGCAGGACGCTACTAACAATGTTCCCATTTTGGAAACTATAAAGCTATTAAATGTCTTCTAAAGTTTCTGGAACCATAACAACGTGTGATGCGCTGTTATTTCATACTTCAAAGTACCTCGCTAATACATTTTACATCTGGGTTTGTAATTCATAGTTTCAAGGGACATAAATCGTGTTAGTAGACTCCACGTGGCATGTCCTGGGTAGACTAATACTGGACGTCAGTTAGGCCCTACTTAATTCTCTTTTTATTTAAATACAATGAAAAGTTCAGGAAATCTAAGGCATGAATTTATATTTAAAATATGGAAATAAGAGTTCATGTTACACGTACATTGCATTATACATTGTTGAAATTAAACATTATTAAATTATGTTTCCGTATAATTGTGTCAGTCGCGAGTACTGAAATGAAATGTTTGTTGTAAATGTACTATTAATATAAATTACTTTGATGTGTTTGTTCAAAGTCATAAATTATTACTGACTAAACTGAATTCTAAATTGTATGAATACAATACATGTAGTTTAATCATAAAAATTAAAAAGCGTAATTCAAATTCTGAATCTCATCAAATTTGGTTGAAATCTTTTTTGATGTTATGCCATGTTGTCTTATAACGCCCAGACAGAGTATTAAAATCAAAATGTATGGGAGTATATAAAGTATATTTGTATGTTAATGACGTAAGTGTGTATATAATGACAAGAAATGACGGTCGTATAATAATAGTAACGATGGTATATTAAACACCAGTATTACACGATTACGTGTTTGGCCCAGTTGAATGTACAAGGATACACATAAAGTGAGATAACTATCTTCGTAATGAAACATTAAAATGTCGTTTCTCAGAAATATTGAATCGATATTACGTTCGTGAAATTAGTTTCGTCGTCCGCTCTTTACTTTACTATGTGGCTGGCATGGTTGAACAGTGTGGCGCGGCGCGGTACAGGTTCTGTTATTGCAACAGGACCAAGAGATCTTAGAGGAGACGTGCATTTCGGACATGTATCTGATTGCATATGACACTCACGTACTGCATTCAGTGACCGAATGTGGCTAGCTGGATATCAGCCAGCGAAGTCTTGTACTAAAGCGGCAAATTCGCTTCTCCCTGGACCACTGTGCCTATATGTACTCCAAAATCTTTATATCCTGATTCTATATAATATATTTGCAATAACATTTATTCATAGCCTAGTACGTATAAATTTCTTTATTTTGTTCACTATTCACATTTTTAGTTTGTGAGTCCGAAAATAGTGTGTTACCAGAATTCGATCTTCTGAGACGTAGCAATATAGCCATTAGTATGTTAGTACCGCTCTCCTATTTGGCCAACGTCCACTATGAACTACCAATATGTATGTTCCGCTAGCATCTAATGGAGTAACGGGTTAGTTGCCTCGGAACAGGAAGTACTGATCTGAATGTAATCCTAGACTAAACGTGAGCTAATCACAAACTTAATCCAGCCTAATCGCTTTTCTGCGATTCGTTACAAAGAAAAGGCGATAAAATATCCGGAGATGTCCGAAGTTTCCGCTCGGGATTCCCAAAACGATGTCGTCCATGCTGGTCGCTGGCTGTAACTCGTCACCCTTAAGTAACTAACACATCTAATCAGATCATTATTGAACTGACTAATACCAATGATTTGATTCAATGGGACAACGACATTTATTTAATGCTCCATGACAAGTATGTAATATAAATTATTTGTTGTAGACAGTATCAAATAGATATTTTTTAGTTTAGTATGCGTTCACAGTTATACTACAACATACAATATTCTTACTTATACTTATTTTATTATCTAGCCGAAAGATATTCACATAAAATACCATTTCATTCGTTTGTAAGAGATTATATTGCCATGCAAAAAGTAATCAAAAAAAATATTCGATTTTGCTATAGACTCAGTAATATTGAGTAATGTATGTAGATATTTATAGCAACGCAAAGCAATATGTTGAATATGAATATTTTATATATTTTATTGATATTTTTTGTGAAATATGTAATAATATTTTCGTTATCGCAGCTTACAATTGTAGAGGTATTAACGTAATATTAAATATTATTTGTTCATGTTGCTTTGCGATTGCTGTAGGTTACAGTGGAGTAATTATCTTCTTTGATTATTCCGTGTTGTTGAATTTCAAGTAAAGTATTTAACTTTAGTATTCATTAGTATCATCTTACAACAATGTTCCAGATGTGTATCGTATAGATAATTGCATATATGTGAGGATATCACCGCTGGATATGAACATTGGATAATTAATGTAATAGTATAATAGTATTACAAAGGAGCGACTAATTAATGGATCATAAATAAAGCTTGCGAGAGGGATCATCGACTAATTGGAACTGCGCAGTATTAAGTTTGACATTATTGATAGTAGTTAAGAGTTCGTCTTGTTTTTTTTTGCAACTTGTTTGAAATCGTTACCAACCATTAATTAATTGTATATAGACTAACGTTGTTTCTATACCATTTACACGTTAACGATGTTAAGTAGAAATTTTGCTGATAACAATTTGACTAGGACTATCCGCACATGTTCGTTGTTGGTAAACGATCCTGAACGATGTAATGCAGTTGTTATCTTGCTCAGTTCATAAAGCTGACAGGTATAAAATTGAAACATTCTGTGTGAGAGAAGGAAGTTGCTTCACACCGGAAACAGTGTATTTCCGCGTTGTAATATCCGAAGGAAAAATATAATTCACGCTCGATGAAACACGGAACAAAGCAATTCTAATTTTTTTTTTTTTTAGAGAAAAATGTAGTGATTACGCCGAGCTTTTATATCTGTTGATTACATTTATACTCATTCTGTTTGCACAAAACCCGGTTGATAAATGCGTTCAGATAAGTCCGGACGAATTTGCGAAGTAAAATAACAGTACCAATAGAGTTGGTTATACATTACTGTGTGATGTTATTGTATAGTTAGAAACACGTATGTTGCATGCTGTTTCAAACACCTCGGAGCGAAATTAATTTATCTAATTGGTCGAAAATTAATTCTGAGAATTGTTGACGCATTAGAGATGTGTGCATGTTTCATAGAACTATTTACGTAGTTCATTTAGTCTAGTTGTTTTCGAGCATAACATGCGAGATGCAATTATTTTGCTAATTAAACTGTAGAATTTATTCACGTTACACAACTGCAAAGCAAATGTATATACCATTACAGCAACTTCCATTAGTAATTCCATTAACACCCTGCTTATTCCAATCGAAATTTCCTCATTTACAGAATATTCTCGTTAATACGGTCATTATACTGTAAGTTTATTTATTCTCCCGTATCATTGTGTTTGTGGTTTACTGTTTATTACATGACAATCATCTTTCCTTTAATCATCCAGCCACCTTGTGTTTGTAACACGGATTGTAAATCAATTTCTTAACAGTTCGAGTGTAGCTATTAACAGCAGCATATAACGATGGGCAAACTGGCGATGAACTCCGGCAGTGCTACTGATGTAATTGCATGCCGCCCCTGCATATTGACGCTCCAAGCTGCATTCGATCCGTCTAGAATGCTGGAGTGTTGAAACCACGAGTGACCACAGTCTTACGACAACGCCGCTGCAGGATAGCGTTTATCCCGATAAGACAGACCAAGGATCTAGCGCCCTCATGTTGCAGACGATTATCAAAACTTTCGTTCAAGACGATGGTCCCTCTGGGTACTCTAATCTTCATTACGTTATGTTCCACTACGATGAGACGCATCTGTGCGCTATTGCTGCTGCGATCTTTCTAGGAAACATCTCAGTACTTCGAATTCATCGAACCACACAGCTCACAAGTGACTCAATGAAGGGATATTCAGCACTTTTATTATTTCTTATCATATAGATACGTGAAAAAATATACTCAGAGCTTGTTTCCAACGATATTAATTGACAGTAATGGAAATATAGATAGATTCATAGTCAGACTTAGTACCAACTAGCTCAATTTGAAATGATTGAAGCACATGGAAGGAGGAAAATGGGAAGTAGGAGAATATTGGTGCCAGTAATTGTACATAAAACAAGGATAGGCTGGAAATCGGAATTATTCACCACCGCAAACCTGAATAATTTTCCCTCGGAAGTTTGGAGAAAATGAACAAAGGATGTCTGCTTTATTAGTTTTCAAAAGGGTTCGTTTTGATATTTAGACTCGTAAAATCATTCATTGCAGGTGTTGAAAATGAAATAATTCTTACTAAATGCTAGTATTGATATTACTGATTGATACTTGCTATCAAATCGTTGAAGATTGAGTACCTGACTGATCAAATTAGCAACGAATAATACTAATAATAATTGCAGTTCTCTGTAGCTGTGGTTGCCGTCAGTATATAAGTTTGCCAATGTTTCATGGGCGATTTATTTCTGTAAAATCGTACCTAACTGTTATTATAATTACCACTTTTAACGCCACGGTGGTTTTAGGGGATGGAATTTGCATGTAAGGATTAAATTTATGGTCCTGAAAATTGCCTGTTCCCAAAACCTATACTCGGATTCCGTTCTCACCGTTTCGCTTTAGATATTTCGTGAAATTGTTCGAAACAGTAGCGATAACACGTTAACTCTGTAATTATTATGAAAAATGATTGTATCATTGTCTGCGCACAATCGGACGATTGTAATTTGAAATACAATCCAAGAATGTGTATGACGCCGGTAAATCCACCATTTTATATAACACGTCTGATAAACCAAGTACATCCCTAGGATCATAACACAATATTATACAATATCTATGGAAGATAACAAACAAATATTGTATATTATATGTCTGTACTTTAGTATGTAAAAGCCTTTGTAAATATGCTTATGTTGGTTTGTGCCTAGAACAAAACGTAGGTGTCGTTCCATTTACGATGAAAGTAGAACCTCACCATACATATTCTGTTCAGGTATTAGGGCCAACTATTTACAGGGTTATGTTGTAGTCCTTGTGCGCTATTTTGTCACGGTACCGCTGTAAAACAATGTCGCCACCGCCATCATTTTCGTACCGTGTGTGTGTGTATGTGTGTGTGTCGTACGTTGCATGTAAATGTAAAACGCGAGTCTAAAAGGATCCAGAGATTAAAGTCACTGTAAGTTTCACGTCCGATAAATAATGACACGTTCATATAACGCCTTTGTTTATACATGTGAAATGTTATACGCGTTTACATTTGCTTTGTATCCTTTGAAAAGTCAACTGAATTTTAAATCTCATAGAATTAAATATTCTAAACAAATAGTTTTTATGAAAAATAGTTTATTAGATTCCCTATATAATGCCTGTATTTTATTCAGTTTCTGTTCTGACAATAACTTGCTGATGGCTTTCGTGATGATATTATTAACGTGAAAGATGTTTATAATATTTTTGTGACGTTCGTTTTTCACGTTGTGATGTTCTAAGCGCAATATATAGTAGGAGTTGTGTTTTACAATTTCCGATAACAATAGCGCTTGCGTGTTTCATTTTCCTACTAACGTAATCTAATAAAAATAGCACGTAATATATTTTTTATTCATTCTAATACAAAATTCAATTACATAGTATATCATGTACTCAGGCGGAGTCAGCTAATTATATTTTAATTAATTTCGTGCAAAATGTATAACATATTTCAATTATTCAAAATTTTGCATAACGTATAATTAATTTCATTATTGTTTATACTTTATGCATTGAAATCAAAATGTTTCGAACTTTTGTATTTTTGTAATGTATTTTTGCTGAAGATTTTATTTCACATAAGTAATTGAATATCTGCCATTGACATGGGCATTTTAGATAAAACATTTCCGTTCTCGAGTTCTTCGTAAACTGATCTGGTACGATTCAATGACATTACCTATTTCAAAGCTGGAAGCAATATGATATTTAGAAAAATATCACTAGTAATTGAAAGAAAATTCTTTTCATAAATGTAACAGATATATTCATATTTAATTCTATTTAAGTTGTTCTTTTTTATAAATAACAAATCATTTAGATCAGTTTGACATGTTGTTATTATTTGTTGCAGAACTAACTAGAATCTTTGATCTGCTTAGTGATCACGAATCAATTGCTATGGTTTGGACATATGAAATTTTCCAAATGCAAAACATTCAATGCATGCAATTCTCCATTACAATGAAATACAATTGTCGGTAAAGATTAACAACACTGTGTCACATTTCAGGATGCAAACTCATGTAGTCCGATTAAATTTAATCTTCTGCTTGACGCATTCGTTTAACTACTGTTATTAGAGCAATTAACATATAAATTGCTTCCATGTCGCACATAAATACATAATCACACAAAATACTTGTTACATGCATGTTAGAACGCCTAAGGTCGTTTTGCACAAGCACTTATATCACGAATTATTTCGCGGCTATGCAGTTTCCTGAGTACTATGTAGTTCCATGTACATATAGTGCGTTCAATAACAATACAGAACTGAATCGCTTAGAAGTAGAATCAAGTAACTGTTCCTTACACTATGTCGCAATAATTACAAACTATTTTACAGAAATCCATATTGGCAATATGAGCAAAATTATTAGATTTAGTATTTCTACCTTGTAAATATTTCATCAGGACAAAATCTTGGACTGTTATTGTTTTAATTTTTTGTAGAAAATTGACCATAAACGTCCCACTCAGATTCATTGCACGGTTCTTATTTGTTGCTGCTTTTTTATCTTCTCTTTCCACTTAGTTTTTCAATTCTCCTTTGCCTTCGTTTATTACCGCTCACTTTTGATGTTTGCTGGAAGAAAAATGTGACTTTTGCTTTGTCCATAAGAATATAATTCACCGACGGCGATTAGGCAAGTACAAGTGCAATTATTGCGCTAATTGCTACCGCTTACGAGTTTCATTTCATTTCACTTTGTCTGTCTGAAAAACCGTAAATTAAAACAAAACCGACAAAGCATTCTTCCTTTCGGAGGAATAAAGAATTAGTACGAAAGAATCTTGTTAAGCGTGCACAATACAAAGATAAATATAATTCTATTTAAGAATGCACGTTTTTCTCCGAGCTTCATTTTGAATTTGCTTTTGTACTATAAACAATAAACGTTGGAGTAAAAATATAAGCGGCTTTATTTTTCTGTTGTTCATATATTTTTTTTTTTCAAACAATACACAAAGATATTTCAGGAACATTGCCGTTTTTTATAGACACACACTCGGGGAAGACAAGCTGTTTCATTAATGCCAGAAAAAAGAAAATAGAGTCTATATTAACTCCATAAATAAGTTGAACGCGGACATTTTAAACTGGCAGTGAAATGCGCTGCACAAAATATATATAAATATTTTCGTAGATATGTGTGTTTTCTATATAACGTTCATCTCTTCATGACGACATAAATTCGTCTTCAATTGCAGTGCTTCCCTACATTACGCTCTGCATATTTTATTTTGTATTGAAATAGAACGTATTATTATGTAAATATTCGATACACCCACGGCATCATCGTAAAATCATTTTAAGTAAAACGAAACACATAAATTCGGATAATGTGAAAATGGCATGAGACGATAAAAATAAACGGCACAAATGCATTAAAATGTGAAAGTTTTAAGGCAAATCCTATATGGCAGCTAAGGTTCTCTTTTTCCTTGACTACGTATGAAGAAGCAAGCATATGGACGACGACCATTTCTAACTCTGCGTTGGTGTTGTAAAGTAGGGTTAATGTCCTAATGTGGTGAGAATCAAGATAGCTCCGCTGGTGTTGGTTGCATGTTCGTTGTTCTTTCTTCGTACAGTGTTTCTGGATGGGAAGGATGTGAAAAGAGTAAATACACCAAGGCATATAACGAGCACCTTTGTTACGATAAAGTCGGAAACCGCTACTGAAATAAACGCGCGAAATGATACGATAAGTTTCGTAACTCTATAGAACATGAACGGACCGGAAATTGAAGTATTGCAAATGTTCATACGGATTCCGGTCTGCATCGAGTATTTATTTTGCCCGTTTCATTATAGCTGCAGAATTTATTACTTTTGTTTTACTTATTGCTAGTTGGTAGGTACCGATATTGATATCGATTCAATCACATACGGCCGTTGCGTTGGTTGCGCTTCTCTCCGAATTATCCCTTGCCTTTGTAATATAACAGTAGTAATCACTTGTAACTAGATTAGATGCTGTGCAGGAGTTAAAATTGGAAGATAATTGTGAACAGACTTTCATAATTAACGCGCAACACCAAAATAATGATCTTTCAGTGAGCGTCATGAAATGCGGGTACACGGTGAATTACAGTGGCAATAAACGAAAGCGTAATTAAAACGAATGGACGAGTGGGCATGTGAAGTTGAATGATGTTAACTCTTTCGCAAAACAGCGCGGCCTCTTGTGAAGTTTCGTAGATAATACGATGGTTGTCGAATTAGCGAGGTTGCCAGACAACCAAGTCTACTGCCGACTACCCCGCCGACCACCTTTCCTATCGGCCTTTCGTAATTACGACAGCGAAAGCGGGTGCGCTTAAGAACGGACATTTTGATCAACAATTGACCGTTATCTTCCATCGGGATCCGGGATTAAACAAGACTGGCCGAGCGAAAAAGGAATTCGGCTAGTTCCTTTTGTATTTCTACTGCTCGATCTCTCTCATTTAACATTACGGCCTAAAAAAACAACATTTATTAACAAAATATATATAGTCTAAGTCCCATTCTAAGCCTTTCGAAAACATTGAGTCGACATTTCACAATAATATATTTTGGACTTCTCTGTAATGCAGAGGGAAATATAACTACATATTTGTATTACGACCATGTACATTAGAATTTGCAACTATCTTTGGAATATAGTACACAAAGAAAACTTCCCCATTGTATGTACTGCATTGTGCCAGCATATAGTATAGTTTTAAAAACTTGCTTCGTACGTAATACTTCTTTAAAGTTTCTCGAGTACGGGTTTATTACAACTTAAAATACCATTTTCTCCAAGCATCACCAATATCTAGGTCAGAATAGTTCACTGTCCATCCAGCACCAAGTAAACCTTATTCTATGCGAGGATGTGAGAATCTGTGGCTAGTGGACAATCAAGTTAGATTTGGCCATGTCTGACCATCTTAATGATGTGATTCTGCTAATGACATTAGGCCAGAGTCTGACGCTTGGCCATCACATGAAACAGAGTGGTCGGCTTAACTTACCCGTTACCGGACATAACCTAATGTAGATTATAAACTCTCCATGGAGTGACTAAGAACGGGGTTTCTTAATGATGCCACCCTAGTCTCTTCCTTGAATTAGAACAGCAGTTCAATTCAGTTACGTGCAGATTTAGATGTATAATGACACCTACTCAAGTTGCTAATGTCCCCATTGCAAGACAATTTTACTTCGTTCCCCAAAGATATTTAACTTTCTCATTTTTAGTTCATTAATTAAAAACAAGCGCAAGAATTATTCATGTGTCCAAAAAACTTTCAGTTAACTTCCGTTTACTTTTCATTATTAGTTGTGTCCTGCTATAAATAATGAAATATATTTCACGCTGGAATAAACGCAAAGTTTAATAATATATTTTCCGAAATTCTTTCTGCATGATTTGGATTAAACAGTTATAATTAGTTTAAATGAGAGTACACGCTGTTGATAATAAACATCCAATTAACACTTGTCATAATATTATTATTTATACAAGTGATAATTTATGGTATTGAGCACGATTCCACGTACATTTGTTGATATTTATTTTTCGTCTCATTCGCTATTTATGTGGAAATTGTGTCACGTATTCAATTTAATATATCCACGGAGCGATAAATAGATCATTTCAATAATATATTTTATAGCAAATAATAATCCAGTATTATTGCATTGATTCTAGGTTTATATCTTAAATCAATAATAGTCTGACATCTAATACCAAATTCAATTACCGATGAAACTTCTTCTGGTTAATGAATATGCAGATATTTTTTTTGTGAGAATCGAGAAAAAACTTTTTAATTAAGCTGTGCTCTACGAAAACAATATTCAGATCGATAAGCAATTTATACCAGTTTCAAACTCAAATAATATTTCAATTTTCGTGTCAATTTTTACAGAGTACAGCAAAGAAAATATGTCATACTTGTATGTTTTGGTATTCCTGCAGAAATTTAATTATGCGCAGAAATGCGCACACGTATTTATTTATTTATGAAAATACACCGTACATGTTGAGAAGCATTTAGTTTTTTGCACGATTTTCATTCGTGACAAAGATTTGTCCTGGAAAATCTAAGTAATAAAGCAATTGCGACTTTTTCTCAATGTAGGTACGTATTTCATACAAAGCGGAATATAAAGTAAGGAAACAGAAACATTGTTTTTAGCTCATCGACCTCCTGTCGAAGAGCTATAGTGTTCGGTACGATGTCTGTAGCATCTTCCGATTTCAAAAATTTTTGCACAGAAATCCCGGACAGACCCCCTGGACCACGAAATGACTATTACAACATATGTCCGTATGTATGTCGCTCGTCCGCTCGCTCGCTCGTACGAGATTTTTTTGTTCCACCCAGATCTCCTAAACTACGCGGCGGATTTTTATGAAATTTTTTCTGCAAATACTTGTTATGGTCTAGTTGTGCAAGGTACATTTTATTTTTCAAAATTTTCCTTCGCACTTGAGAAAAAAAATATTTTGCAACTTTTTTTCAGTTTTTATTTTTTTCCTCCTTTATTTTTCACTCAATTGTATTCAAAATTTTCTTGCATATGCAGGAAATGGAACAATATTTTTCCATATTTTTTATTTTGAAAAATTATGTAAGACCATTGGAGAAAAAAATATTTTTTAATTAAAAATTGAACAAAAGAAGATCAATGCATTTATAGTCGGCTTAGTTTGCTTTGCTTTTGTCAAGAGAAGAAAATGTATTCACACTTGTTTTAAATTTGTTGTTTTATTTGCGACCTAGGCACCTACGATTTTAAAAGTGAATTTAGATAAATAATAATTTGTGATATATTCAGACTTGCACATACGTCGATGAGCTGCAGGCATGGGTGACTAACCCATTCTTTGAATACTAGTTATGAATACACCTTGCCTTACAGTTACCACAGAAATATGCACTAAAGCTTATCTCGTAATAGCACGCAAACTTTAAATTTAATGCAAATATTTACTTTAATAACTTCTGTATTCCTGGCCTACACATTCATGTACAAGAAATTGGTTTTACTTTTTGTAAAATCTCTTTCGCTAACGGCTGTAAATTGAGGCATATTGAATGGGTTAATGTACTGGAATAACATGTATGAAGTTATTAAAATTTTATTATACACTCATTAATTAACGGGTAATATATTTAAAATATATTACATCCCACGCTACATATTATTATTCGTAAAAATAATCAATACTAGAACTACTTACTGCTGAATGGATAAGTGGTGCTTGCATGTTGAGTACGATTAGAGTTTTTTGCAGGAGTTATACAAGATAAAGAATATATTTCTTATGTAAACCTGCTCGCATTGTATGGTAGTAGCTTTGTTCTTTCAAGAGATCCCGCACAAAGCCGGTTAGAATTCCGTTCCAGTAACAACTTTGGAACCTGCCACCCTAAATAAAATCACCGGTACTACAATGGAAGCGTCTGGTGCGAATTCGGTTCCCGTCACGGAAAATGAATTTCTCACCGTAACTTTCATTATTTCGTAACTGGTTGGTGACAAATTCTCACAATACGCCATTGTGATAACACACTTATTGTTTGAATTTGCAATTTCAAATTACTATAGTACGATTCTAATACATTATATTCGTTTAAGGAGCAACACATTTGGTAACTTTTCAATTGATAGAATTGTACGATTGAATTCTATTTTAATTTATTACACAGTTAATCCACAGTGAATATTCTAAAATGTTAATAAGCCTGATACGTGGCATCACATTAGCTAGTCAACGTATAATAAAACTTCTTTCCTATGGAATTATATTGTAATTGTACGGAATTCGACTGAAATTCGTCTGCAACAGTCAGTAGAAATAAAATAAATACTTGCTGGACGAGATGGAGAATGGCATGAAGAATAAGTAAACAGTGCATTCGGGTCTTCGTTCTAATATCGACGCCACCTAATCCAAGTTTAATAAAAACTCCACTGAAGCCATAATGAGGTACATTACGTTTGCATTTTGACATTTGCATATAAAGTACGCACCTTTGCTATCGTTTCGGCTTTAGGTACGCGCTTTTCCGTTATCCCCGTATTCCGCTCTGCGTCTGCTGCGAGTTCAAACGGAACGAATGGGCAAAAAGAAGTTAATTATGTTGTCAGATTCGCAAAAACAACATCTCAAATATGAATGGTATCTAGATTTGCCTTAGAAATTGAAAGAAAGCTATTGGATTCCTTTTTTTTTTGTTTTATTTCATTTTGTATTTTTTTATATAAGTCGACTGTTGAAACAGACATAATTATACGTTTTTGTTCTAAATTCAACTCAAGAAAAAAATGACGTCTGTTTTTCCTTTCAAAGTGGTTTTAATTATCGTTCTGTTTGTTGAGTATTATATGTCTTGTCTTCCTCGAAGGATATTCCATTTAAATTACAAATTTCTTTCGTTTCATTGTAAAGATTGTAATAATGTTTGTTTTTCTGAATTATTCACAAGGAAATTGTTATTGAGCATTATTTGTATGGACTTTATTAATGTTTCAAAGACACTCCGGGCGTGGAGTGTGTTAAGGCTACGATTGTGAAGCCATTAGGCTGTAGTTAGTAGTCAATAAAACTGAAAAATTCAATTCCGGGCGCAATAAAATGTAATGGAGCCTGGAGGAGCAATGTTCGTTTGGAGGAACGGTACGGATTTTAAAGGGAACCAAGTAACTTTTCATCGTTCAAGTGAATAATAAAAGCGAGTGAAATGTGTACGAGTCACGTCTGTACCATTGGTTAGCTAGCTGGTGTTACTGCCGTGACTATTAAACGAATTGAAACAGATCACACGCGACCTACCAAGCACTCTGTTTACTAATTTTTACAACAACAATGGTGCACGTTCTTGATGAGTTGCTCGCTGAATAATGATGTGCAGCCACCGAATACTGCGAGCAGATTATAGTATTTACGCGCGAACATGTTTCCGTGCATAGTTCCCGAGAGTGTTTAAGCACCCTCGAGTCTCTATGTAGCAACACTGAAGAACAATCGAGAGCTTCACTGGTCTCTTACTTTGTACAAGAAAACACACACATACTCAGACAGGATACACATACATGTTTGCTACTCTTGTAACGGAAACGTTGTGCAAACATGCCTCGTCCGCCGTCAACAATTCTGAAATTTACAATCTGTAGGCTTTCGGTGTCCCTGACAACCAGTCGCAGACTAACTGTGCGACATGTAAATCTAGGCATTTACGGATGTACGGTAGGTAATGCATATCGTTACCTTGGAAGCCATGCAGTGGCATCACAACGTACAGCAGCAGCATCATCAGCACCTCGAGCTCCACCGGGGCACGGTGACGGCTGCTTCCGTTGCCTAAACCCATCTTCTCACTCACCAACCGTCTTATCAGCGTTGTGCAGTTTCACCAGAACGACGCCGTCGCTGTTACATTATCATCATTGCACATTCCGTCACAGACGCGTTTCATATTCTTCATAAATCTGCCACACCACCATTAACTAGTATTCTTTTATTTGCCTGTTGTTAGCTGCTAGTACTATACACAAAATATCTCACCACAGACACGACACACGCGTATACGGCGAATTATTATGAAGACAGTAACCCACTTCTGCTCTTTGTCCAAAGACGCACCGCACAACTGGCGCAAATACCAACTAAGGTTTGCAAAGATTCATAACATAAATCAACCAGTAACAAGTGGTTCCGAGATTTATTTGCCGCGGTACGAACCGACACAATTATAAAGTTTTTGTATAGGATTCAGATTTAGGTTTTTTTTTGTGTTCATTAGCGTTTATTGAATTACGCGGCACTTGTCTTAATCGGAGACTCACAAAAACCTGCTATCTTATTCCTCCTAAACGAAGGCAGAGTTCTACTACACCATATACACGCACGATAGAACTTTGGCAAGTTCTAATGAAATTTCCATGTAATTAAAATCCAAGCGAATTTAATTACACGAGCAAAACCAACTCGTCGTGCATTTTTATTTTTTAATTGATTTTTCCACTGAAGTTTGGAACTAAACTTTCAGTCAATTATATGAGACCACTGAACACACTCCAGTCGTATGTCCGACAGAAACGAATGAACGAGTACGAATGTAACTGGTAGTGAAGTTATTCCAATAGTTAGTCGTTTGGCTCACACCGTGAATAACCGGAAATGAAGAAGACGCGCGCACTATCAACGTTTCCTGCTCGCGTACCGATGCCGGTCTGTCCTGTAACTGGCGTCTTTTCGCACGTCGCGCTGTATTTCAGGCGAATCAAGTGACACGCATGCGCACTAACACCTACCGCGTATATAGGCCCTGCTTTGTCAATGTTTCTCGATTATTTTCACCCTGTCAAATTAAAACTCAAGCTTTGACATGATGACCCTGCTCAACCTTGACCACCGAAAGTTATGAATATACAACAAGGTAAATGTGAAATATTCAGATTAACACAGATAGTGTTATTATTTTGCGTGCAGGTACACTTTACACTTTTTTTCTGATGAATTTTAAAATCAGATGCTTAAATTTAATTACTGAGAAAGCTTCAAATTTCAAGTAATACCTTGAACGTTGTGAACTTTCAATAGCGTGTCTGTGAGCATTTCGTTAAAGACGCGCCTTTTGTAATAAATTGAATTGCATCCGCGACTACTGTATTATGTGAATGATGAATTACAGGATTACGTTGCACGTCATCCCGGTAAATAGAAAGATTTGCAAATATTATAACTCACTACATGATTTGCTAGTTGACAGAAGTACAGGCGGAACAAATATTGCGAACATTTGTAGATTTGCTCATAAATGAATTAGTTAATGTTTAGACTGAGTTATTATGCACTCTGTACCAGATTTACATCAGCAAATAAATATACGTGTAAATATTACTAAAACAGTAGTAAACACTGAATAAATAAAGTAAGTTAATTGTTCAGTAAACTATTACATGTTAACAAATTATGCACAACAGTGCTCAACGCAGCAAACTGTTATGCATCCTCTATTTAATAAACAAAGTTAACAAATTAATTTGTATTTTTTTTTTAAATGTGTGTTTTACATCAATTTAGATAATTATATACTTCTCAGAAATTGCGTTAATATTTACCATCTTTGTAATGAAGTAAAACCGCTGTTTAATAACAGACAATTTCAAGAATTTATCTCAATTGCCATCAATTGCAGCGTGTTTCATTAATTTCCACCAATTAATTCTGTCAGTAACACAAACAATAATTTAATGCTTGGGTTATTATTTGAATTTGTTTTTGTGACAACTAGTCTGACTCATGCGTAGAGATGTAATTATTTACTATTCTTGTATAGTAATATTTTCTCGGAAATTTCTCAACAAGCAACTTCTCTTCTTGAGCTGGTTTCTTTATCCTTTAACGTTGAACCTGCGTGAGACACATACATGCTACAAGGATCCCCTCGTAATATATAACATAAATCAGCCGTAAACAAAAAGATCTCGACGTCATTTCCTGCAGCAAATAAGCAGACGCGCACAAACAAATAAATTACATTTGGAACGTGTCATAATACCTATGTTGCAATATTCACATGGTTCTTACGCATCGAGAAGTGAGATGAAGAGATGTTTTAATTTGAAGTGACATGCAAGTAGAATATACTAGAGGACGCGTTGTTCTTCACTTCACTTCACTGGCAAATGCCACATTGTGCCCATTTGTCTTGCGGCAGTCATCAGTGAGTAGGTATATATCACACGCGCGACATCCGACCGGCAAATTAGCAAGTTAATTATGATTGTAAGTGACAGATGCGGAGATTTGTAATCCTGTTCTTGCGATGTTCATGTTGTTGTTCCTTCGCAACCAGCGTCACAACGCGACGCCCCGCATGTTATATTCGTTTAATCACAGCTACTTAACCAAACTAGGATTTAAACACGAGCTACTACTGCTTGATCTCATTGGAGATCTGCTGCAAAGTATTTTCTACATTTAAATTACACTGAAATATTCTACAAGTAAAAACTCTCTTGTATGAATCGTTCAACGGTACAATCTTTCCTTCACTGACAGTAGCTATTAATAACAAGACTTGTATAGAGGTTGATAATGTCAGAAAGATTTATTCCAAGTACTCGTTAAGTAGAATAGATCTAGTGAAATAAAATTGCTACAAAATTTTTGCATATGCGGTTGATCATTTTGATTAATATGCTAAGAGCACGTCAAGTTGCATATGTTATCTATGACAATTATTATGTTTGCATGTTGAGTTCTCACTTTAAAAATTTATTATGATATAGTCTGGTTTTAATTAAATGATGTTAAGATAATATTTATGCTAAATACTAAATCGTGTATTTAAAATTACTTACCAGTATTCAGTATTTACAATTGTAAATGTATTTTTTTCAAACGGGATTTTCTTTAATGTTTATCGGAAGTCTGTTCTTCGCTTTGAGAATTATATATTTTCTGCTGGTTCTTTTATCTTCGGAAAAGATTGTCAGTGATTAAAACAAGTTAAGAAAAAAACGAACAAACTTCTTGTGGGAAATCCTGCAGCAGGTTATTTTATCTTTTGCTCAGCTAGAGTACCAGGTAACTGTCATGTCGCCATCGCAGTACGCCCAAAACTGTTCTAAATCCAGTACTCTTCATTCTCAAGTTACTAGTTCATTGTAATTTCCATCCTTGATAAGAGAACTTACTTAAAATAGTTACAAATATATATAATATAACTGATTCTTATAATATATATTTATTCTTCAGAAGAAGATATTATCTTCTTCTGAAGAATAAATATCTAACCTACATCAAAGAACATTCCTGTTTATCTCGCGAGGTGCTATACGTCTGTTTGCAACTGCTACTTGCAGTGTGAAATGTATTGCCTGCTGTTATTGTGTTTCTTTCATTCTACTGGTTTCCACTTTAATCATACTTTTTATTTTAGTCGTAAACAATGGAGGTTTCTAACGAAAAACGAAACCATTCATAATTCACTTTGTTGCGCCTGTAAACACAGAGTTTTGTTTCTTCTTTGTAAATACTTCTCAGTTTTGCATTAGAAGGAAATGTTACAAAATGACAGCAGTTTAAATTCATACTGGTTTAGAATAATGATTGCACGAGCTATACAAGCTCTCGTATATGTTTTATTATGATATTTTATAGAGTATATCTTTTTGTTGAGAATATTCCGCGTTGCGAAATTTTATTTACTTTCGCAAATAAATATGCACAACTGTTGCTTTGTAGAAAAGTTCATAAAATATGTACAACACGTGAAGACTCATTTCATATTGTAATGTACTCGTGGCTTTTCAGCTTATGGTACTAATAAATGTTGTATTCATTATAAACATTTCAATTCGAGACGTTTTGTAATCAAATGAAGAGTTTAGTAATGGTAACTTTTGAGTAACGCTGCATGAGAAACTGGACGTGGCCACTTTTCTGTCTTTCACTAACTACTTTACAACTTCAACACTGCGCTTCCTGAAATCAATAATTTGATACCGCCCATACACCATCGGCTACTTGACACTGTACGGTTTTTTATTGAAAATATTGATTCCATCTTTTCACGCTACTTTCGGTTAATATTTAATACAGAAGAACATTTCACACGTGCATTTATAATGAACTTGATGAAACATGAAATAACGTAAAAAGGTAAATTGCATGACTTGCATGAAATATGGAATGAAAAATAATATATCACCTCTTTTTTGATTGGTAATTTATATTTTCAAATTACAGTATTTACAGAGATTTTGAGATTTTTTTATTTCATTGTTTTTATATTATTTTTAATTAGGTAGTTGTAATCTTTTCTTTGATATCTTTTCAAAAGATTTAAATACGTAGACAATAAAATTTTTCCTTATTTCTTTTGTTATTGAATTGTGTTATTTCGTGCTTTTCAATACCATCCTTACATTCGTATTATTTTCTTCGAGTAATCCGATTTATTTATTTACACAGTTAAATTAGATATTTTGTATAAGTATAACAATACTGGATGGCAAATAACAACGATTACGTTTAATAATATTGCTCGTGTTATAATACGTAAATAGAAGAAAGAATTATTATTCTTCGATCTGAACACTAAATTGCCAAATTATATTGTTTATATTGTCGAGATTTGTCAGAAGGTTGTGAGTGGAATTCGAACAATAATCGTCGTGTATTTTGTAACGAGATTTACAAAGTGTACGTAAGCTTTTATGGAGTTTCACAATAAAGTGTCCCTTGCGTCCGTCCATTTGCACGAGCCAACTGTATGTTCTGTTGAAGTTGGTGCATGAATCCTCAGTTAACAAGTTAGGTCTGTTGTGTCTAAAGAGAACGAAAGGGAAAAAAAGGTAACAAGCCAACATCACCACACAGACCAACAACTACATATAACAACATAAATTACTGCAGTCCGTTTCGCCTAATGAAACACTATAGGTTTCGGTTCCCTGCTTCCATTGTGCGTTTACTCCGCAAGGTCGCCGGTAGATGGTGGCACCTCAATTTACCCTTCACACCGCTAGTACTCCGGCCACCACGGACTACATTGGCTGGCGCGCGTCGACCCGTACAGTTTCCAGTAGGACGCCGTGTGTAGACGCATATACTTTGCTCTTCGCCACTTTAACTGGGCCCGTACTTCTTTGGCTTAGTTGAGTGGTTTGCGAGTCCGTGGAAGGCTTGCACCTGAGTCCTATGTCGCAACGCGAGCAATTCTGATCTTTGTTGAAACACTTTCTAAGAAGAAGTTACTTCATAGTTTTCTACAATACAATGCACATAATATATTGCTTACTTAGTAATTGAATGCAAAGAAATGTTATAGATGTTTGACTACCAGACAGATACTCAAGTATCCGTTCCAGTCGAGATGCACTTTATAATGAGCATCCCGTTCATCATAAAATATTTACAACGCACGCAATTAACTAAAGGTACAGTGGCTTTGCGCACGATTACCACTAGTCATAAACGGGATCTCCTAATACCGCAATTGCAGGGTTTGTGCAAATATAATCTGTGTCAATTACATTGCATGTTATGCACATCAAATTACTGCACACGGACTGTTTCTGCACAAAGTGCTCGGGACAATTGAACCTTTGTTTCCGGTAACTGCATACAATACTTGGCTCTCACTACTTGCTGGCTCGTAGCGGAAATGTCATTGCTCATGAAATTTACTAGGCATGGAACAATCAAAATGTCTGTGCACATTACACATGTACACAGTTATAGGATTATTTGATTGAAATATCACTCAACATACATTTCGTCTAGAAATAGTGGATGACGTTAAATCTAATTTTCTATCAGATTCCTTTCTTTGTAAGTATTTTTACGTAAATTACATTTATTCTGGGAGAATATCAAACCAATTTTGTATTAAACTAATGTCAATTGCAATGTACAACATTCAATAAATGTATTATAAAGGCATGGAGTATAGAAATAGAATCGATTCTAAATCGAAATGATTTATCGAGCGCGTTACGATACATCGCAGTACGCGCAATAACATCGGTAAACATGGAATTTTACAGCAGGTTACACGGACTGAAGCGAGAAGAGAAAGCGTCTCGAAACAAAATGGAAACTCGTTCCCCATTCGCAACATATATATGTGTGTGTGTGTGTGTGCGTGTTATCTTATCTCCACTGCGTCACTCACAGTTCGTATCCATTGATTGCAGGAGTTTTGTCAAATTGAACGCACACACCAAAAGCCCCCGTCTGTTTTCTCATACACTATTTCATTCTTTATCGGCTTGTATCTGTTTCTGCTTGTACTTGTGTTCGTTATTTATGTGCCGATTTCAATGTGAAATTAAATCATGCTCAGTTATATTTATCGATTGAATGTTTGGATGAATTTCTAGCATCCGTAATAGTGCAGTGAAATATTTTCGTGCCCATATTAAATACTCCATGCAACTTATTTAAAATTCTTGAAATTTCTCCGATACTGAACTTGACGTATAAATACGTTTAGGAAACGTTTTTTCGTCGTGCTCTTCACTCAACCAACACGAAATTCATCTTGAGATATACGATATTGTTTCTGGTTTGTGAAGAATACACGTCCATTGTGCTAACAACAATGCCACAGTAAACAGCACCACATACCCCAACCTTCCCTGCCAATATCAAACCAGTGTAAAGCTGAACTACTAGATCGGTTCTCAGTTTCTCGCATGTGAACAATGGATCCAGATGGTGTTACCACATTGGCGCTCACTAACACCACACGGGTAGGACAGACTGTACGTATTGATTCTTGCCGATGATAGCATTAATGTTCGCCGCTTGTTTGTTTCACTGAATGGATACTATTGTAACCGGTTATCTCAGCGCTGACCACCTGGAAAGTCCCAGATTTCATCAGCGATTTTCGATACCGGAATCATACGGAGCGGAAATTAAATAAGCACACGCTAGTGTTGCACGTCGTCTCCTTCCAACCTCCAGCTGGCCAGTCTGCCTGGCATTTCCCTGCCGGACGTAAGATATTGAATTATGGTTATCCACAGATTACATTTCCCCGATCTGGCTACGTGGCCGCTGTTTTCAATAATTCACACAATTAATGAACTACTCGTAGTATGTTTTCCGACAGATACTAGTTGTCGACACCTAGTATTCGCAACGCTTAACGTCTAGCATGAATAATTTCAATTCCCATCCTTTATCACCGCAATGAGATTACATTTAATTTAAACATTAATTAAGAATGATGTCGGTACTTATTTTCTATTCCCCGATGTTTCCAATCGATCATAAAAATGTCGTACCGTTCAAGAACATGCCGACATCAATTTTATGGCAGCTATGTGAATATAAAAACGTTACAAAACTGCGCTCTCGCTTACAATGCTCGTATATTTTTGTAATTGGAAATACATATTGGTGGAACCGTTACGTTGCGGCGTAATAAACAGAATATTTATAGTAGAGCCATTGCATTTCACACATATTTTATATTGCGCAGTAAAATTGCAACTTGCTGGAGCAGTTTTAAACTATTCAGGGCACCAAGTATTGAACTATGCATATTTTAAATCATATACTGCAATATGTTATATGTAAGTCGATTTGAAAAATGCGTGGTATGCAGCCAATGTTGAATAGGACTAATTGTAAGTTGTGTTCCATTTGAAAACTCGCTAGTTTCATATTAAGTAGTAGAAACGTTGTTTACTTTAGATGTCGTCTGCAAAATAGATATGACGATATAAATCAATAACTTCCATATCTCTGTAAAAAGGTGAACCGGCAGGCAAGAACAGCGCATCAGGATTATTGAATACAATAGACTAACTTAAAGTTCACAGTTTGCCGGCGTCTGTCTCCTAAACTCTTGTTTGTGCAAATGAAGACGCATGCAGGCAATAGAATGTGAACTATTACAATTATAATGGATCCTGAAATGCATTTCTAACCGTCTCAACTGTGATTTCTAGCCGTTGGTGTCTGCGTTCAGTGACTCTCCATTCTGTATGGCGTGTTCTACTTTTGGAGGAAAAGAAATTCTGAAAAATAAAAATCACCGCGCATATAAAATGCACATAAACGTCACGGTAGCATGGGTGGATGGGGTGGGCGAGTGACTGTACGCAGGCCAGTGTTAGTTACAGTGTCTTCCTGTAGGTAACGTTCCCAGCGCGCTCTTGAGAACCGGACAGAAAAATGACCCTGGAATGATGTAGGTCACACAGTTCACGAAGATTCCGGTTTTAAAGCCCCATTCAAAGTGCTTCCTTCTGCCATTTCTTTTCGCTGAGAAATTATACTTCGGATGTATCAGGCTCACGTTTTAATAATTCATGTTGCCGTCCCTTTGATCGTCTTTTCTATATATTTTACTCGCAAGACGCATTACGTCTGATGACGATTTATTTTCAGTATCTACACAATTTTTACATGCATGCGACGGCCGCATGCTGTTTAGCAAATGTATGAAATCAATTACATTAAATGTAGGCACTAAACTTTCTACTAAATACTCTGTGTAGCGGTATACACATATGTTTGTTTTACGAAGTTCCATAGGTAACGAATCCTTTATCCAAGATATGCTAATAAGAGTTAACATGCTTATCTAGATTTAACTTTTAATTAGTTTAGCTTAGTTGCTCAGTTAAAATTAATTTTGTTGTCATATTATAGTCACACTAAAGTTGCTAAACATTCTCTCGCATAACATGCACAACATTTGACGTAAAACCTCATCCCGTGTACCGGCATGAACGCAATGTATTCACATGATATTACGGGCAGTAACAACTCAAATATCACTCATCATTATTTTACTCGCCGAGTTCTACTGGAAATATTGCTGCCTAATTTAAGTTTGCATTGTAGAACTTTGTACTGTCTGTTATTAAACTTATGATGCCCGGATTGGTTCTGTATCATTTGTGGGAGATGTGGGCGAATACAATTATTTACTTGAGGGCAGAACAGCATCGGGAAATATCCTAACCAAATATTTCTATCGTATATTGATTAACTAATACTACATTACTGTTATACTGTTGTATTACAGTTATGCTAATAATTGTAAATTAATCTTGAATAGCAGCATAGATAAAACTTCTATTTTTTGTCTGTATAAAAATGATACAATTAGTTTATTGCTTCGAGCATTTTACAGTGTACAGCGTAGTGAATTTTATTATTCATATACATGAAAAGTTTCGTAATGATGTGAAATTGCAACACAAAGAGTAAAATACTTTTATGATATTCCATTTTACGAGTGAATTAAAATTGTCAGAGAAAATCATTTGTAACTGTGGAAAATAAAATGTCAGAATTTTCCTGTCGTAAAATTACTGGTGCACAATCCCTGTTCCCCCATATTATCTTATATTTCTGCTACTCATTCTTTATTTTTTTGGTTAACCATAGACCGGAATTTGTAAGGATGCAGATCTGAACTTAGAATTCCGCGGAAAAGGGAATTTCCTTTATTTTCGCTCCATTTTCTCCCAGACAAAGAATGAACATTCTTTGCGCTCTCTTTGTGCCGTGTCACATTATATTTGAAAGTGTTATCAGCAGGGGATTGTCTCATTATATGGAACGACTGAGTTGAAACAAATCACTGTACTTAACACCAGTAGGTATCCACCAAGCTAGTTACACTCACTATCGATCATACGGACAAACGGATGCGACATCGTAAATACCATCCGTATGAAAATAAACTTATTCTACACTTTACATCCAAATGTGGAACACGAATTTTATTGTTAAAAATAATTGCCTTTCGCAGCAATAAAAAGAATAAAATGCCCTTTAAACATGTGAAATGATTCATAAGAAATGGCGCTAATGACTTCCGTGGCAATTCGGAATAAAATAAGCTTACCTTGACGAACAAAGGCAGAATACTCCCTTTATCATCCATTATTTCGCGTTCTTTTTGTTCAAATAAAACTGGAAACTGGTAGCGAATATTATTAATACGCCATAATGATACGCTATTTATGCTGTGCAACTGTATATATATATTTTTTATCTTTAATCTTCTTAACGTCCGTGAAATGCCATTACGAACTCAGGCGTCTTTACAAGTACCGTGGCCGACTGAAGTACGGAGAAAGAGAAACAGCCACCCATCACATTTCTACAGCCCTCAGCCATTCCAAAACCTCTGTGTTCCGTTACCTTTCCGCTTCACTTGCGAATAGAATAGCAGAATAATAGCACACGAATGTGTACGTACGAAGCGGATCTCACACGATCAGTACTTATCAAGTTTAAAGTTTTGTACTATCTGGAAATTTCTTTCGCATTCAAGTATATCCAAATGTAAGTACAGTATTCGAATATGGATTCAGCAATAGCAGATGTCTCCTTTAGATAACTATCATTGCTAAGCTAGAGATGTTAAAGGAAGAGCTCTACGTGTATATGTAGTAAAATGGCAAACAATAATTGAAAATTCGTAAATTCTGCGGCAAGCTACGTGGGGTACGGCCTCGCGTACCTACCGTGCAGATTTTCATTGTTAATTATTGCGCTGTGCGTATTACGAAATGCACAATGGGAACGCCCGTTGTCTCTAATGATTCCGCGGAACAATCTTACACACTTTACGGTGTGCTTAGAGCCGTGTTTGGAGATTCTGATAGTTAGCGAGGCAAGGAGGACATGCTAGGAGATGAGATGTCGTATTCAAATTAGTTTCACAAATGCTTCCCCGCACTGTTAATTATACCACTTGTAAGTAAAGTATACCTACGTGTGCACAGCAGATTTTAACCTAATTACCTGGCGCATACATTTTAAATTTCTCATTGCCGAGCTCTTCCATATAAATTAATTGTTTATTATTTAACGTTGGAACGAATAAGTTTCTAAGTAATACAGCAATGTTCTTTGATTTAATATTAATGTAGCCATATTTTATTCTATATGAAACTACCTTACATTACTTTATAATGATGCATATTAACTGTTATAGTTTTTGGTGAATTGAACACTGACATGAAGTGCCGGTTGTGTATGTTGTTATTAAGTTATTAGAACCTAGTTTTTCTAATTGTTTTCTCGCATGTTTCCACCATGTTATCATTATTCAACTGTCTCTCTCTCTCTCTCTCTCTCTCTCTCTCTCTCTCTATATATATATATATATATATATATATATATATATATATATATATATATATATATATATATATATATATATTGAGCAACGTTTTTATTGGGTGGCTTGAATTTAAATTTGTTTCCTACACAATATCAAATTTTTTGTGGCCAAAGAGCACGCAATCCATTTTTGATTAACATGACAAAGAAAATGTATATTTTTGCCAGTTGAAATTTGTAATTATGTATTAATATGACAAAAAAATCTTTTGCCCAGAATAAATAGGAATACATTTCACGCATTGAACTTATTTATGGCGTTGTTGAATGCAAATTTATTACCATACAGCACAAAATAATCTGAAAATATGAGTATAAATTAAGTTATCACGTGACTCGGCCAAATGTATGTTAGTGAAAGTTAAGTATACGTAAATTTATTAGACTAATTCTATACAATTCTTCATGGATTTCAATTTCTTCAGACATGATGGTATATTTTCAATGATAGCCTGTGTATGTAACACGTAATGCAGATAGGTAATGATGTAGTAAAACGAAAAATTCCTGGAGCCATAAACTCGAAAAGAAGATCTATAACGCTGTTTATCCTGAACGTCTGTCACGCTGTTATCGTAAGCTACACATCGAATACAAACCTGTTCCCATGATATAACGCTTTCCGGCATAGTACTTCACGAAAGCAGAGACATTGAATGGAACTCAGTTTATTTTACACTAAATATTGACTAACATAAGTGAAGATCACTAGGTACTCATTCAGTGATACAGAGATAGCGTTTATGTGTTATATGAGCTAGACTACATAGTGTGAGGAAGGAAATATTGAAAAACTACCAGTTACGAAAAGTTCTAAAGGTAAAAATAAAGTCCAACGCCTATTTCAGGGAGTTTGGTAAACTTACGGAACCGTGTTAGATTGATAAAGTGCTGAAACCAGAAACTGCAATAACTTGAAACGTTTTAAAAGTTTCACAAAACAAATTTTCAGTCACAAAGTCTCGCTCTAAATACTCGCGGAGTTGGGAGTTAAAAATTTAAAAAAAAATTAACTTTCCGTTTAACTCCAGCAACGTCGAACTTCAGTTTTGTCGTTATTAGTTTTCGGAATCTAATTTTTGACTAATTACCATGTTAATTTTTATTAAAGCGTCTGCGAATGGATATTTTTTATTGACATACCGCCTGCGCTAGTTTTTCCAAACCAGATCCTGTTATCCTTTACTTGTGCCCCGAGTTCCAAACACGCGATGTTTTTCTGTTCGCTCAGTCGCTCGCTCATTGCGGAACAGAGTTTAATGGTAATAATTGGCAAGAAAGTGGAGATGGGTGAGCAAACGGGTCACTGTACGTCATTAATCATCGAACTTCATGTTCCACTCTGCTCATTACCACGTCTCGCCTCATCTCTACTAGCACTGCGTTATGTTCTATTTGTTACGAAATATACCTAAAACTAGTTACGTATTTACACAAGTTATAAACCATACATCATCAGTATAAAAAAACTAATACGATGTTGCAACAAACCTTATATCGTAAACTTACGTAAGCTAGCTACTTTTAATGGAAACTACTCAATTCGTTTTATCTAGAAGGCTGGAATATTACGCCATTACGATATTTTAAATACCGTTATTCGATAATTACTTGACTGAATTGCCTAATAGTTTCTCTCATTGAGTCGCGCTTTACGATGGTTACACTGCATGGAGCACATAAATATAACATCACACCAGTGCTGCTTCGACCACAGTTGTAACATTTAAAATGGCTAGTTTACTTCATGAAGTTCCTTTTCGCATTTAATGTTCGTACGGTTATTAACAGAAGGCCAGTTTTATACATATGTACGTAGTCCCGGGTGCACATAAAATACTGTAATAGGTGACCATCATTACGGAGCAAAAGGATCTGTTCCCAAACAACCATTATTCCCGAATGTGTAACATCACTATCGCTCGAGTGCTACTTAAAACTCTAAAGAAGGAAATATATAACGTGTGCGCTCCACGTGTTCCAGTTCGACACGACTAATCTGCCAACGGAATGCCGATATTTCACAAAGACTTGCAGATGTTTTAGACTCTTGCATGAATATGTGCTTCTACATTAAAAATTACTGAAGATATTCAAAATGTAAACTCGAAATGTGCAACAAGGACCAGGTACGGGAAGAAACCGTATGCGGATAAATTCCGTGTACTTTACACTGCAGAGCCGCGAATGTAAGGTGCATCTTCTTCATGCATATAATATTATTATTCCGTCGACGTATTTACGGGTACTTAAGCGAAGTACAAGGAGAAAGGCGGCAGCATCGTGTTTCATTTCAAATACAAATTCTACAAAGAAACATTTACATACCGTGACAAAGAACCGCGTAGTGTTGGTTTACACTACAAGTGCCTCTGTGTATACACTGACAAGTCGGTAAGTTTGTACATACGTTCAGTTATCAGCTAGCACAATGTTGAAAGACAACAGAGAAAAACTGTCCCTAGTTACTGGTTGTGTGTAGAATACTTTGTCAGAAAAAAAAAAACAAGAACGATTGTAAAAAAGCCAAGGGTTGGTGTTGACGAATAGCTGGAATTATAGGCAAAAGGCTGGGTTAATGGTGGCTGCCAGTTACACTTAACGTTTATCCAACTTACGCTTATCCTAACATTTTCACAAGTACCCGCCATTCATCTCACAATTCAGCCGATATTTGGTCTGTATTCTTTTCTAATCATTCCGGACATTATCACTGTAGGTTTGTGTTATTTTTCCTCTTTGGTATGTCTCAGCCCTCCATCCATTGCCCTTTCAAAACTGGAGAACATAAAATATATAAAAGGAAAATTAATCCACATCCATATATCGAATATCAGTGTAAATACTCTGCGCGAATAAATATCTGCCGTATTAAATCAAACACCAGTACTACAATGAATACGATATCCATTTAATCAGCAAATCGGTTATTTGATATGAGATAAAAGTTATAGGCTTTTATATGTTTTATTGGAGCTAACTTGTTGATTTGCTTGAACGACGGACAATAAAAATTCATTCATTCTAACGGAACAAGATGGAAAACGTGATTTCCTCAGATCTATCTTCTTTTATTATCAACTTTGCGTGACACAAAAACGGAATATTGACTGAAATCTGCAAAAAAACGTGTTCTTTTCTGTTGATTATTTGCATTTGTATATGCACTATCGATGTGACATATAATGTGTGGCGTGTCTAGCAATTGTAACACAGAACTTCTGCAACTGGACAATCCGGTGTCAATCAGTGCAGTTGTTTGGTCAGGTGTGACGCGTGTCCAGTGAAACAGGATCAATTTTCCGCTCTGTAGCTCGGAGTCCCGCATTGCCCTGCACCGTGTGTTATTCTGGATTAAATCGTCACAGAGATGTACTCTATTTATTCTATAAATGTTCCCTGTACATCCTCTACACATTTGTTCAGCCCAACGAATTCTCATGTATCTTAGAATACCGTTCGAAGATAATTGTACTTTACCATAGTGAAATATGTGTTTATGATAAGAAACTCTATCAGAATGTAATGATTAGTATTTGACAATTAGAAGTTTATATATTTAGTGTAAGTGTGTTCTCGGGTCGAGCAGTATTCACTGAGATCATGTAGCCGAAATGTGGCAATTTCTATGCAAGTAACAATTTGAACCATTTGCACGAAAGTACGGATATTGCAATTTAGTATGTTTGCGTGCCTTCGATTTTAATAGAACTTAAGAAATTATACCGTGTAGCATGTACAAAATATTTGCATGCACATAATAACAAAGTGCAAGATGTAATTGCGATTTTCGGCCAGATACCAACCCTTTGCATGTAAACTACATCCGGGATCAGGTACTACGTAAATAATTATATTCATTTGAATTAATATCTCTTACCTCGATATAGCCTTGTACTTTATATTCGCTAGATAAAACTATTAGAAAACGGGCAATTTCTTATTAATTTATATTTGCGGACAGATCCTTCACGAAATTCGATTTGTTTGTAGGCCATGTTCACATATCGTATCGTAAATGTAATTTTCATGATATGTTTACTTGGCCCAGATATGTAAACACTTGAAACTTATCGATTAAGTGACTGTCCCAAGTTCTCTGATACAGTATCTATACATGTTGTATACTGCCCGCCGCCACACGCAATGTCAAGTGAAATGAAATTGATGCCACTATTCATGTTATCCGGGGAAATGTATCGAAATACGAATGTCCACCAACGTATCCCTACCTTGAACGCATGTGCGTGTTGAGAATATTTAAGATGATTGTGTATTTATTTTCACGTCATGATGTGTGATGATACATTGTCAGAAAAACGAAGTTAAACATTTTGTTTTCCTCTAGAATTTGGACATAACGTTGAGTTTGTGTATAAAACAATGCGTATATATTATAAGTCAACTCTGCCTGCTCGAATGCTTACTATATGTAAAGGGATAAGGAAAACTGTATCAGGATACGTTTTATTTTACGCTTGGTATAAACGCACCACAAAATAAAGAGAAGAATACCTGTTGTACGCGGAATCCTTGTATTATCGGCGGATCACGAGTAAATTTCATTCGATACTGAGCTGAACTCAGCTCTTGTACACATACGTATATGATTCGCACACAAGTTACCATGCACGTAACCGGATCAGGTACATATATTTGGACATGTTTTTCCTTTTGTGTCTGGAGCTCGATCGTAACAATTTCTTTCAGTGCTAAATGCTCAGAAAATTGCTGAAAGAGTTTCTAATCTTCCAAAAGTAAAACCGGTAGTGAGCATTTACGATTTCGATGATGATACAACAATGTGTTTAGTGGATTGCTGCATTACATTCTCTTAACGGTAATTGTTAGTTTATATTGATCAGGATGGAATCTAAAAGATATTTGAAGAAACTATAAGTAATAATATATTGTATACGGATGATATAAAGAAGAGTTATTGTTTCTTAGTTTAAAATTTGCATGCTACTAAGAAACTGATAAATGCCTTGATATTAGCAATTGTATTACACTGCATTACTCTGGATGCAAATCCAATTAATCTGGAATATTAGTGCCAAATATTAATAGCAATGTAGACACTAGTAGCCTATCCAAATATAGTACCACTTACTCAATATTGAATGGTGAGTCTCTCTTGATTAGTACGTCGTATGTGACTACTTGGGTGTATTGACTCGATAGATACATTGTAGATATCTCGAGCATCCACAAGCACATCTGTACAAGCATGCCTGTGTGATAACAAGCATTGATGTCTAGAAATAACGCTAGCACCAGAAGATGCATATAAATACTACATTGTACAACTTTTACTGTAAGATCGGGGAGTGCATATAATCTTAATATTTTGCAAATAAAACTAGCATATTACCAGAAGAATTTGCTTCTCTACATATGCTTTCGTTCAAGTTAACACGAGGACACATTCTTCATGGTCACAGTGCTACATTATTTCAGTCAGAATGGCCAACCTGTTGTAATTCCAGACTTGTGCGTTTCACAATACGAAGTAGAGATGGCTGAGAATGACGTGCAATAAAATGCCTGCCAGCCCAATGCAAGACGCCACCACTATTGGCAATTAACTGCATAGCGCACGAGCCACGCGTTCTCTGGTGACCTGTGACAAGCACTCCACTCTCGTGCACAACCACCCATTCACCTGCTGTGTATGTGTACATACACACTCATGTGATGAAAGATATGTGTATGGTAGGTAGGTTTTTTTTTATATGTGTGACCTCTAGTTCTTGCTCATACTTCGTCTGGCGATATTTATCTAGAAATAAACACCACTCGTAAAATAAACGTTTGTTTCTATGAGTCCCATTATGAAATTTCATTTTTCCTTCATGAATACATGAAATTACGAGTAGCATAAACGTATTTAATGATGGTTGATGAAATAATAAAAGTTTGATAGTTTTTCTAGATACAATTCTACCACCCACAGATGCTTGTAGTCATGTTATTAGGGATATTTGTAATAAATCGATAGAAATCACAGGAACAAATATGTGCCATCAACATGGGCAATCTAACATTATGTGACATATTAATAGTTGATGAGACGCAAAGCTATATCATTCATCATACTTATCACGTATTTGAGATATCGGCTGGTTTATTTACAGAAAACACGGACGATAAAATATTGGAAGTATTCCAGCTGTCTGCTGATAGATATAGAGGGTACACTACACCGGTCTCTGGTAGTGGAGGTGAAGGAGGAGGAGAAGAGGCATCGCAGCAAGACGCGAACCACACAGCGGGTGACAGGCGTCCCGATTCTCCCCGGCGAATACGTAATACTACGCCATGCTTGGTTACAGTTCGATAAATAAATGTTGAGGGTTTTTGTTACCGCTGTGAAGAAGATTTAGTATAGATGTTTTGCTAACCGAAAATTGTCTTTGGAGAACAGTTATTTTTGGATTTGCTTCGAAATAAACAACTTGATAAGATCAACTCTTTGTTCTCACATTCGAGCATGTGATGGTAAGAAGTGTTTGCCAGCGGGTAACAACTCAATGTAACCGAAGGTGCATATATGCAAATGAGTGATTATTCAGAGAATCACTTGCCGTAGCACAAATTGAATTGAATATGTATGAGGATCAATTACAGCAATACAACTTCCTAGATCTGCCTAATTTACTACCCTAAATTCTCCCCCGAAAGCATTATGCCTACGGGATACTTGAGGACAGTCAACTATTACGGCAGCTGTACAATTTTCAATATTATTTCACAATTGTCATATCTTTAATATGTTTTCTAGTTAAATATTAACATAAAGTAAATTTACATTTCATTTCCTATTTTCTAAGAAGTTTAAATCAGAGAAATAACAAGAATCTTGTTGAAAATGAATCTGAACTACCCGGCACTAATATTCTCTTATTGACTCAAGTTCACAATGTTTGCATTTGTTGACTGACTTCGCGACGAGTCGACGACAAATTCACCTCCCCTCTTTGTCACAGACAGTCAGTTGTAGAAAATGGCTCTGGATTAGGTAGCGCAATATTCGCGGTTCCGTGTTTTGGTAGGCATGCCCGCTTGCGTATATACATTTGCTCGTATATCTCAGCTAGTGTGTATTTATATAGAAACCAGCTCGGAATTTCACTTTAAATTACGAACGGAATGTCCAAAGTGTTAAACATTTGAAAGTGGCGGTATGTTTATTAACATACTATCTCACACAAAATACGGCGAGTTATTTTCCCTGCTCCCACTTTGTTGCTGAGAAAACTCCCGACTGGCGAATTTCTCCGGGGGATTGTAAGTAGAGAAAGAATGGAAGTGGATTTATTCGGACACACGGACAGGAACAGGGCACAAGACTTTCAGGCGTGTTTAAAAATGTAAAACGTTTTTAATTTAAATGTAATTGCAATGCCGAAACCCGCCATATTACTCGAATTGAATTTCATGAGACTTCTGTCAACCAGCCAAATGAAATGCCTTTGAACGTTTCTACTCTGTAACTTTATATATTTTTATTGAAATAATCTAACTGCACTGCACTTATAACGGATACCGGGCAAATTAATGAAACATTCCTAGAAAAATTAGTTTGCACCGAAATAAAAATAGAAATTTCATATTCTTTCAATTTATATTCTGGAGAATAGAAGGAGAATAAACAAGTTATCTGAAATTTCTATATGTATTTTTAACAGCTGCTCATAATATCAGTGACAGCTTTGTGTTCAAAAAGCATGCAAGATTAAATGAGATCTCATTTGTCGTTTTTTAGTAATTAGTGTAAGGTGTATAACATATTCTACCGTATGTGTATACAAATGTACTGTATTAATTAGAACAAATATGAAATGTTAGAGCTTGTTCAAATGTTTCCCATATTCATATTTTGTTAATAAAACTACAAATGAATGTAGTACATTACAATTTTTTACAGCAGAAAATACGCTGCAAGACTTGTTATCAAAAGTAATTGCAACAATTTCGCTTCTCTTCCAAAAAGAGCGCACACACTATCACATAAGTTTATATTATTGCTCCCATAAAGAGCGTTCAATGCAAGAATTATGAGGTATTGGTTTTCTTTTCCCTACTGCAATAATAATTTTATGGTTATTATTGGACGATTCTATGCGAACGTCATACAAATGAAAAAGCATAAAGCTGCAAATGCACCAATAATGTAATATTAGTCTCCATTTATTTTAATATAAATCACCCATCAAATACATAAAAGTTCTATGAATTTTCAATACGTCGGATGACTGAAAAATTTTCTTTTTCTAATGGTTGTGTATTATTGAATACGACAGGAAAAGGTATACTCAAAACACTGGATAATCATAATAATAGGAACAATCTCTATTACATCGACAAACGTAAGCTCTTTAAATTTCTATGAAACTGTGGCTTCATGTTCGTTTTAAATTGCCAAGCATTTGCGGAAAACAGTTAGATGAAATGTCCTTGTCGTTAGAAGTCTGTATAGCTGAGAAAATCTTAGCTATTGCGCGTGCAAAATATTATTTTTTTGCCTGCGGCGTTTACTTGGCGACGACGGGAATCCACATTGAGATGATAAGCTAGAGTTTTCTGAGAGTAAAAGGAAAGTGGTGGTCGGAAAAGCCTTAGCAAGTGCAGCAGAATAAAGTCACGGTTGGGACAATTTGATTAACTTGTCCTCTCCGTAATATCGTCGACGAATCTTTATACTTCGCTGCCATTAAACGCTGCTGACATGAAGTTCCATAACTGCAACTCGCTCAGGTGCTCATCTATGTGCACCCGTGAGAGCATACACGATTATTAGAAGTCCGGGGACCAGTTCTAAGTGTTATTGTTACGAAGCTGCACACTGCAGCTAGTGCCACTTTGACTCTACGTCCAAGCAGACTAATATTTGGCGAACCGTGAACCTGTGAACTATCCCGTCTGTATTACTAGATAACACTAAATACCCACACCTTATGATTTCCTTACTCAGACCTATACTACTACATACTAGTAACAATGTAATAGCAATGTAGCATAGCATAGCGTAGCATAACGTAGCGTTGGGTGGATTCATTTAGCGTCAGCGGCTATTTGCTATTTGTACTAATAGTAAACACAGGGGCCCAAAATAAGCAAGTCGTGTGGCCCAGGAATATAAAACATAAGTGCTGTTATCTTCCAATTTATAACGTGCGTGTTCTCTCATTTTGCCACACAGTGTGATACAAAATAGTACCGGAATGGCCTTGCATATACAATTCGGCGAATTTCTTCTATATGCGCAGGCGCTTTTTTTTCAGTAGTCTCATGTGAATTTCAATTTAGTTTGCTGAGATTGTCTTGCAGGAGCTGTACTTGAATATAGTGCATATGGATCATAAAAAATTATTACTTATAACTCGATTCATCACAAACTCGTTGGCAATCAAACATGAAAATTCACCACAGAACAGTTTTCTTTTCAAATTACCTAATAATTAATGTTACTACTTAGAAAACTGTCATGGTTGCTTTAAACGAAACATTAATATAGGTAATGGTTTTAACTTTTTAACGCAAGTTGAACTCTGAAACATATTTAGCGTATTTTTTCACAAAAACTGACTAAAAGTATATTTAATTATGAAGCGGGCTGCAGGGCAAAATTAAATTTCTTGAAATACTTGGTATTTGTTCTTTTGAATTTCTGTTCATCATCGTGCTGCTTTCCTTAAGTAAAAATGTAAATAATAAAGATATTAAAAAATGCACCAAGATTTACTTTGCGTTTATTTCGCGCAGATTTAATAAATTTTAATTATTTTAAAAGGTTGTCTACATGAAAATAAAGTTAACTCTTCATTCTGCATTTAAGTACTTTCGTGCACATCTATAACAATAATATGAAAATAGTCACATTATAGTAAAAATGTTATATGCAAAGTATTCAAGTACTTATTTATTAATTACAACGGGATTATCAACTAACAAAAATCTTTCATAGTCCGTTAGACAGATCTGAAAATGTAATTGAAGTAATGGTGGTTTTATTCTGTGAATATAACGAGCATAAACGTTTGTTTATCATCTGCTAAAATTCGTCCTACCATGGTAAAGATTAAATCGGATCTTATACTGATTACCGGAGGAAAGTTTTTTAATTCAAGTTTGTTAAAATGGCTTATAAGCTATTTAAGAGCACCGAGTACAGACGCCGCTATCCCCACTCCCACATCACGGGTCATCGCGCTAATAACAATAGGATAAAGATCCAAGTGCACGAACTTCAACACTGCAGACGGTTTAATATTCGCTTATGAGATTTTTCTCAGCTAGACACTGACTGTATCCTCTCGTTATTTCTCAATACATGACGGCACCCTAGAATACACTCTACTGCACTGCACACGATGTGATCAATAATAGCATATGGGATAGATATAAATTGTATGGTGGAATGGTAATAATGTGGGTCCTGGATCCTACTGTATATTTATATAGATATATAATCGTTTGTATTTGCTGTTCATATGTGAGAAGTCCGACTAGGGTGAGTGAATGAGTGTGATGCAGCTAGATGATTACCCAGTACTACATTGCTTGGTGGTGTTTTCCTTTGTTGTTACTCGAGGAACACCTTACTTCTGTTAGTGGTGGTGAACGTAGATGTGTATCGATTCGATATGGTATGGAGGCGGTGGTTGCGACGGATGTTCGGAGTCCGCAGAACACACGGACGCGTTAAAAAGAAACGGAAGTAATGAACGATGTCGTTATAGGCAAGCTTCCTGTTGCCCTCCGCCGTAGCGCTGCGGTCGCTTTTATATTCTTCCGCTTGCAGGCTGTTTCGTTTTTATTACATCGAACGAATGCCATATTTTAAGGACAAGGGACACTCCAATAAGCAGTGACGTATAATTTTTATCGTTTTCGGCACTGTTTCATTTAGACTTTGTTATTAAGGTTAAGATGATGTATGGATGAAGTTCGAGTGACGTTAATTGTACTCGCCCTAAAACAATCTCGTACAACTTTTAAGTTTGCCTTCTTAACGGTCGTACGAAAAAAAAATCTTCTTATCCGCTTATTCGAAGATACATCGGCTTTGTAAACCTTCTGCTGCTTTTGATATACGAGCAAAAGCTCGAATTTCCCAGTTCAGTGTTACTTCCGCCGAATGATACATTGTCTAATTCTGATTGTTACTTCCAGCACATTGCAGGACCAAAGCGTTGTAATTACTCGCGGTCATATATCTCTTGTGTTGTTAAATAGCCCCATTCAGTCCTGCACGTAATAACTCTGTCATGGGAAACTGACAATTGTACATAATGATTTATTGAATAACTTTACTCCTGTGTAGGTTATGGCATAAAGAAAGCAGGAAGGTTTATTAATTTGTATATTATAATGAGTTGAAAATCAACTAGCAAACTGATACAGCCTACCCATCGACACAACTTGTATCGCGTAAATATACATTTATGTAAACGGAAAAGTTTTGTAATAAGCGTGGAAGAAGAGTGGATCTAGTTGAAAGACGGACAGAAGTATCCTTGAAGTTTTGTACAACAACAGGAAACTTGTAGTACTAGTAGCTGCTCCAGGTAACACAGTAGTCCAATCAACATAAATAAGTAGTAAAGGGAGATAGTTTCTCCTTATGACTTTTATTCAACTCTATTTTGTTAGCAGTAACGTGGGCATCGTATTTCGAGAAATAGGAACCATTATAGCATGCAATGCTATCCAATTTAGATGCCACCAAACAATGAGAACAAGATGCACTCACCGGATAACAAGAACAAATTTCACTGTTCTTGTATTGCGACACGACACGTACAAGTGCTCTGCAAATACTGAAGAATCATTCATAGTTTACTGCATCCCGAGGGGCGGTATAAATTCTTATTTAATTTATGCTTGGCGGTGACAGGATCGTATTTATGTTTACTGGTCATCAAAAAGATCATTATCTACGTTCTGCGGGAAGGCAAATAATGCGCAATAATATTGTCGTAGAACTATTCATTCTGTCATCCAGTTTCATCTCTTGAATAATTATATTAACAGTCGTAAGTGCATCTCTAAAAAATTTTGATTATGTTATGGGTACTTTGTAGAAGGATTCACGCTTCATAAATATTTTTACAGTACAATGATTTCACATCTGTAATGGTGTGTTCCGACAGTGTTGTACTATTTTAAATCGATACGTAATCGTTTTAATGATGTACAAGTAAAACTGTGCCGGAAAACAGATGATTGGATTTCTATGCAACATACATTCTAGCAAAACAAACCCGTTTCGTTTAATAATATTTCCGAACTTTTGTTATTCCGTGAGTATATCCACCCGCTGATTTGTATTGTAATAAGATTCAGAAGTACAATTTATTAGTCGGATGTTCAGCAAACGTAAATAGGCTACGGACCAGGATGGCAAACTGGCGCGTGTGAATCCGAACTTGTAGTCGGTCGGTGAGTAAAAGAGTGGGATGGGCACATTTCGGGACGTTTCTCCACGATGGTCCCTTGGGATGTAGCAAACCTCTGGACTGTGAAATGGGTTCCCATTAGTTCCCGGGAGCCGGGACGCTCGAACTCCTGGGGATATTCTACGCCGTTCATCGACCTTTTCCGTCCTCCACTGTACTGTTTTGTCCTGGTCTATCCTCCCATCCTATAGAGTTTTTTGCTCTTCAATGCACACCTACCCATCTTACCTACACATGTATGTGCACGGAGGCTAGAATTGGCAGCATGTGAACGTGAACGTTTGGCCGTCCGCCCACAGTTGCAAAATTCACAATTTTCACATCCATGCGTTTTCGCTATGCACGAAATTTAGCCTTGGAAAATCAGATTTATTTATCGTAGTACGTTGTTTTGCCTGCGTTATATTTAAACTGAAAATCTATTTGCAAAATATGATTTAGTTTCGAATTGTAGAGAAATAACTGAAATATAAAGCCCATATTTCTGGTACGGTTCATTTCGAAACTAGGTCATAGGTTTATTCGACGATTAACAAAAAAATTATATCCCATGTTAAATTGTCAATTAAAGAGGAACATTTCCGTAGTGCCTACGTCATGGAAGTCGGACATGTAGAGTGAGATGTAAAAAGGTGACAAAGATCGTAAATGACGTGGTGGAGCAGTGTGTAGAGCACGGATGGTGGAGAGGCATGTTAGAGTAGGGGATTATATACTAGGCTGATATGTAGAGCCGGTGGACGAGTTGAAATGTGCCGGCGTTGGGCAAAGATACGTCTGGATGAATGGTGCTATCACGGTAACGTCACTGCTATGTCACTAGCTCCGACAGGTTGACGGATCTCGGCTCGTTCGGGAGCCGCTGCACGGCCGGAAACGGAAACGCAATCTTTCACCAGGACCTGTTACTTGAGTTAGCTAACGTAACACATTCGCACTACCTGTCACATTGTTCAATAATCATTCTTCACTGTGTCTTTCACCCCGTAATATCCAGCAATGAGTTTCTCCGCGCCCATCATAATCGGCTAACATGTGTATCAACCGTGTTTTCATGTACTGACATCTAAGTAGTACGCAAACACATTCTATTTACTTAATTACAGAGAAAGGTTCGTGAGAGTTTCGTCATCTGTATTACGTAATTTAGTATAATGAAAATACTCTTCTGAACAAAGTTATTTCAAGCTTTCGAATGAAGACGAGTACGTCACAAATAAAGCAAAATAAACATAATAATAAATTCTAGGGTAATGGCAACAATCCATCTGGTTTTTTTTTCCTTCGATTTTTACGCATATTGGTTCTGGTAGTGGATAGTTAAGTTAGCTAATTACAGGTGCGCTAGTTATATTTTATAGCTGTTGTTGGTAGAAACTGGCGTATCGCTACGAGGTGTATGCGGCCGTGAGTATAGCTCCATCGGGATTCCAATTGTGAACACCGAACACAACAACTATGACACTCGGTATACATCACCGCAGGCAGGAAGAACTGGAGCATGAATGGTATTATCCAAGTTTGGATTAAATCGTCGGCTAGTGCGCATTCGTGGTCAGTCCCTTACAAGACACTACACGAATTTTATACATAACTGCGTAGAATCATTCCCATAAACGAGCATGGGTTATACGTACGGATTGGACAACTTGTATGGATGACAATAACGACTCATTCTACTCACTCATTCCGTTCACTACTTCAGATGATTACTATGTACATGACATCCGACAACAGTTGTTGTTGTTGTGAGTCCGTGTTGAAATTAATTAATAACTGCGATGGAATCTCCGTTCACTAAATATAATTACCGCAATGTGATTTCACCCCTTCGTCCAGCTACGTGAAATCATTTAGTGCTTTCATTTTCACGTCGCCGGCTAACCCGAGGCACGGCTGGCAAACACATTGTCCAGGGCAACGGAAGGGTGCGTAACAACGTCATGCTATAAATTAAAAAAAAATTGTAAACTGGTTCGGCACATATACGGGCATATTTTTTCTCGTTGAAAGCTCAATGGAAGTGTTTAGGTGTACGTACGATACCGAAGCACTCTGGAGCTGTAATTTAATATTACGTTCTGAAAAATGGATGGCTCGTCCATCATCCATGGAAAACTTCAACGTGATGTCGGGTTTGTTCCACAACCAGCATGTATTAATGTCACGGCCGACTTGACTGATGTGCAAAGCGCGATACTTCGCGAAAATGGATTGCGATTGTAACAATGCGGTTACGACCAAGCGTAACAAAGCCGCTGATAAAATTGAAGCTTCCGCGAACCTGTCATTGTGTATCGTGATACCCCTTCAAATGTCCTCCTCCTTCATTCGGGATTTTCGGTAAACATTTTTTTCTCTCTGTTTCTAGCGGCACGGACAAGTGAAGTAATAATCCGCTTAAGCAACTTTTGTTATTTTTGTGTGAGCATTGGCCTATTTACCGAATATGCGCGTAGTGCAAAAGTTAAAATGTTCCGCGTTTGCCAATCATATAGAATTCTGTATGTACCGCACGAACGTACGAGTTATAAACATTTCCCTATACAGTCCGAAATGAAATAGTAAGAATAAAACGTAACAAAAGTTTTTATTGGAATTTCTTTCGTTCCGTGAATAATCGCTTTAATGTTCATTGCAAATATTCAGACGCTTTTCACATTTATCTACATGCAGGTAGGTTTGTTGTTCGTTCGTTCATTCGCGTTTATAGTTCCATAACCTTGGGAACAAACACAGATGTTATATTGAAAGTGTATCGATCTCTGAATGTAATATTTACTGTATCGCTGGTAGGTTTTTCGTATAGCCGACAACGATTAAATGAGACAACAGATGGTTGTTATGTGAAGATGCCTCGAATATCAGCAATATGAATATTGTTCATTCTTGCCATTTTTGTTAAACTGTCTGGATACATTTTTTTTTGTTCCGCGACTGTAGACTTGAATTTTATTGCTCGAGATGGAAAATGTATAATTTTGTTGCTGCTCTCTGCGATAGAGTTATTTTGCCAAGCTCCGTTATGACAGAATATTTCTATAAGGAAATACCAACCTTGAAGAAATTGCATTTAATATCAAAAGATATGTGTCGTCGAAAATAAAAAACGAGTAATAAATATTTATATAGATGAATACGAGCTAAACAGAAAAAAAAACATTCTATGTATTTTTTTTACCTATAGTAAATAATTCACAGTTATTATATATTGATGTTCGAAATTGCTGAATATACACTAAATAACCCATTTGATTTTCCATTACGATTACAAAAACATGTGTAGGTATATATTTTTTGAATTATTTTATTGGAAATATGCTCTTAAATATTAACACGCAAAGATATAATCAATCATTTTATCTTCTGCTTTGTTATTTAAAACGTAAATTCATAATCGAATGGATTATTCGATACGTGGATAAATTTGGACGTTTATCAAGATTATTAATATATATATATATATATATATATATATATATATATATATATATATATGTGTGTGTGTGTGTGTGTGCGTGTGTATCATTAGCACAAAAGAATTAATATAACAAATTACTTGGGTCGAAGATTTAAGAGATTTATTTTTTATTATTATTTGTATAATAAAAACTACATAGTACAAAGATGTGAAATGTAATTTTCAACCAGACCGTAGTAGTAATACTGCTACCGTTAGTGGTAGTATGGAGTGTCAACTTTCATATCTGCACTTGTATTTCCGGGAAATTGATCGATGTTTTCCATTACCACATACGGCCCAAAGGTTTTAAGAAAATATACGGTGCTGGAGTGCAAATAATGTATTTTATGTCGCTAAGATATATGAGCAGCCGTACAGGCCTGGTGTCACATAGCATATTCCGTGTGCGTCACGTTACCACCTCGCAATTATGGCACGGAGCACCCGTGAATGAGGCATTCGTCATTCGCCTTGGCCCACGCCAGTAGCTCACTTGCCGCCAACTTACTTACAGTTCCCGGCCATACGATATCCGCGCAGTCAGGTGACGTAAGTACTTATTCGCTGAACACAAAGAGTTCATTATACGACAAGCGAGTTTTATATTTCACTAAAACCGTGATTTATTTTTGTAACTTACTTTTATCTCAATAAACATTATGTATGACAATGTTACGATAGAAATTAGTTTTGTATATATATATATATATATATATATATATATATATATATATATATATATATATATATATATATATATAACAGTTCATGCGCTTCATGAATGAATCTAACACAACAAGCACAATACAATTGTCATGAATTGTTTCATGTCTAGTATCCATATATCTTGTTAAAGTCCTTTATAGTGAGCACAATATTATATAACAAATATACGCTTTTTTTTCTCTCTCGTTATAACAAAAATAATAGTTCCAGTTGTAATCATTAATTATATCTGAAAATGTAAATGTTGTATTTCAGGTTCAAAATAAACATTTTACTTCATTAAAAATAATTGCCGTAAATATTCACTTGCAGACAGACTGAACAGTACGTACATAAAGGTGAATTATTTTAGGAAAACATTGTAATATCGTTCTATATTACGAACTAAAATTCTGTTACTAATTGATTGCTACGGGCCATTTTAGGTTTTCTATATTATTCTAGAACTTCTCTAAATATATTTAATCATTGTTATAACAGAAAATAAGTAAGACATAAGATAAGAAATTTATTTATTATAAGAAAAGTAGAAAAGTGTGTTTACGAAACGTTTGTACATTTTTGCTACAATAGTTTTTCACTGTGAAGCACAGCAGGTATGTATGTAACACACCTCCGTCGGACGAACTGATGGAAGACCATCAAGTACACTGCACTTTATCGCACATGAACCGACGAGAATCCAACAATAGTAGCAGTAACAGTAGGATCGGGAACCGTGTGAGAATTCTTCAAATAAAATAACGACATAAATGTGCACAGAACGCTTCCGTATCGGGTTGCGGAGGAAGCAGGAACTAATGACGCAGAAAATGGAATCACTTTCAAATCCATTTGTTTCCGAGTTTGACTGGGATATGCCCAGATACAAACACTCACGAACCAATTCTAGATCTGTTGCAAATTAAATTGGTCCATGTGATAATGTCACACGTACTATTGTGCAACGGTAGCTACCGAACGTACGGACGTATCTCCTTTCATCCCTGGACGTAGCCCGCGGCCTCCTGTTCACGGACCCGAACAGTAATGTGCGATCCGCCACCCGACCCAGGAATACTCGGGATCGTGTAAAGGAGTTAGTTGCCGTCGAACTGTTTGTGCTGTGACATTAATGAGCAGCTGTGTAAATATCTATACCCTCCGTGCCCGGATCTAACCCACGTTAATGGACATTGTAGCAACTTCTTACTGCCTCCGTTACCAAGAAAAAAAATCCTATCTCTTCCAAATTGACTTGACGCAAGTTGTAATTGCTACATTTTGATTTCTGCAGATATATCTGCGATTTTCCAGCTTGATAGAAGGAACTAATGTATATGCGTATAAATACCAAACGTAAATGAATTTGTGAATATATACACAAAATTAAGCGTGTACAAGTAGTAAATTATTACGCATAATTTTCCCACTGTGTACATGGCACAAATATATTCTACGAAATCGTTCGTTCAATTTGTTTTGTTTCTCTAAATATTTAACAGTTGCTGTTCCAACATGAACAGTCATTAGCAATTACGCTTTCCGTTTGCCCTTATTACACAGACTTAAAAATCTAGCGGGCGTTTCATCATGTAAACAGTGAAAAGGTGGAGGACAGTGCTGTGCCTGCTGCTTGAATTCCTGCTGAGTTATGCGGCGGTCCTCAGTCACGAATACTTTGTGTTGCTGTGTACGTTCTTGGTACTGGAGCAAGCAAGGTTGGGTAGATTCGGGTATTCTCCATATTACAGCAGGAATGAAACACTTGTTGTGAGCTTGACAGAAACGCGGTAGCGGGTGCACAGCCATATTATTTAAAATGACAAACGCACACAAGTAGCTGCTGGTTGAGAATAAATAGCTATTCCAACTACACTCAGCAAACACTGTGCCGGTCGCATAATATAAAGTCTGCTAAAAGACAAACACTTTCTATTAATTTCCCCTGAGGTAAATTCCTATTATGTACATACATACTTGCGTAAATATATACGTACTTTACAGAGAAGGTATTGCCTTTGCGATATCCATAACCACTGTTGTGCATATACTCGCCAATTCCAAATCTTGACACATAATTTCCATTGTCACAAATAATATCTAACCGATTATGTTAGTTAAATACGTAAGAGATCAATTGTGTAAACATATTCAATGTTCCTACTGTAGATTGTATATAATGTATTATAATTTTAGTGTTTATATTCACATTGCTGTTTATCTGAATATATGTTCATGTACGGTACCTCAGTGTAGGAGTATGTGTTAGGTCCTGTCGATATTGCCAGAGGGCACAAGTGGGTTTGATCGTGCACGCCATACATTATCCGGAAAATATTTTATAGGTCAAATAACAGATTTAGGACCTTGGTTTTCGTTCAGTGTTTATATTCTGTCAGTGCTAGTGAAACAAAGGTTTGAAGTTTCCCATTTTTTTGTCTGCTGCTGGCAAATATATGCACATATAAAATAGAGTCCAGATAAATATGCACGTGGTGCTGTGCTACTCTTTACATATTTCTGAAAAGTAGAATATATGTTTGTTTGATGGTGTAGGGAAGATCGGAACTCGGAGATTCGCAACCTATTTGTTGGCAACATCGTTCTCTTCCTCATGTTGTCTGCAAAACTGTTGATGCTGTCGCTGCACCCGCAAATATTACAATCAGTTTACATAATGAGTAGTCTACAATTTACCTCTGTAATATTTAACAATGAATTAGATTGTCCTGCTGTGTACACTGTAATCTTTCAGAGCATATATTATTGTTTATCTGAACAACAGAGTTATACATTATTCATGTTTGCCTACCTTGGTGAATATAGAATTGCTTTTATACTAACCTGTCTGATTTAAAATATGAAAAAGAAGAAAAACCAAGTTTCCATGTGGATTTTACCGAGCTCCGTACATTTGTGCATTTGTAAATTATGTGGACGTATTTTTAAAATACATTCCCTCGAGGATTTCCTGCTTGCAGGGTGACGAGATTGTACGTTTCCATCATTAAAATACACACGTCCTGGCAGTGTGTCCTTTTCTAACGCGCAGCCGGAATACAGGGACAGTTTGTCGTAACTTAACTAGTCGCTGCACCTGTCGTCTACTGAATATGTATGACCGTCTCTCTGTTGGAGAGGGACAGCTTCGAATTTGCTTACTAAGGTTCAAACATTTTGTATACGTCGTACGTACTGTCGTGCAATAAAAATAAAATAAAACACGTATAATATTCGTATAAAACGAGAGATTCCTAGTGTGGGTACACTCGTTTACACGATGTAAATTTTGTGTTTTACTCACAGTACGAACGATACTCTAATCCATTTTAAATATACTCGTAGATACTTCTATTTCTATCAATACTGTTTGTTTCATATATAACTAAAGAATAATATTCGAAATATTTACAAAGTTGTATGTAAAGTTCACATAACGTAGAGTAATTTTCTATTTATTATTTTTATTTAGTTTTACAACAGCATATACCATAAAATAAAATATATGCAATATATATTCAAATTATTTTGCTGTTTCAGTTTTATGAGCTCTTGCATTTTATTGATATGAGTGTTATTACTTTATGAAAATAGATATAAAACAGCAGTTTATTGTCTTGCGTTTGCAGGAAAACTTATTAATCTTGTTTGATTGTTATCATATAAAAATAACATAACGCATAATCAACACCACCATTCAATTTGTTGTTCACCACGTACTGTCTATATGTTTTGAGTGTGATTTCAGGTGGTAGTACATACGAGTACATGTAAACAAAACACAATAATCATTTTCATATCCGCAAACATGTGTGCAAATATTTTCGCAAGACGGGGGATATCGTGTTCAGTTTGTGTACTGCGCACATAAATACATATGTGTGTGTTTGTAACTGGAATTGTAACGTGGTATTTCACCCCACCGACAACCAGCAACCCTCGTTGTCTCTACTCTGCTCATCTACGCTTTTATAAAAACGAAAATGAAAACGTATCTTGTAGTTTATTTTCCGCACGGTGACAAAACCAACGCTAAAATCAAACAAGAAAACTCAGCACGCGGCAAAGATTCGCCTCGAGCCCAGGGAAGGCGGGAGAGAATGAGGAGACAAAGTTGCATTTCCTGCGGGATGGCTAGCAGCATTTCAATAATGCATTGTGGATTTCCCAGCAGCTGAGTATAAGGGCCGAAGTATGTACATTACCGACAGACAGTGACAGAAATAGAGAGAGAACAGTGCAACATGAATTCTTCGTACAGATATTACTATGTAAAGTCAGGTCCGCACATGAAGTATGTATTTGTTCTGCTCCTGATTTACGCAGCGGTATTGCAGTGGAATACTTAGACTGTCTGTAGTGTCGCTCCTTCGAACAAGTATTCATTCGTTTTATTACTTTCCTTATCTACTGGCGGCGTCCTCCAGTTATCGACTGTGTTGACGATGCGGAATATTCAAGTAGAATTGTTAAATCAGTGATAAGATGTTAGATATTGATGAAGAACTCTACGGTTGCACGAAACATGCGGTAAATTGAACTTTATCATTTATTGCTTCACTGACCGTGTATTTGTAAGCTGAGAAATTACATGAATATGCAATATATTCATTGTATAATTGATTTTCCGATACGACTGACACAAAGAATTTATTTATCCAATAGAAATTGAACGTTATTAATTCATGAAGAAAGTGAGTGGGTATATCTTTGATGTCATTATAGAGTATACAATTTGCACGTGCAAGTCGTTATCGAATCAATGTTTATTTTCTTTGCGATGTCGATGAAAATTGAATCGCAGTTTGTTTATCATGAACAAATATGAAAGGCAGTGCTCAGAATTGTCAGTCGCGATACGTCAAACCAAAGGTTTATGGGCTTTAAAGTTTCAAAAGGTTTAGGTAAAATGTTCCTTTTGTGACCGTCACTTTATGCGATTCTTTTACTGATCAATCTTCGTTCGCAAGTGACACTGCCAGTCCACACATGTTTGATTTGTTTATCAAATTTGTAACTGAATGTTTCGTATACACGTATATTATTTGTATATTGCTGGATTGTTCATAAGTATTCATAAAGTAAATTATTCAATGGATCAAAATGAATTCCCGTAAATGAATTACAGTTGTAAATAAACATTGATACACGCCATATAAACATGTGTATCCAATTTAGTTTGCAATGATTGGTAATATTTTTGCATTTCGGTTTACATTAATATGGTTTTGCGTAATGTAATTCCATTGCGTTGGTACCTAGATAAATGATCATATTTTGTACATCAATTGTATTCATACTGATTCAGTATTCAATAGTGATGAATAAATGATATCGTAATTTCAACTGGTCATACAGATGGTAGGTATCACACGTGTATCAATCTAAACTTCACTGGTTGGAAAATGTGCAGTGAATTTTTCTTGATAAATCAATTCCAGTAGTAGTTTTTTTTTTTTGTCGTGATAACAGAATTTGGTGAAGTAAAACGTTCATTTGGCTGCACATTTTATCGCGGGATTCTTCTATGGTTGTTCTTAGAAAATGCTATTTCCGTCTTGTAGTTCTCGCTGCGGATTCCAGTTCAGTGCTTGTTTGCAGATCCTGTTGCTTTGGTCCTGTTGTGTTTGTCCAGCCTAGTTCCATTATCTTCTACTGATTTCATTGTTTATTTGTTTCTCGCTGGAAGTTTCCACATTTTCACGTCACTCGAAGCCAATATTCTTTATTATATATATCCGAAACATCCACGGAACCCTGTATTTGTACAAAAACAAGAGTGTATTTATTCTTGGGATATTATATTTCATATTTTATTAGCTTTCCGGGTGACCAGAATAACAATTTTATATGCTATATATTTACTGTTATTCTTAAAATTACGTGTAACTTACAGTTAATAAGTTTATAGGTTGTGTAATGCAAACAATTATCTCTGCTCTTACGTTAACTGAAAATACAAATCTGTAATTTAGGACCTAATGATTTAACATAATATCTTAGATTAATAATATTTATATACGAACAATTTTTTGATAGTTACATTAAATATCGTGTTCGAATTACATATCAGCTTGACGATAACATTTTTGTAAAGTTGTTTTCACATATTTAATTTAGTAAAAGTAGAATATTTCACCGTTATCAATGCTATATATCTAATACATATTGTGTTCCTGCTGTGTGCACACGCGAAATAGTTTATAGATTTTAACAGTACAGCGTCACGCGAGTGCTTTAGTCCTACTAGTATAAACACTTACGTTGTCGTGGAGTTTCAGTTTGGCAGTTGATGCAAGGAACGAACGTTCCTATTCGCGGGATTTCATCAATAGAGCAATGTAATTCCTCGAGACGCGGCTACATATATTGTAGAGTTGATTCCAATTCCATTTTCGCGCGTAGCAGATTACCCAGCACTGTCTTGTCACACAGTCTGACACACCGCACAGAAGAAGAAGAAGCGCGAGAAGATTGACACGGACTAATACTCTCTGATAGAAATTCTTATTTCGCGAAGCACTGAACACTTTTCTTTGCGAGATTCGTTCGCCTGTAAACATCCATGCCGTACGTTCCCAATGACAGTTTGTACGATTGTTTCCATCTCTTTTTATACTGTTGTTCATTATAGGTTGTACCGGTCGAACGTGCACGGTTTCTTTATTCCATTCATCAGCTACAAGCTTCCGCAACTATTACGAATCCGTAATGAACAGCTGCTGCAATTGACCAGTAGGTAACAACATGTAAGTACGCCAGTTCTAATATTTTTTGAAAGAAAACGTAGATCGATGGTCCACATAGATTTTAGTAAATATGTATTGACTTTGACAAATGGTTTTCATTAAGCGTCATATATCAAATTTGTTTTATAAATAACAGGTCGCGTCCAGACTTGAGTAACAAAGTAGCAAGTTGTGAATATTAATCACACCAATAAATATATTAGCATAGCATGTAGCTAGCTGGTAAGAAACAGTATTTTTGTATGTTTAATCTAGTTAACCAATGCTTGTTTCCATGCATAGTTTCTAAAAATCGCAACAAAAATATTGAATGTTAGTTTGTTTATTAAATTTTAGTTTGTTTTTTAATCAACCACTTTTATGGAATCCATCACGGCATCAGTTTTCAATTATGTGTGCCTTTACAGTGTTCGCTGGCTAAGCCATCATGCGGTCGGCGCGATGGCGGTTTCATGTGACAGGGATTTAAGGAGCTCCTCCATAATCGAACTTTAGAATTAAGGGATGATGAGTTTCGTACGACAACTGCCATCCATCTCGCTGTACGTTTCAGAACGTGAAACTATTATTTTCTAGGGATTTTCACTCCTGAAAATGGAATAGGTACGTTTCTCAAATATGAACATATTTGGCAGTAAAATGAATCGCAGAAATCTGGTGTCAGCATAATATTACTTTCAATGTGAGTCTTTTTTGGTCTTACCATTTCATAACTGAATTTGTTGGAGATTAGCTTATATGTAAATATATGCAATGTAACCATGCAAATGTATGCAACATAAGTGTTTGTCGAAAAAGTGCAGAGCATATATTTGTATGGATTACATATTAAATATTGTGAAACAAACATATATATCACTGGTTATGCAAGTAATCTAACATGTTCAATACCACTTGCCATTGCGTATATAATTTAACTTCTTCCAAATTCGCATAAAATAATCTAGTAACTTGATGATGATATGAACGTATATAGTTTATCATCGGACTTCAGTTACTAACCAATTTTAGGCCGGATTATCAAAAACTAGAGCAGCGAAAGTTATACATACTTTAGTTAATCAGTTCTATACGCTTGCGGTTGATGGTGTAGAACTTAATTTTCGTAAAACACATTTCCTCCTCCAACTCTGCTAACCGCATATGATCTACACTACCCAACATCGTTGACTTTTCACGATTTCATTTATTTATTTCGTATTTTCTGCTGGCAATTTCTGAGGCAATGAATGAGGTTAGGGAACCGTAAACGGACTCTAGTTATTGATAGAACAAGCCACGGGACTGTCATATATTTCGTATAGCTGGTTCAAATTGACACGTTGACGGTACAATTTGTCGCAAAGTGGCGGTGATTGGCTCACCATGTTGTTGCGGAACTTTTCATTGTCACTTCTCTGCCCTCGAGGGATATTAAGGTGCTCGCGAAAGTTCAACGGAAAATTCCCCTTGATATATCCGGTGACGGATCAAATGAATGCTGTCAGACAAATGAGAATCGAATTACGACGCATGAAAAATACGCGAATTTATTACTTGGCCAAAGAGCAAAGTAACTTTTATTAAAACTGCAGTTTATATGAGCGATAATATAAAGTGTATAGCGTAGATAGTAATGTAAAATATTTACACCTGTTTTTGCCAATGCTCAAAATAATGGGTTTCATTAATTTATGCTGTTGACTTTACGACTATTTGATTTTCCATTTCACATTCAGATAAACAACACCGTGGCAATAAATCACGATATATCAAATTAATGGCTGAATTTTATTAATTGCATGTTGCGGGAATGTTGCTACATCGTTGCAATATAACAGCGCATATCAATGTACAATTAGATTAAGTTACTGCTCCGTTTCACTGCCCCGCATTCATTATCCCGCTGTCTGTCAGCTTGCATGTTGTACCGGATTCATTAGAAACTGACCTGGAAATGAAACAATGTATAACTGGACAATTTATAATATTCCACATATTTGTATATCTGGATTCGTGTACACTTTTCGCCGTATCTAGCCGATCAATAAATACAAAAATTAGATAATTTCATATATCTCTATTCGTTTATACGTAGTCACTAAGTTTCACAACTATATTACAATATAATGATTATGCTGTTGGTTTAAATTGTCTTTGTTAGTATGGAAGTTTTCTAGAATGGTTTCCCGGTAAATGCATAATTTCGCATAAATATAAGTAGCAGTCATACCTTTTCCCTTAACAGCTCTTAAGGGTTGAAACATGTGTTTACGATAGAATTTATTATATACCAAAATTCGTGTCAGCATATTTACATTGCCGTTGAGATATAATAATAATATTACTATGTAGAATATTATCTATCGTACAGATACTTAGCTGAATATTCTCTGGATCATTTATTGAATGGAACCAATGATATTTTCAACACACAATCGAAATCAGTTGCACCGAGGGACCAAATGCTTACAGAATCATTTCTGAATAAGGCGCATTAAATGATGATTTACTAATTTATGATATACATACCATCTCCCAAAATACAGATGTTATTTCTTTTGGGATTTAAATGGAAAAAGCATACTATGTATTTTAATATGGGATATTGGTTGTTTGGCAAAAGCTAATAATTCTTTATTAAACAGCTACATATTTTTATCAATAATTATGTTTATTTTGTTAAATATGTATTGATTGGTACAGTTAATAATATAATAATAAATTATTGAACAATGTGTGAATCTCAATTAACAGAGTAAGCAAGAATATGCATGACATGAAATGTACAATAGGCAATATGTGTGACGGTTGTTACAAAGATTCCAGAATTAATTAACTAATTTATGACGCAACAATATTACGTCGTACCTATTTAATTTTTTTTTACGTTTCTTGTATAGACGAAAGCCAAGCGTCGGATTGTCGAAATTTCACGAAGAGTCGCACGATTATATCAGCGCTTATCAATAACTGTCAGTTATCCAGGCAATGGAGACCAGTCGAAGAAAGATGGCCGATGCATGACAAGAGGGTGTTATCCATGACGATAGTGACGAGTGTTAATATTAATAACAGTGTAGTTTTAAATGGGAATTACGACCAACCATGGTGGATTTGTTACAACAAGATGGTTGCTGTGCGAAAGGTATTTACTGATTTACATTTCATTTCATATGTAAAACTTTGAAAGTTTTTGAATGATGCTTGGTAACTCCAGATAGACGGGGCCCTTACTTATCACTAGACACGACGGTTAGACCGACTTACAAAACTGGCAGTTGTGTCGATTAGAAACAGGTACACACAAAGAATTTTGGACTATCCGAACGGATCATTGAGACTTGTGTCAGGACATATATGTATACTCAGCCTAATCAAGCAATTATTAGTTGACTAATTTCGCTCTTTCAAAATGTTACATTATGTTATTAATTATATATTTCTTAGGTTATTGTGTTGGTACAATATTGAAAGATTTACTTTTTCTTTATTATTTACGAAATTAATTTTTCTATTAGTTCTGGCATTCATGTTTAGTACGTAGTTTTGTTGACGTGATGTTCGTTAGCTCCAGATCGACGGAGCCCTTTACGAAGGGAACTGTCCCATCCTTAGATCATTGGTTAGACTGGCTTGCAAAACCGGCAGATGTATCGGAAAGGTGGGCGATATTTCGAAGATTTTTGGACTATCGAACAGATCACTGAGACTTGCTTCGGAACACATATGTATGCTCATCCTAATTAATTAATTTCTAGTTAACGAATTTTCGTTTTTCAAAATTGTACATTATATTACGATTCATATGTTTATTAAAACTTATTATTGATCATACATACTTTGTACGGTTATTACACAGGGAACTAATACGAACATTGCCAGTTGTATGGATTTATATGTCGAATTTCGAATGTAAGTCGCGGGCGGAAGTAGATGCACGAACGTGTTTCTTTTGCAAAAGAAGTACATCCATCAAACGACTATGATATAGTATTAATATATGATATATACATAATGACTGTCAATCTCTAACATATTATCTCTGTGTCTAGGTAGTGGATCCTCCCTGGTAATAGTCATTCACGGCTACAGACAGGACTTCCGCCACGTGCTAATACATCGGTGTTAGGATATCTTCACTTCATCGCAGTGGACTATAAGCTGGAAGTTGTCTTTGACGACATTCATCGCACAGTACTTCCCTTATTTTACTAAATATTTAAATTATTATATGTTGTTTTTATTGCATTGAATATTAATCATACCTCTTATTTGTAACAGCGATATTATTTATTCCTTGTAATATTAATAAGGTGATATGTTTCTTTTCTTGTGTTGATTATTATTTACAATATTTGTATCAGTGATGATATTTATTGATTTATTTATTGAAATATTAACATTATATTATGTTTCTTTTATTGTATCGATTATTATTTATCTATTGTAATATTAATATTGTAATGCGCTTCTTTTATTGTATTTATTATCATTTCTAATATTTGTATCAATGATATTATTTATCTATTGCAACACTAAATTGATATTGTAATATGCATCTCTTATTGTGTGGATTATTATTTATATTTGTAACAATAACTTTATTTATTAATTGTAATGTTAGTATTATAATATGCATTATATTTTATTGATTATTTCCTATAATATTTAAGCCAATAATATTATTTATGTACTGTACATTATAATTGTAATGTTTCTATTTGTTTAATAAATATTTTGACATTGAAGTATTTAGTATTGTTTAGCGTGTATTCTGTCATTAACATTAAATAAATGTAAATTGAAATGAACAAAAGAATAATATAAAAAACGCTTTGAAAATTAATGACAAAAATAGGTATCAGGATAACATAAATGCGAAGAGGTATTTTCCCAAAAAAAACGAAATTTATAAAAGAATAATATAAAAAACGCTTTGAAAATTAACGACAAAAATAAGTATCAGGATAACATAAATGCGAAGAGGTATTTAAAAAAAAAATAAAAAAAAATAAAAGAATAATATAAAAAAGTTTTGAAAATTAATGACAAAAATAAGTATCAGGATAACATAAATGCAAAGAGATATTTTCCAAAAAAAAAACAATTAACGACAAAAATAAGTATCAAGATAACATAAATGCGAAGATGTATTTTAAAAAATAAATTTAAAAAAATAAAAGAATAATATAAAAAACGCTTCGAAAATTAATGACAAAAATAAGTATCCGGGTAACATAAATGCAAAGAGGTATTTTCAAAAAAAAAAAAATTTATAAAAGAATAATATAAAAAACGCTTTGACACTTAACGACAAAAATAAGTCTCAGGATAACATAAATGCGAAGAGGTATTTTTCAAAAAAAAAATTTTAAAAAGTAAAAGGAAAATATAAAACACGCTTTGAAAATTAATGACAAAAATAAGTATCAGGATAACATAACTGCGAAGATGTATTTTTAAAAAAAATCGAAATTGTTCAACGAATAATATAAAAAACACATTGAAAATTTATGTTAAAATAATCATCAGGGTAACATAAATGCAAGAAAGTATTTTTCCGAAAAAAAATCGAAATTTAAAACAGAAAAATATAAAAAACACTTTGAAAATTAATGACAAAAATAAGTTATTATTCTTTTCTAAATTTAATTTTTTTTAAAAAAAAATAGCTCTTTTCATTCATGTTATCCTGATACTTATTTTTGTCATTAGTTTTCAATGCGTTTTTTATATAATTCGTTTGTCAATTTAGATTTTTTATTTTTTATTTGAAAAATATCTCTTCGCATTTATGTTATCCTGATACTTATTTTTGTCGTTAATTTTCAAAGCGTTTTTTATATTATTCTTTTATAAATTTCGTTTTTTTTTTAAATACCTCTTTGCATTTATGTTATCCTAATACTTATTTTTATCGTTAATTTTCAAAGTGTTTTTTATATTACTCTTTTATAAATTTCGTTTTTTTTTTAAATACCTCTTTGCATTTATGTTATCCTGATATTTATTTTTGTCATTAATTTTCAAAGCGTTTTTTATATTATTCTTTTATTTTTAAATTTTTTTTTTTGAAAAATACCTTTTCGCATTTATGTTATCCTGATACTTATTTTTGTCGTTAATTTTCAAAGCTTTTTTTATATTATTCTTTTATAAATTTCGGTTTTTTTTTTTGGAAAATATCTATTTGCATTTATGTTATCCTGATACTTATTTTTGTCATTAATTTTCAAAACGTTTTTTATATTATTCTTTTATTTTTTTTTAATTTTTTTTTTTAAATACCTCTTCGCATTTATGTTATCCTGATACTTATTTTTGTCGTTAATTTTCAAAGCGTTTTTTATATTATTCGTTTGTCAATTTCGATTTTTTATTTTATTTTTCGAAAAATACCTCTTCACATTTTTGTTGCCCTGATACTTATTTTTGTTATTAATTTTCAAAGCGTTTTTTATTTTATTCTTTTGTTCATTTCAATTTACATTTATTTAATGTTAATGACAGAATACACGATAAACAATACTAAATACTTCAATGTCAAAATATTTATTAAACAAATAGAAACATTACAATTATAATGTACAGTACATAAATAATATTATTGGCTTAAATATTATAGGAAATAATCAATAAAATATAATGCATATTATAATACTAACATTACAATTAATAAATAAAGTTATTGTTACAAATATAAATAATAATCCACACAATAAGAGATGCATATTACAATATCAATTTAGTGTTGCAATAGATAAATAATATCATTGATACAAATATTAGAAATGATAATAAATACAATAAAAGAAGCGCATTACAATATTAATATTACAATAGATAAATAATAATCGATACAATAAAAGAAACATAATATAATGTTAATATTTCAATAAATAAATCAATAAATATCATCACTGATACAAATATTGTAAATAATAATCAACACAAGAAAAGAAACATATCACCTTATTAATATTACAAGGAATAAATAATATCGCTGTTACAAATAAGAGGTATGATTAATATTCAATGCAATAAAAACAACATATAATTTAAATATTTAGTAAAATAAGGGAAGTACTGTGCGATGAATGTCATCAAAGACAACTTCCAGCTTATAGTCCACTGCGATGAAGTGAAGATATCCTAACACCGATGTATGTATTAGCACGTGGCGGAAGTCCTGTCTGTAGCCGTGAATGAGTATTATCAGGGAGGATCCACTACCTAGACAAAGAGATAATATGTTAGAGATTACCAGTCATTATGTATATATCATATATTAATACTATATCATAGTCGTTTGACGGATGTACCTCTTTTGCAAAAGAAATACGTTAGTGCGTCTACTTCCGCCCGTGACTTACATTCGAAATTCCACATATAAATCCATTCAAATGTCAAAGTTCATGCTAGTTCCCTGTGTAATAACCGTACAAAATATTTATGATCAATAATAAGTTGTAATAAACTTATGAATCGTAATATAATGTACAATTTTGAAAAACGGAAACTCGTTAACTAGAAATTAATTAATTAGGATGAGCATACATATGTGTTCCGAAGCAAGTCTCAGTGATCTGTTCGATAGTCCTAAAATCTTCGAAATATCGCCCACCTTTCCGATACAGGCTCCGTCGATCTGGAGCTAACGAACATCACGTCAACAAAACTACGTACTAAACATGAATGCCAGAACTAATAGAAAAATTAATTTCGTCAATAATAAAGAAAAAGTAAATCTTTCAATATTGTACCAACACAATAACCTAAGAAATATATAATTAATAACATAATGTAACATTCTGAAAGACCGAAATTAGTGAACTAATAATTAATTTATTTCACACAATTGTCCTGGTAACTAACTGTTATCGTAAAACTTCGACGATTTGACGTTTGGCTTTCGTTTATACAAAAAACGTAAACACAAATTAAATAGTTACGTAATGTTGGTACTCCTTAAAGCTAATTAATTAATTCTGGACGCTTTGAAATCACTGACACTCATATTCCCTGTCGTATATTTCATATTATTGTTATTCACTGTACCAATCAATGCACATATTTCACAAAATAAACATAATTATTGATAAAAATAGGTGACTGATATAACTTGCGCAATTGAATTGAAAAAAATATTTAATATACTTACCTGATGCCTCTATCCGGTAGTTTATCTTCATTGTCCAGGGTTCAATGTTGCGAATACATACCTGAATCTTCATATTCCGAGTTATCTTTGGAACCCGCGCTACTCAAATCCTTTGCCGCGGTTGCCATCCGACTTATGACACAGGCCACGGTGTTTTCATCCTCAGCGAATGTATTCAATGTCACATTCATTATTACGATTATTTTAAGAATATCAATATACACTAGCTTTATTATTCAAGTTGATTCTCAATATACATGCACAGTATATGTTTCCCAGTAAGTTTTTCTAGAACGACCGCAAATTCTGGTAGCGTAACCCACCGTCAAACAACACAACTGCCAGGGTTTCAAGCTGGACTCTAAGGTGATGTGTCTAAGGTGAGCCACTGCCCTGCGTAAGAGCCCCGGAACTCAAACAGTCAAGCTCATGTAGACAATACTGGGCAAAATATACGATATGTGTAAAACATTGAAGTTATTATTTATTGTAATAATGAATGTATTATTGATATTTTTATTCACACGGTCTACTACGTTCTGTGTCCGAAGCACTACTAAAATTTCATTACGATTGTTACCGAGCTGTTGACAGAAATCAGATACATGATTTAATAATAATCTAATTTAGTAGCGCTTGCGTTACGTGAATATGATTTCTAGAAAGACGGAGATAATACGTAATGAATGGTTAGTTGAATAATCGTTATTACTGCTACTAGTGCAAACAGTCATCATAGCTGGTATCGAGCCGGCCGGTCGGGGTGAGAAATGGTTACTGGGACATTTATTGGTCTAGTAAAACACAGTTTGTGTTGGTAAGTACGTTTCCGGGAAGGGACAGTTTTGAATGTTACAGCACATGTAAGAAATGTTCGGGTCTTGTTACGTGAACTCTGAGCAAAATTAGGCGTCAACTTGACAAACTGGCGGGATTCCCTAGGATCACCGCAGGATGTACTAACAAGAAAGATCTGGACAAGCGACGAACACGGATCGTCTAGTGTACCTCGTCTGGCACTTCAATTACATTCAGCTCATTCGACGCTTTGTTTTTGTCATTTCATTATAATTACTATGAGAAATACATGTCCCATGTCCTTATTATTAATCAATAAAGAACTACATGCATTTGCTGCATAGTATTGACATTACTCTGTACTTTAATTGGTAAATTAAACATACTTACATAATGTACGGACAGAAATATAAATATACATATCGTTTGTTTGTTTATATGCAGCCAATAAGGATAGTTAATGTGGAACGTGTTTCGCATACGGCAATTCCAGGTAATGTACTATCGAATACAAATGTCCGTGTGCTTGTTCCAGTCTTCGCGAAGTTTGTTCGCAACCGTATTAGCCACATTGCCGTGTTGTGGTAATCAGTATAAATGACTGACCGAAATGAGCGCGAGTTCTCCCGTTCACAGTCAATCACTGTCCCGCCATCGACCAGACAACATCGCGAATCCACCCCGAACACGAGCAGCTACCCCAAGCAAAAAGGACACGAACACCTTCCACTGGTCACATCTACAAGAATGGTAACAGCAACAAGAAACATGTTATTATAAATTAGTTCACATTTTAAGAGATATATTTGTAATAATTGACATAAGTAAATAAATTTCTTACAACAAATAAAAAAATGTCTCCATTATAACATACGCTATCTTTAACTTCCATATTTCACTTGCTATTATCATCAAACATCAGACATTTTTCAAATATTCAACGTCAATATAATTTCTATAAGAGCAATATCTCAGTCAACGTTCTCACGTAAGATTTGCACTCTTAATGTTGAAAGAAAATATATGTACGTAAATTACTGTAACTACCAATAAATATACACTAATATAGATTACTCAGGTAAAAAGCCTTTCGGCAAGGTAAGCAACTACCTGAACTTTAGTTAGTGTATACTTAGTTAATGTTTTCAATATAGTACAGTACGATTGCTTTCAAAAATGCGAATACCTCAGGACGTTACCAAGCGTTGAAATCAATGCTACATTTCAAACAAATATACAAATTACATGTGAAATTTAATTTAAGTAAAAAAGTTACGAGAAAGTAAAACATTCAGTGCCATCTGTGTTAAGTGTATTGATTTACTTTCAACCCCTGTTCGACAGGGTTTTAGCAGCTAGCAGAACACTCTATCGGACATTCGGCAAACTACACGTAGTGCAAGGAGAGATATCTGTTTTATTTCCTACTTCCTGTCGGTAGACTTTGAACACTACTCAATAGATGATAACAAGTAGGTACATTTCCGCTCCAGGTACATGCATACAAGAACTTTCGTGTATGCTGCTAAGTTAAATCAATGTATATAATATTGCACTAAAGGATGTTGCCGGCCAGTACCTATGCATACACTGTCTCCTGTTACTTCGGTCTAAACTAATTACAGAGATAGCAACTAGAAATGCTTTCCTCTGGCAAGACTGATAGTAGTTGCTGGACAAAGTATAAATCACAGGACATCCGGGTAACTGCAGTAAGCCAGTTATGTCCTGCAAGTATAACTATGCCAGTAGCGAGCTGGTATTGTACTGTACAGTTGCATTTACATTTGTGTTCCCATCCTGACCAAACACACAACCAATTAAAGCAAACAAACCGAGACGTCAGACCGTATTTGCTTGCATCTTCGAGATAAATGCCTTAATGGTTTAATGAAAAATTACGGCATATGCATAGATTCAACGCCAGTCTATTAGTATTTTGCACTAAGTATAAAAATATTTTTGTTACATTAATAACAAAACAAACTACTGATCGATAAAAGTATTTGTTCGTCAAGCTGCTATCAAGTGTCAAAAATACGAGTGCTGTACTTCATCACTGCTGAACAGAATTCACCTCGACGTATGTATGCATGTATATATTCCCTATCGTTTGATTCATCGGTCGCTATATCCAATTACAGCAACCCTGCCCCAGCACAAACGATGAAATATTGTCTACGTTTCAGTGAGTGTCACAAGTTATGAATTAAACTAATCCAGCTTAATTTGCATTTATGCCACTGATAAAAGGTCAACGGTAATCGAGATAAGCTCACCATTTCGGCTACGAACTGGAATTCAAACTATCCGAGGATCCATAGATCGAAGATAACTTACATTTATGAAACTATCCTGTCAATTGCTTATATGAGAATTGCAGCCTGCTGAAATAACGAGTTGATACAGATATTTTATACTTGTTCTGCAATGCATGTAACAACTTCACTAAATGAACACGTACATTTCGCCTTTCCTAAATGGTAATGTACACATAAATCTGTTTATAGAACCATAAGTTACACGAGACCCACGTTATACATCATAAAAACGCTCTCTCTTAATTGAATTTTTGGATGTAAACATGCGTTCAGTAAAAGAGTAATGTGATGAACGAAATATTTGCAGAGAATCTGTTGCCATGTTTCATAGTCTTTATTTCTACGTTCTATGTGTGTAAATGCGTGCGGGACATTATTCATCATAATTTCAGGGCGCTATCATTTTATATGAACCATTAATCATGCATATGGTATTTCAGAGTTACTGCTCGTGGTTTCAACACAATGGCTATTTTGTCTCGTTTACGCACACTGCATAAAGCCAAATAAGTACCAGCTGTTTATTACATTTAACCAGTAACAAACTGTTTATACGTATGTACAAACATACATATCGTCCAACACGTATTGATTATGCGAACCTATGTTCATACACATCTAATTGGAAAACAGATTCGACATTCAGTAGAACATATTTACTTGTCTGTATTATCGGTATATTGTGTAATTTTAATATAAATCGAAAGTCAATATTTGTTTTTCCTCGCAATCAATAGAAATCCAATTCAATTAATGGTTTGTAATAACTCGTATCAAGTAAGCTAATATTGATACTTCAAAGATCCAATACAAAAAGTAAATATAACTTTGTCTTCATGCTGATAAATTAATGCAAAACGTTTCAAATGAATAAAACCTTATGAAAAATGTATGTAAAAGTAGAGCATGCATTGAAACACTTTTCCAAATCGATGATATGCAACAAAAATTGTTTATCTATCACATATCTTCCCGGAGGTCTACGCTTACTACATTACTGGGAGGTTATTGTGCAAAATGTTAATTGCAACGATCATTATGTTGACAGAATTACAAATGTCAGTCATCCAATGCTTTGGCCGGATATGAAATAAAATTCATTTACACAACCGGAAATAGAATCCACGCACGAACGGTGCTGTATCGAACATTTTAGTTGATGATTAAGCTACGAAGCACCATTATTTTTTAACAACAAAGTATTAAAATGGAATATGCATATACGTAGTGGATTTCATATGGAACCATTTTTATTAAATATGTATATAAACTTAACTTACCGTGCACTTCTCAGCTCGGCCCAGATGAATGTATGAATGTAGTACTTGGCGTAATAAGGAGCTAGATTCACTAATTACCGGTTGATATTATAGATTGCTTGTGTGCAACGTTAGTCTATAACGGAGGGGTTGGAATCCCAAATTGGCTTTATTTTCAATTTCATGAGAAATTCCCTGTCACTAGGGCTGCATAATTAGATAATTGGCCATCTTCATTTCGCCCCCAGTCAGTTAATGTTTGTACACTCAACGTAATAACGTTCACTTATCCAATTCCCGATAGTTCTCATTTTGTTTCAATTAATTTTCATGGTAAGTATTATTTGGAAATCTCCTAAAATGTGATTAAATGTTAACAATATTAAATTTCAATGTGTATTCTTCATAGAAGCAATGTTAATTCTGTGATATTATTACGTTACGTTCATAATGCTAATCAAAGAACCAGTCACATTCGGTTACGGAAGAGAAGAATTAAGATTCAAAATTGTTTTTACGCATTTTAAAAATACTCATTTGCGGGTCATTTTTTAAAATAGTGTTCTTTTAATATTCCACTAAGATAATTACAAATTATTACACATATAATAATAATAATCATTGAGCGTCTAATATAATATGTACACATTATTTACAGGACAAGACAAATTGGCACAAAACATAAATATACTTACAATTCAAGATATGTATATGTACAATTTAGAGTAGATATCATTGGGTACTCGCTACTCGTATTAAAGTAAGTTTTTGTAAAATATATTTGAATCATTCCATATTATAATATCTCTTGTTAAGTACACACTAGACCCTTTCTGAAGAATTAAACATTTACAACTTATACATATTTGCTTTATAAATACTTTTAGCAACATATAATTAATTAAACATAAACTCCTATATACACACACATACACATATATACAAAACTAAATTATACAGATATGTCTGTTTTTATATTTCCACAATTTAGCGTCCAATATTATATATTCGAAATAAAATGTTTTCGTTATTTTCTTTGCCAAAAATATGAACATTTCTCTTACAAAAGTACCTGCTAGTGGTAATATCCTTTTAAAATCTAAATTTTATTTCGATTTCAAAAAGTTTCATTTCAGCTCAAGGCGAGAATTTGATTTTCAATTACTGTTTTAATTATTACAAAATGGATTACGTTTAATTACCTAAGTTTAAATATATTATTAAATATATTATTAAATATAGGAACAGATTAATATATACATATTATTTGACAGAATGGCGGCTTTCTTAACTAAACGTATATGATCTGTCACTTTATGATTATATTGTCTGAGTTTGTTTAATATGAAAGGAACATGATGGTACAGTGTTCACATTTCGTTCCTTAACTATCTTAGCAGTAAACTTTCATTAACAGAAGATATTACTTCCTATATACATAGATGATCTGGCCATTACCAAATTTTGTAAGCTACAGTTACCATAACTTACGTACTACATGCACACTAGATACATAATGAAATAATATTTGAAACATACAAGCATACATGATTTGTCCAACAGTGCAATCGGATGATGAATGAGAGACAGACTTTTCAAATACCATCGTCAATGGAATCAAATAAGAGCACAATGAAAATATTGTAGCATGTGCATGTGCAATTTCCGAAACCGCCAGAATTATCAATATTTCCCTCGCAGAGGTGGTAATTAAAATCAGCAATAGTAAATATAAAAGAGTGCGTATATATGAGTTCGTTACCGGTGAGCCGCCATCGTGTTTATATTTGAGACTAAAATATTTCGTTAGCATTTTATCAAACTTCCGTCCGCGATATCCATTCACACATTCTATATCCTCTGACAGTTTTCCAATCACGTGATGCTGCTTTGATAAATCAATGAACTTTATTAACGATCACGTATTCTCATGGAGATAATTAATAATTTTGTTTCTGTTGCATATTGTATGAAAAGGTATTACTGGCTATTAATTATTTTGTAAAATATAATCACAAAATTCAATTTTGCAAAAGACTATATATATATATATATATATAACTTATGGTTATTATAATTTGAAAAGATTTTACTATGCTGCGCAGATGTATTGGTCAGCGTACATGATCGTCTGGTAATGAAGAGATTTGAGTATCGTACAGCTGTATTAGAGCCAAGGATTACGGCATTGATGCGGGATTATCCCTTGTCCAGCGAGTTACCATAACATAAATGACAACACACTCCGCTGACCAGAAGCACTCATCAGGGGGTTGGACTTGGTTAGTACATGCCCTACTCCAATGCTAATACCGGCCAACCCCTTTTAACGAATCGGTTCCACTTGCATAAATCAATTCCTCATCTTACCCTCAATCATGCCGTGCAAATTACTTCCTGATACACGCCTCACTCGCACACCACTCCAAATCAAACTAAATTATATTAAATTTAAATAAATTACGCCCAGATACGAAAAGAAATATTATACATACATCGATTTAGACTGGCCAAAATTGGAAGAGTAACACTCTTCGAAATCAAATTATTTCAAGAAAGCAACTACTTAGGAGCTGAATAGAAGAGAATATTCGTATGGAGGATGTTGAAAGGGTATTATCGTCTGAAAGGTATGGAAATACAATGTTAATGTTTCATTCACCACGTGAATGGAATAAACTTATCCTTACTCGATATATTTATAAAACCTTATAAGACCTACCAATATCGATAAATATTATATTACAATGTCCCTATTGCAAATATCGTTAAAAATCACGGTATAACATTAGGCTCTTAGTGAATATACAGATCTGTCCAGCAGTTGTACAATCTAACGTACTTGTCACCTTACTAGCGTAAGTATAACGAACGTGAGCACTGTCGCCGTGACCTGGAATGTCACGTATGTTCTGCATGCAAACGCGCTGGAAGAATAATTCTCCATATACTCCTGAGGCGACGTGGCGACGCTGGGATGAATTGAGTTGTCAACAGCAGGTTCCTCCAGCAGAGCTTCCACTGGTGCTGTAGGAAAAACACATAGATTATCCATCAATGAAACAAAGCATCTGTTTACGTGAGGCCCACCAAATGTTTAAGCAATTTTGTATTCATCTACATTTGAATGATTAATTTTTAATAATTCCGTTTCCAAAATAACCTGCGCACCAATATAACCAATATACCAATCATTACATTGTTTACATTAAACATATTAAATCCAGGATTATAAATTGAAATTTTTCAAAACAACCACAGCCCGAATTTTAATGGTACTCCCTGCTGTATAAATTTTTAAATTCGCTACGAGTACGGCGCCCATATTAAAATGCTGTCAAGTGAAAATATTCAACCACAAAGAGCAAACAAAAAGTTTGCCAACAGAGTGCTGATCTAAGAAGTAATGAATTTTCTTATATTTTCTGTTCCAGTAGGATTATTTACCAGTTGCTCAGATAACAAAGTTTAATAAATTAACTTGTTAGAAATTCTGATGTACGCATCAATTTTGTTACTTGGAAAATAAATCATTGCATATAATACGTGTTCAATATTTCATGCTGGCTTCAATTTGAAATTTCTACTTAATCTTCATTGATTTATGGATGTTCAAGTTTTACATTCGAGGCAGAAGTTGAAACATTGCAGTGAAGTGAAATAGAAAAATAAAATAACAAAACTGTGGTCTACTTAAGAGCAACAAGTATCCAGTTCCGGTATTGGAATGCTCAAATCGAAATGGACGTTTCTCACAAGAATCTAATTTATGATATGTCGAATAAGAAACCAATGGATGAGAATTTAAATATTATAACGGTAGTCTCTTAGAATTATTTGTTCTTTTAATTCATCACTAGTATCCTTGTATATGCACAAAACTTTCCATATCTAAATTTAGACTGTTCTGAAGAAAAAAAATCACGTGACAAAACTTAATTGCAACAGGACAATATGAACAATGGATGTACAATTATGTAGGGAACGTGTGAAGACGATTAATATTTCTGTGTAATTCATTCACAGAACATATAACAATACACAAATGCAGTTGATTGTCTGTGTATCTCACCTATTGTTGTTGCCATCATGACACTTCGTTGTTCGAGGGCAGGCGCAGGAATTCTGCTGCTGGTTTCCGTGTCTGGAATTAATTCATCATACACTATTTTAACAAAATACATCTGTTTTATTACAGCACAGCACGTGTTTCATATTGATTATGAACGTGAAACTTACATGGAAATGTAAAGAGCGGTGCTTGAGTCGTTGTTGTTGGTGGTGGAGTTGTTAGAAGTTTAATTTCTGAAACATTAAGAAAATAAAATTAATAAAGTTGCTATTGGAATATTTCACAATTTAATCTAGATGATATTTCAAGTGAATGTACTGATATTTATTTATGCAAATATATGTTAACTCTAGCACAACATTCATCTTCATTTCCGAGATGTAACCGCAACACGGAATCTACCATTTTTTCCTGTTACTGAGACCATTACTGTAGATATCACAGCGTCATGTAATAATATAATGTTATTATTGTATGTTTCTTTTATAATACAATGTCAAACAACAAACATAGTAGGTATATATATTAATAATGTCAAGACAATAAAAATATTAATATTACATGCAGCAAAACTGTATGTTTCCATAGCGGAAATGAAACATCTACGTTGAAAATGTTATTTCCGAGTTTATTCGCGTGCCTGCACGACAGATGTTTCAATATTGGTCGGAACACCTCTTATAAAAAGCAAAATAAATATAAAACCAGGTGCTCGGCGACTTCTAACCGTTCCCAGCAAGTACCTACCGACTTTCAATTGAAATGGTCCATTTGCTAGTGATTGTGGTGAGCGGTCAGAGGTCACGGATTTTTTGATTTAGTATCAACGCGGCGTGAAATAGAAAATGGGAAAGCTCTCACGTCTTTGAGTACCTTCAGGCAATCAATCGATAAGTTCAATCGGAATATTTGTTTTCCATCCCTTCGTATGCTTTATTGCTTACGTGACGTCAATGTGAGGTGCAAACAGTGCCTTTCAATGAGATCTACTTCTAGAAATAATACACGAATGCCAGTGTCACAACTTTCAGTAACATGGTACTTCAAGGGATTATTAGAACCATTCCAATAATCACGAGATATTTCCGTAGTTCAACTGAACATGTACAACGATTTTGTTAAGCGTGTGTTGGAATTAAAGAAACATTATAAAACTGAAATTAAATGTATTTTTACTCTATGTAGATTAGTGAAACTCGTGCCAGAACTTTTCGCCATTATAATACTAGGAAAGTAAGTTAAGTGGGATTATTCGAGTTTTAGTTCCGGTCCGATTATTACAACTATTATCGGATTACAGAGGGCAGGACATGGAATAACAACAATGACCCTGAGCGCATGGCAACCGAGTGTATCCATGTCAGCATCTGATTTAATGTAATGTTGTTACTAGAGTAGAATTACAGATACAATTCGGCTGACAAATATTAACCTCTACTTAACTATAATTATCAGAATATTGGGCAAAATAATATCACAAAATATTTAAGGTGAATTTGATTGCCTTTCAAACGTGTAGCTAAATATAGATCTATGAAATATGCAATACATAATTATCTCTACCAGATATTTGCTGTGGATAATCATTAATTTGGTATGTACGCCATATTTCGACCGCACCTTCATCACTAGAGGTTCACCAAAACTTGTGCCCCTCATTCATATCTGTATTAAATATGAACTGTTTTGCTGACATACAAAGCAATTACGCATAGTCGTAAGGAAACCACGTATAATTTATACGCACAAGGGTAGGCCTCATCTTCACTGTTCAAATTATTATTAAGTGCGACAGTGCGCATAAATTCATAGCATTTCATCAACATCTCGAACTAGATACATCCAAGCAGAACTTCATTTAACAACCATCTTCCAAGTCTACCATGTGTATAGTATAGTAAAAATTCTATTTTCTAATATAAAAATCTTTTTTTTTTGTTTTTAATCCTTAATATTTTTGGCCTCCTTTAATCCAATATGAAAAAAAAAACATCCTATGATCTATCAAATCGTATCTTTTAAATGAAAACAACGTAATTCATCAATCACAACACACATGCAACACGTGTTCACAACAGCATTTAATAAATGGTTGTGATCTTTTTGGAAAGATTTTTGAGCTTGCCCTGACGGATTTCCAGGTTCTTTATATCCTGCATTTTAGAAACTTTAGTTAGGAAATCTTGGTGTTTTCAAATATATTTTACTATAAATCTTGTAAACATTTTAGTTAAGCATTTGAACGAAATTAACGTCCTGAATTCTTTGAAAATTAGAGAAAGCTAAATGCTTTCATCTGCATAATATTATTATCTAACGGCATTATGACATCACAATGAGGGAAAAAGTGAGTGAGTGAGTGAGTTAGGAGTAGTATGTGCAACTCACCATAGAGACGGATGGTACCGTCGGCTTTACCCAGTGAATTGGTAGCAACACACATGTATGTACCGAGGTCACGTTTACTGAAGTTCCGGACGATGAGCAGGAGATGTACCCTGTATCCCGAGCGCTCTTCCTGGATGACGTGCTTCCTTCTGGAACATATTACGCTGCTTTTACATTGAAATTACAGTCCTGCCGGCATAGACTGGCGGACACGTTAACGTTGTTGCCATTTCAAACAGTAGACACGTAAAGGACACATAAACCAGATTTAAAATTTGCTACTAGCGAACTCTTGGCGCCAGCGCCGAAAGACTGACCGCTCGCCTCTTTTCACCGTACGAGAAGTAATTGCTGTTTGGGTTTTATTTTTTGATTTATAGTTAGATAAAATGAGATCCTGCTGGTAATTTGTTTTAGAGTCTGTTTTAATGTCTACGCTAAATGACGTTTGCCGAGTTTTGCACTTCTAGAGAGAGATTTCTGATTTTTAATGGTCGTAGAGACGAGATAGCTTCGTCCGTATGGTGTCTAACTATTAATCTGTCTGAAAGTGGAACAGAGAAGTAACAAAAAAATTTCAATATGTTTTTACTTCCACAAAATACGTCAACATACTTTCATATTCGACTTTAACGATGAGAATTTTTAACCATCTGCTCATTTAGTGAATATGCCTTTATCATAAAAAGACTTCGATATCACTAGATTTAATCAAACTGATTGTTAAACACTGCAAGGCTATTCGTCTAAATAAAGTCTTAAATATAAATCATTCGTTTCAGTAGGATGGTTCTTGTGCGACTTTTTACAGCGGCAATCCTGAGTTTGCCTCGTAAAACAGTGACAGCACAAGGACGTTTCGGAGTTTTAGCTGAATGCGTTGTTGTTGTTGTAGTTTCGGATATCTGTGAGTGTACATTTATATCTGCAGTGTATACACACGGAGGACCTTTCCATTTACATAGGATCGTATACGAATTAAAATAGCCCTGTGTTAATAGTGGGATCGTACGTTTTTGCGCACATTCCGAAAACAATTTCTCCCCACTGCTCTCAATCCGTTATGCTGGGCTATAAACAAAGGTCCATTTGGCACAATCCTCTGCTCATAGCACATTCTGGCCGTTTCGTCTTTTCACTAGCCACGTTCCGTGCTGAGCTTAGATAAACACAATGAAAATATGAACCCTGTGTGTTAGCCGAGCAGCTACAATATGGGTCCTTTGTCGCAGATAAACTACGGTGACGAGGACATCTGCTCCGCACTGTTTTGATCGAGCTGTCATCTTCCTTACAATGGCTGCACCGAACTGTAATAGTGGTGGTAGTGGACCACAGTAGATAGATATATCCACACACATTCTGTGACATAGCAAGCCAACCGTGTGGACACGTCCTGCTGTCTGATTCCCGAGGCTGCCTGTGATCACAAACTCAAGGCCTATCTGTCCGTCCCGTGTTCCACTGCCTCGGGACGCTCGGTGTCATCAATTTGTCATTTAAATAAATGACATCACGTTTGCACACCAACACACACACATTATATATATATATATATATATATATATATATATATATATATCACTGTGCACCAAAGACTGTCAGATCACATGTTGGTACAACGAGCAAAAGTTTCTTTTGAAATCACCGAGCTTTGTGTTTTGAACCGTAAAATTAAAAATTTGCAGCACGAACTATTCCTGTACGTGCAAAAGTTTTTAATGCTCTATGTGTATAATTTTTGAATGAATTAATAGCAAATGAATTTTAATGCTTTTTCTTTGTTACACCTCATATATGGAGTAGTATATTTTAGAGAAATACACACAATAAATATTAATGTTAGCTACTGAATATTTTATCGTTTTATGCACTCTTATATTTTTACGATAACATTAACTCTAAATATTCTGAAATCAAAGCATCATTTGATATTTTATGTTTACATATATTATTTATGATTTTGGTTTGCATGAATTTCATTCAGAGTTATTACTCATAAAGAATGTGAATCTAATGCAACTCTTTTCATGATAGTAAGTTTCTTCTACGTAAGAGCATCATTACAATTAAATCTGATAGCTATTTTATTATGATACGGTAATAGAAGTTTGGGGAATACTGCGATTATCACGTTGGTATTATCTGCTTTCCATAAATATATTGCACATAATTTGTGTATTTGTGCTATTCACAGAATATTATAAACACGTATTTATTCCGGATACGATTAAAGCAAGTCCGTGAATTACGTTCTAATGCAAATCTGTTAGAGCTCTACATATTTAACTAAATAATGACGCAATTATTGGATAGTCACTAGACCAAACTACCAAATGATTAATGTCAGCGAGCAACTTCCGTTGGCAATATATTGCTCTGGTGGTTTATATGTGTTCTGTTCTATTCACAAATGGAACCCATAGTTTACCTGCCTTAAATGGGACAATTAATGCACTCCCTGACTACCTATTTAGGTCAATAGATTATCCCATATTTCATCAATAATGACTAGGATTTTTAATGAACAATTTAGCATTTACATTTTAATCTATACAAATATGAAGACACTTTCTCGACACGTATTTTATAACAGAACAGCAAGGCGTTGTTATGAAGAAATGTCAGTAAGAATTCATTCTGTTGAAAGTTGTTCGGTGAAAGTAAGTAAAGTATAATTAGCGGTCACGTATTTCCTGCCAGGTCCGTGACAAAGGACAAATTGAGTTAATAAAACACTGACCCGTCAAGCAGCATCTCTCCCCTATTCTTGACCCAGTAGTTGATGGTGGTTGGGTACGCTTCCACGTAACATTCTAGTTGTACGTCCGTGCCAAGTGGCGCACCAAGCAGCTGGTTCGGGACCTTGATAATCGGAGCAACTGAAACCGACGCAAATAAAAACATATTGCGTTTCAATGTTTTGTATCCAGATCGGCAAAACAGTAACCGAAAGAATATATGAGTAAATTATACTGTATTTAATTCTATAGAGCATATACACGTAGATGATTGCAAATCTTACATGCAAACTCTTCAACGGACGGGATAAATCCAAGCACATCGGTATCTGGTTTCAAACCGTTGACAGAAGTAACTGTAGCGGGAATAACTAGGACAGCAGGGACGGGATTAAAGTTGGAAAGCTGCGGTAGCCCCGAGGAGTGCAATAGCAAAAAGCCACCGTACTTACAGTTGACGTTGAGTGTGATTCTCTTGCTGACAGCTGGCGGTACATCGTTGCTTGCGATGCACAAATAGGCTCCCATCTGTTTTCTGTCTAACATCACGAGCGTTAAGTTGTCGCCACTGTACGTGTCAACTGAAACCCAAATAGAAAACGATAACGACATAATCATTATGATTAACTCTGAAACAAATAATCAAATTAGCTTCATTTCTCGCCATTAATAGGTAATTATCGTTGGAAAAAAGTTATGTTTCTTATATATACATTTTAAATTTAACATAATTTTTGTTTTTTATGGATATACTACATTACTCTCCCTAAAAATACAGAGAAAATACATGATCTGTTAACAGGTGTCGTTGGAGAAGTTCAAATCGAACTCCTATACACGAGATTCTGGCAGTGTAAGGTGTAATATGCTTTGGGAATAAAAGCGACCGACTCCGAATGGTGAAATATTAATGGAGAATAAAAGGTCACATGCCGCGCGAACTCTGTATTTATGTAATTACCAGGAAAGTTCATTAAATATCAATATGTCATGTGGTTACTAAGATACCGCAGTGTGCTCCGCATTAACAAGCTCCGGAATCAGACTTAGGAATACCTACATACATAACACATAATTCAATTTGTGGGTACATTAGTGCCTTGATTGATGACGAATTTACTGCACAGTCTCTCTCTACAAGTGTATCTAAACGAAATATCTATGTAATCCATTTCTAGAAATTGAAACATACCATTTGATGTCAATAGATTTGTACGTAAAGCTCTGTAAAGCCGGATATATGATGTAGAGATAGTTTGATGTACGTATCTATCCTATCTGCCATTTCATTTTCACTGACTAGATCAATTCATGATTAACAGCACAGTAAGACATCAATCATTCATAACGCACACGTTACAGAATAAGATGTCTGTCGATAATCATGTTAGCCGGAAATTGTATGGAAGAGTTTAGCGAGATAAGAATGAGTGTCGTTCAGGAATAATACAACGTTGAAGCAAATGCACTTTCTTTCTATAAATATACATACAGAGAGCAACAGTTCATGTTCGTTGAAATGAATTCTCCTCAGTTCTATTGTCATCTATGATTAAGTTGGTCTTGAAAACTTCAACTCAACTAAGACAAGTGAGTGTGATGTATTGCCGAGGAACAAGTGAGGAGTGTCATTTCTGAGTTTACAGGTGATATATGAGCAAAGAAGTTTTCGTTTTCTGAGTGTCATTTCGTGACGAGACTAGTAAAATTTTAAGCAAACTTGGAATTCACAGCCAGAAACAATAACACGAATTTACGTTGCGTATTAATCTAGAAAAATGGTTTTCAAAATTCGTGAATTATCTCTGGCATTCATCACTGAAAATCCTTTCAGTATTACATGAAATTGCACATCAATTTTAAGAAAACTCTACAACTGATTTATAGATATCATTTATATGAATAAATAGTATTTATATATAGTTATGAACTTTTCATTGGATCATATTATTATTTTGAATTAACAAGCTGTCTGAATCAAATATTCTATTTTTTTCGGAATATAACATGACGGGAACACAAATTACTGTAGCGTGAATATAACGATACCGGCTTTATATAAAAGCTGCGTTCCTGATAGAATATCTGTCGAAAGTTGAAACGAACACAATCTTCAGGAACTAATCAAAATAACCGGAAAAGATTAAGGTACGTGAATAACCTTTAAATAAGAATAACTATATCTAGAAAGTTTATTAGTTATTATAGACAATTCTTGGCAGAAAATTTAATTATTATGACAGGATCGTTGATTTTAGCTACATTGATAGGTAATTTAATTAATAATTATGTTACTAAAATAAGATAATATAAATGTTTCCTTGCAAGTGAAATATAAATACTTGTATCTTATAATGGAATGTTATGTTTGAAGCTATTAAAGTAACTAAATGAAATTAATTAATGATCTCACGCAGCACGTAAAGACTTCTTGCCTGATTCAATTCCTCTCAGCAGTGCTCACATTTACTCCTTTGTAAAACATTTTCAAACATTACACAGCTATTAATCTCTATTTATACAGCATCTTTAGCGAAATTTGAAGCTCATTTAACAGTTATTTCATCGTTAATTAATATGTGTACAACACGTGTTCATTATCAAGAACGACAGCAATATTTTGAAACATCCACATTAATCTTTAGTGTGCAATGAACGTTATGTCTGAAGAGTGTTCCATTTTAGAAACATGCATCGCTTTCAAGTCACCGAATTGCAGACAGAATTAATTTACTCTATTTCCTGCATTCAGAGATTGATATACTTGTACAAGTGCATGAGAGTGAATGATTTATTATTGAAATGTATACAATTCAATTTGTTTGGAAGTTGTGTTTCAGAATTATCACATTCGGAGTGCGTTTAACTCTTGTTTCAACGCCGCTGGCGCTGAATATGTTTTGTTGTTGAAATATGAAAATAAACTTCCGCATTAATCGCTATCTCTTGTCATATATACAAGCGCTTATATATACTCAGAGTTGGAACAAGTTAAATCCCAGTAGAGATGAAACAGATTACACGGGCTCTGTAAATGATTACAACACATTACCTACTTTGCGCTAAAATGAACATGCAGCCGCGGTAAGAGTGGCCGAACCATGAATGAGTAAATGTACCCGCATGTGTATATCTGTCTGCTATTTGTATAACAATCCCTCAGACATATTTAAACGTATACTACCACATATTGCTAAATATTACCGTTATTTACACTGTCCATGTATACACAGGCGAATTGTTATTTTAATATTCATACACTGTTACCATTATCGATGTGTATACTGATGTTCAAACCCACATCGTATTATATCAATAATAGATATTAATTGAAGCCAAATAAATTCATCGCTCACGGCAGTGATGTATTTTGTGAAACATTTATCTCATAAATATTATAAATGATATTTATGCCAACGTACATCAATATTTGGTTAAAACAGCTGAGATCTTTTGTTAATCAATGTCAGGGACTGTGTGTAATTATAACTTAACGATCCGTTAAGGCGTAAGTAAACTACATTTCTATTTTAATGAGTATGTAACTTGAGTCGCGGCTAATTGTGAAATCATTTACCATAGATTTCGGCAGGCAAACTCACACACACTCTCCTTGCACGGCAAGCGACGTACAACGAGAATACCTACAACAGGGGCTGCGCCCCCATTTGGGAAACAGGAAATCCTATTTGAAGTTACGTACCGAAATATCGCCGTGTATCTAATACGCAGTTCAATAAATGCTTTTATTTTGCATGAATATCCCGACACCGTGCGCCATGAATATTCAATACGCCCCTGCATATTAATATGCATAGATTGATGCAGATATGTGTTATTAAGTTGTGTTACATTAGTTCTACATACAGCGGCACTGATTTAATAATAGCTAGATTGCATATAGGTTACTTGATACTAATAAACCGCGTATTTTAGTAGAGGCGTCAACATTACTTAATGTTATTATTGCAATGGATACTGTATATTTGCGTTAAATGTATCAATCTCTTTTAAAAATATAGAATTAAATACAATTAGAATAATAATGCATTTACACATTTTTATTTTACTATACATATTCTTGGAGTTACCAAATTAATACTTTGATATGTTTTCTCAGCCTCATGGTACAATTTGTGGGAGTAAATATTATCGTAGCTAGTTGAAATCTTCTCTAGCATGATGGTAAAGCAGGAAAGTAGATCAGTTTGCCATCCTGCACTGCGGCTAGAACACCTAGGGCGATGTACGAACATTAATTGATTTACAAACTACATGCGCAAAGTTTCCTTGCTTAACCTGTAATTCACCAATGAGAAAACTAAAACTGGTAAACAGCTTTCACCATCCAAAAAATCTACACTACATCAGCTGCTTATAAGTACATATGTACTTTACGGTAGTAACTTGCTTGAGTAGAATATACATTTATTATTTTATGATTGAACGTTTGTTAATACAAATTTCTTGATCTTTATAGTTATATCTATCTGGAAAACTAGGCCAAAAGTTATTTACATAAGAAACAAAAAGTTTTTGAATTCCGGGAGTAAAACTGAAGCAGATTCGATCATAGTTCCTTCAGTTATGTGTCAGATTAACAATATGCTACATTGAAATAGAGAAATTTCAATAGCATTTACGTGTATGTATTTTCATTTGATGTCTGAAAGTGATTTCAGACAGGCATACATGAGCGAATAACAGTAAAGGCACTTGGATATTTCAAGCTGTTCCGTGACACAAAGATATTATAAAAGATCAGGGCGTCGACCTTCGTCGTATCAATTCCAATTTGACAAAAGAGTATTTCTCTAAAGAAATATCGTTCCTTTGAGTTCACTGCCTAGTATTATTGCGAAAACTCGTCGGAAAATAAAATGGAAATATTTTATTTCTTTGGACACGCTGTTTATGACGCGTATCGAGAGTGGTTTAAAATACTTGCTATATAAACCGTGCATGAAAAATATTCTGATATCTAGAAGAAAGGACCAAACATTTGAATGATTTCACATCACGGTACATGAATTGTAATTACTTGTGTGCAACCAACAGAATCACCGCATCGTGCACTAATGACAACGACCCGATTCGTCGTTGATCATTTGCATTGCTGATCTCGGAAATTCCAATTTCGTTAATATGACACCAGTACGAGGTTGCATCGCGAGTTCTCGTCGTCGCACGGTTCATCAGTTGCCAAGTGTTGCGAACCGTCCGATCTCTGCATGCAAACGTCCACTTGACATCGTCATTAAAATATCAGACGTTTGAATACCAGGACTCACGCTTCGCTATTCCTCTTCTTTGTATTCACTTCCTGCATATGCATAAGCATCGACTAATGGGTGCCCGTGTTTTGTTTTGCATTTATATCGTTAAAATCGCTCGTACGTAAAAAAAAAAAACAAGAATGATATTCCAATTAGAAAGATATGAAATCTACCACATTGTATCCATAATTGCTGGACGAATCTAATTGAAATAAGCCACAATACGGTTTATATACGATATATTGCTTGTATAACAATCTGAGTTCTTCGTCTTTATTTGGAGTACAAGTTAATGAATCCGATTGTGATATGCGAAAAAAATTGAAACAAAAAAAATTTAATCCGTCTACAAACTTTTCTCGTAGAATTTGGAACGGATAATGATGTCACGCTCGTCGTGAATAGACAAGGAAAAAATAATGGTAGCTAAAAAGATTAATGTTTCTGTGAAACCCTTGAATTGGATTCTTAATCAACAACTGACGTTTATATATTCTTTTACTTTGTCTTCTACAAATATTCCTTCCGTGTTAAAAAATGTTATATAAAAAAGTCGATCGACATTGTCATTTATTAGTATCTTTGATTAATGCCTATACTTTTTAGAAAATAGAATACGATCAATTTGCTTTCACCCAAAATCCGATCAATAAAAGCTATTCTATTAGATGTTTCTTTGTGTTGCAAAAAAATGTGGTGAAGAAATTGATTTGCTGTTCAATTATTCCTCGTAAAGTAAATCGCGATTCCATCAATTAATTCAACTATTAGTATAAGGATGCTTGTATCAAATTGAATGGCTTCGGTATCAGCGGAATGGCGTTTATAATTCGGAGAAAAACATCTTAGTTTCTAGATAATGGGGTGTAATAACCTTTGATAATCGCAAACAATAAACCCTTTTAAATAGGAGCAGCAATTACACGTGCAATAACGAGTATAATACCTACGTGCCTCGTTCGTCCACTCCTTCGCTGGAGCTCCCTCGACGCCGATAAAAGTTAAGCAATGTTGGCGGACGCAGTCGCCTTGTTAAAGCGAAACACTCGCACTTATTGACGTTGTTATAAAATATATGCACCGCTGGTAAATGTTTAACGTACATGCATTTCTCTACATATGTTCCAGCACCTCTCACTTCTTCATTATTTTGTCAAACAAAGTAATCATATAGCAATAAATGTAGGTTGCGTGTATGAAAAGTTATTTGACGTAGTATATGGAAAACGAACCAAATCAATGTCTCTGGTTTGATCGTTGTTCGTACAAATACCAGTGGCAAATTTAATTAACAATTTAAACCGCCAAATTCCCAGATTAACCAAACCGAAATTGCTGTATGGATGGTGTAAATCGTCGATGTCGCGGACACTACGAATATTTGTGTCGCACGCATAGAAAGTCGATTTGTTCTCCGATATTTATATACGTAAACAGTTTAGCCCTCATTGGTTTCTGCAAGTCCGAACACGTACCTTTCCACGCATCACATTATCTCGCCATTCGTCGGATGACTTGACTCCAGGATAACAGTGTAAAAAAACGGGAACGAGCACCCAGAAAAAACAAACCTTTACGAGCCTCACTGGTCGGAAATAAGAAAACTTTTCATTGCTGTAGTTCTGTCGTTTTTCCACCGCACCATTTCCCTGGCCGAGTTCTCCTAATTTACACCGTGCTTTTCTAGCAGCACTTGTGCGAGCAATGGAATCGCCGTTTTAAATCTGTGCAGAGTGAAGAAGCAGAGAGCCACTAGGAAACGTATTTTTTCACTCATTGTTTCGCGGATTCGTACGCATCTATCGCACGTTTAACTGAGTATTACAGAAGTTAGAAGTAATTGAAAATAATGATAGCAGCTGTCTTCGTCTACATTATGTTCCGTGTTCCATGTTTTTAAACAACTGACTTTTGATTGTATCTAATGCGAACACAACTTATGCATTTCGTCCATAATGTTTTAATAAAATCGATTTGCTTTCGTGCGATGAGTAATTAACAATGTTCATTAAGAAAATGTAGATTTAAAAAAATCAATTTAACGTTTAATATTTTCCTTATAATTATGTAGACATTGTTCGATGGACGTTCGTGGTTGGAAACTTCATTAAAAAAGTAGTGTAATTATTTTGCTTTTAACGTGAATTTTTTTGTAGTAAAAACTTTCGGAAAGTTTTATTTTGACACGAAAGTTTAAAGCAAAGCCATAAGTATACTTTATACCTACACCGTTAGTTCATTAGTTCTCCGGATTCTTCATTAAATCTCCAACATTATCATCATCAAATAAGAAACATCTTAAAGAAAAATTGTCATTAGCGCAAATTTTCTCAGATAAATATGATTATTATTACTAGAATTTTATAATTACCGTTAAAATTTACAAAATTACTATCATAATTATATTATTAAACGATCGTTACATAGCAAACTTAATTAAGAGCAAAACTATTAAACAACCATTAGCAAAAAAATATGCAATATGAATATGTATTTTTATGAAAAAAACTATTTTACAGATTAAAATGTAATTATTCCATTTTAGTTAGATTACACTGAAAGCAAGTGTTATCATAGATGTTATCTATATTAAAAATTCAGCAAATTTACAGTATAGAGCCATTAACTAAAACAGAAATTAAAATTTTACAAATACTCTGAATTTTCTTTCATTGCATTTTACAAAAACATAAAATAAAATTGTTTTGCAACTTCTCTATTCACGAGTTTATAGAACCAAGTTTTGTGTTCGTTAGTTCAGACAAAAAAGAAGCAAAATGTTGCGTATTATTCCAAGTTCAGTTATGTGTTTTTATAACATTTCTTGCAATGACTGGATTTCATTTTACCGTTCGGAAAGTTTTATGAAAGAGCACAAAGATTCACAGCGTCGTTTGTATTCGATAACAATATATCCTAGGTTTTTTTTTGTTTTGTTATTATTTGTTCAAATTCTAACATGAAGCTTTTTGTCAGTCCAGAGAATCGTTTCAAATAGATTGGTTCCGCGTAGAAATTCAGCTAAAACCATATTACCTTGCCAATATGTAGATTCATAATTTGTGTAAATGCCACTGCAGATGTAACAGCAAAATGAATTTAATTACAATTAAAATGAAAAATAATTGGTTTTGTGCTATTCAGTAGGGAGTGAGGATTATTAGTTTGTTGTCACAATTTATACACCAGTGGAGCATATATTGGGCTCATTAATATTCATAGGGTTTAGTTATAAACAAAGTAACAGTGTCACTGCTCGCATTATGTGGTTGTATTTCTGAAATTATAATATTATACAACAGCGGATTAAATAACAGACACTGTTCGGCTCCTTCATCACTGGATTTCTAAAGCTAGCGTTATTCCAACATATTAGCAGGATAAAATATTGAAATTCTGCAAGCACATTGTTAGTATTCAGCCCATAACAAAACCGCAAGCCAATTCTAAAAACTTTTCCATAGCAATTGAAGACAAACATGTTTGACTTTCTACACACGTTTTTGAGAGATTGGTCCTTGGAGGAATAAAATTTACCCGTAAAGGATATTTACTCACAAGATTTACAAACAAACAGCGAATGTATGGTAAACGAAATAATAAAGAATTTCAACTTGTCCTCTATTTGAAATTCCAAACTCAGTTATATATCCTAAATGTAATAATGAAGTAAGATCAAAGAATACACCTACATTTCAATCAACTAAATTAACAAAATTAATGTACGTAGATGTATTAATATTTCATATTTCACAAAAGAACCTGCTGATTAAATGAAATAATTTCGTAAAAGTTAATTAAATGTAATATTTACATTTACAAAATTTAGAGAATATCAGACATGTTTGCTGAATTCGTGCTTTTCATACAATAGTAATTTCTAATTAAACATCATAAAGGAACATTTGCATGTAATTTAATTATTTTTTGTCTTTAGATAATCTATATTTTTTCTGAATTCGTCTGATAGTTTTGCTGATGTAAAATATTGGTATGCTGATGGATTAATGAAAATGTTTTGGTATTAGTGGTAAATGGGTTAAAGGAAGTATGTAATTTACTTCCATCTACAGCCTGTAAATCCTACCATAAATGGTAGAGGAAGATATGGCGCAAAGAGGTACGCACACGGCGATATCTATCGAATGGTTATCTATTACCCATTGGAGAATTTAATGTTCGAAAGGAAACGTAGCCGGAACGCAAGTAATCCCTTATTCAACAGACCACGCACGATTTCAGGCGTTCGGCGACATAATTTAGCGGAAAAACAAACTAAATCAATAGCACATTAACATTCTGCTCACTACACCAACCTTTGACGATGTCTCTCGCATTCTTACGGAGTATCAGGTGATCACCGTCCTCTCTACGCCAGAGGATACGCGGCGACGGATGGCCCGATGCACGGCACACAAGCGTCGTGTTTTGGCCCTCTTCAATAGTCACGTCACTGCTTGTCTCTTCGTCGTTTATATCCGGTGGAACTGTAATAAATAACACAATACAACATCATACATGAATTCGATAGACACATGAGTTATTTACAAATTACTTCAATATTTGTACTATTATAGTACTTATTAAAACACGAACATGACGAATACAGAATGTATATTGTACTTGTAATTAAGTGTTGGTGTTAATTAATGAATAAGCAGAGTTTATACACCGTGGAGCGCGGTAGTTACTTGTTGCAATGTCATGTTTTTACTATCTTCATCATCCGTGTTAAAGTTCATTTAATGTTATGTTTATAGCCACATTATAATGCACTAATATTTTGTGTCACAATTCTCTTGCAAAGAATATTCTAGTCAAATTGCTTTTAATGCACAAAAATGCTATACTATTTAGTGGTTTAGCGAATAACTTATTACACATCCGCCGGTAATATTGATCCGAATATTAGAGATCCAAAATTAGTAAAATAAAATAATTTTGAAAAGTATTATTTAGCACAATTTTTTATTTCAGAACTTTATTGATATCTTGTATTATACGAGTATATTGCGAATAAAATTCTATAGGAAATTTTTTTATTGACATACAATGGAAAGGTCGGATATCAAGTTGTTCGACATTTTGGCAGGCAACGGACGTCAAAATACAAGTTTTTCTAACAGCGCTCCATTTATCGAAAAATCATTTCCTGTCAGAGATGAAAAAACGTTGAAATTTCATAATGTAATATCGAGTTCTCACTACGCACTGGTATAATAATTACTCAGTATTTTAAATAGAATAATACCTGGAACATTATTTCAGTGTTGTACGTGTTAGTTGTGTCCTCCCATATCGCTCATATTTATTTCAGGTATAACCTAGGTGTGTATGCAGCTAAGCTGCTCATATTTCAAACTTAAAAGCACATATTTATGTTGCATTGCTTGTAAGTGCTGTCATCTGAGACAGTGTTTATTGCATATATCCGTGGTTTTAGAAGCACCTGTTTCAGTTCTAACGCTGCCAGTCCGGTATTTATAGCGTAAAATAAATATATCCACACGAGAAACAAAGCTGAAAAACACAGTATGTACGTTTATTTGGATTTACCACGGATTATTTGTGTGCTGTGTTGTGTGTACAACATTGTTTTCTCGGTACTGTGCAGGAAAATAGAGAGATTAGTTAATAAATCAATGTTTTACAATCATTTTCAATGACGTAGGGTATATTTCACATCGTGTATGTTTCCATGTAGGTTGTAAATAATATATTCTGCTACCTACTCGCTTGTAGGATAATGTGAAATATGTATTTAAGTATCAATCACCCAGTATACTGGATATACCAAATGGATAATAATAATAAATAAGCATGAAATGTGTGTCACATTACGTATATACCAGCAATATATTTATACATATCTCCAAGCTGTGTCATGTGATGTATTATGTTTATTTTACTTGTTACAATATCCGTAAGCTGCAAGATAACATATTATTACATTATATCCGATTATAACGATTTCTGATTGAAAGTTTCTTGGCAAAGATTTTGTAAAACTAACTAATAGCCTTCGAACTTTTGTAAACTAAAACTGATACTAATTTAGGAGTAGAGAATGGTTGAAATATCTAAAAGAAAATTTCAGCTTCGATAATAATGGCATTATCATAGTAGCATACAAGCTTTTATTCTGTACACATATGAAAGTATATAAAACTTTTAGTAATTTGTTAAATTTTAATGAAATTCATAATAATGCAACCAGTATGTATTGTTTATATTAAATCGAGCGCACTAAATGTGCAATCGTTTATCTGGATTGCGTGAGCATAACAATAAAGAAGCCACATCATATTCCGTCAGTTATTACCTATATTGTTTATGAGCATTTACATGAATAACATGATATTATATAGCTCGGTATGAAAATTATGACTTGAATTAAATTCCTGCTATGAATTGATGTGTACTGTCGAATATATAGTCGCAATTAATGCGTGCGCGACATGGATATTTCAATTGACAATATAATTAATATGTGAATTGGCTGATATTTTTTCCTTGTCGGTTGAATCATTCCAGCTAGTTCAATGTGATATTGAACATTGATTAGCTTTTTAAAATACTAATTGAAAATTTATGATTTTTCATACACCTCTTGCGAATTGGAAAATGCATCGAATATAAAAAATAAATACTTTATCCCGTAATTTGAAATAGTTGAAGTTTTCAAAAACATATTTGATACATTAATTCTGCAGTTGAATTTCTTTCCACTGCTCACAGTGTAACTCCAGTTTAATTTCGCTGTTTTTATGTAGTGATTTTGTCGTGCAGTACACGTGCAAGTAATCAGTATTTCGTGGCATACATTAGCGGGTTAGTGGCCTCTTCGTTGTGCTTTAAAAGTTAAAGCTGCGTCCCAGCTGTATCAGGTGTTAACTCCTGATAAACAACTAGTATAAGGGGATCCCCGCCAGCCCTGAAGTTACATTTGCACTCTCACACAGGAGGACATAGGCGGAGAAGATCTCTACAAAATTCACTGCACCAACAAAATTTATGCGCACAAAAAAGAATCCAACAAAAAGCAAATGGTACACTGCAGATGTATATGAGGTGATTCCTTATGCACACATGGATTGCATTTCGAGCGGGAGTTTTCTTCAAATGGAAATGAGAGGAAGCAGTATGTACACCTGATGAATGTTACATGCAAACGTTATAGTACACATTTTAATATTTAACGAATCAACAGTGCTCTGCAAGTGTATTCAATATTCCTGTTACAATCGAGTATGTGTTTTAAGAGAAGAACTAAAATACATTTTTATTTTCAAAGGAATACGAGAAAGAATATGAGAAGTCATTTTCACATTGTTAGATAGTATTAAGAGAGACGCGGTACGGAACGCCTATGCGTGTGAATTGAAATACGAGTAGCCATTTTGGCTGGCCCTCTATTTGGTAGGCTGGAATCAGGTGTCGAGTGTCTAACATCGCCCACTAAACACTCACAAAACCTGGTAAATTCTGTTGCATTGACAAATGAACCACTTACGCCCTCATATATAACCTTCACCCACTCACATTTCTGTATAAGGTAACTAGCTACGTGACTATATACGCTAAAATATTAACAGTTTTTTAATGGTGGCCAACCACGCATTTTTGGCTTAATCGAGTTAAAATTTGTTTTGCTCCAGAATACATGTATTTTACTACACATCACTATTATTTCCTTATCTACGGAACATTTCTTCTAAATTTTAGTGAGATAATATTAAACTCCATTTTATATGTCAAAAAATATTACGATATGTAGGAAAAAACTAGCGACGATTTAAAAGATAATTGTCATCATATTGGACATTTCATTATTGACAGACAAAAACCAGTGTAATTCATGTGTGATGGATTTCATTTCATAATCATTACTTTTTAACTGCAGTGAATAAAAACCAGCAAAAGGTATTTACATACATTTTTCGTAAAAATAAAACTGTGTGAAATGCTAACACAAATAAAAATGATGACATACGAGTGAAATTTAATAGGATAATCTCTGTCATTTAATTTAAATCTGCAGATTGGAAATCGGCTTACCTAATTGGAATAAAATTGTATTCATTAAACGTAATATTTAATTTATGAAAATAATCAGAAATTTACTATAGCATAGGCGTTACAGTATTTAGTATCGATCAATTAGGTAATATATCACGGTTGGTTTACGGGTAACCATTGCCGATTACTGTTGTGCTTTAATTTCACAATATTCACTGTGGATGTCTAACTTAAACATATCCCATGTAGCTTGTGTTGACTTGCAGTCGAAGTTTGCCTTGTAATGTAAACTGATGCATAATTTCTAACATCAACAGCAAACCAAAACTCAACATCATGACGTTCACATAGCTAACATGCTGCCCTCATAAATTCTACATCTCACGGAATATATATATATATATATATATATATATATATATATATATATATATATATATATATATATATATATATTGTATACGTTATATTGAAGCCTAATGCTATTTTAGTTATTAGAAAAATGTTTTTTATGGAAAAATAAAAAAATATATTCTGAACAGTGCGTAATTTATCAAATCCATAACCACATTTACGTAGGGAAACAGCGGGAGAAAGATTGGATGGCTGATTGCAACTCACACACAATGGCTGTGCACCTGGTTCAGATTTAAAGCGTGCAGGTGACAGTCTATGGAATTTGATTAAATGAGGCGTTAGATCACCGTGTAGACTGTTGTTGGTATGCGAGGTCGTATTTGTATTGGCAACTGATCTTGTGCCTCTTAAACTAATATTACATGTTGGCATCGCGCTGACAGCCTATATTGATAACGTGCTACTTGTTTTCCATGATAAAATATAAGAGGTAAATTTATATGTTGTTTACATAAGCTGGTGGCAAATGGCTTGTCTAAGTGAAGGCGTTATAATGAATGGATATTTATAAGAATCCATCATTTAAGATTGTCTTAAAGTTCTGTCTAAGTTGATTCAGTGGAAATTCAACTAGTTTGAGTTTCGTAAGGCTTGACATGATGCACCATATATGTGCGAATATTTCAGTAAAATCTAAACCATTTATGGTAGAAAGGATCGCCAATCTCTTAAAACCAATATTATCATTGCACCAAGCATACTGCGCTTGCTAACCAAATATTAAATTTACATATCCGATGTCTACCAAAACGCTAGAAAATATCGGGTGATCTGATATTTTCACATCGTAAAAAGATACTTCAACATTCCAAATTATACAACGAAACGTACTAATTTCAATTTGCCTGGGTGACACATTGGCTTGACTCAATTAATAATGTATGAAATGAACTCGTCTAGATTGGTATGAAATGTGGACAAATATTTATGTTGGCTTGCCATTGTTTTCCCTCTTGTCTGAAGATTTATTAAATAACTTTGCTGCCAACTATTTTCGTAAAGTTCTAGTTTAAAATTACTATTTACATATTGTAATTAAATTGTACAAGTATACCAATCCCAGTGTGGTTTATATTACAATATTAATTATACGTATCCGTCTGTTATATATCTATTTCGGAAACCTTTCATATACGAAATGCTAAGAATTCATTATCGTTACTAATGGATATAGTGAATAAATTACGCAGGATTTATTGTAAAAAGCTTGCTGTAGACTATAATCCGGATTCCATATTATAATGTCAGCGGAATTTTAAAAACTTTCAGTATTCAACGAGGCAAATTTCAAGGAAGTAACAGCTAATAATTCATTCGGCGATGAAAATAAATTCATACATAGAAAATCCATTCCTTTTGTACTGGGAACAAAAACACATACTCAAGATTAGAATTGCAGAGTAGTACGGTGGCTGGCGTTCCTTGGATGTGCGGTTTTAATATACATGAATTTTACACTGCCATGTACAACAACCCTCCCAAGCGCCTCTCGTCAGCGTGCATTCATCATTTTACGCACTTTTAACTCTTGTGGAACCTTCCGGCAATTCTTAAAAGTCCACTCACCCTGCCAGGCCATATATCTCCTTACACTGTGCCAACGTTCTTTCAAAATTGCTCCATGATCGTTTTTTTTTACACTGGTTTTTACCCTCAAGCCCTGTTCTGCATCTCTCTCCTCTGTACGGATCGATTCTGAAATTATTTAACTAATTTAATTTTATTTCAATTTTATCCATCGAGCTAATTTATATCTGAGTGGTAAATTGATTAAGGTTCGTTTATTTTTAATTCATATAATAAATTGCAAGTTTATTGCCAGCGGCGACGAATTTATATGCAAATGCATCCCACATTTTATAAGGATAAGTTGAAATATGATTTTCATGTGGGTTTAATTTGATCGCAACAAGAAGTTATGAATAATCATTCAGTTGTGAATAATACAAATTGTTATAAATTGTTGTAATTTTGTTCCACACATTTGGCGTTTCAAGTTGGAGGGTAGAGTTGTTGCATCTTAATTACTGGAAATTTAAAGCCTGGCTTGGATTTCAAATAAAGATAATCTTAGACTGTTCGCACGGACAGGGATAAGTAAGTACCACTTAGGGATGTAAATTACTGTTCCGACTCCGTACAATGCGCGAAGAGGGCAAAACCAGATATTCGGTTGGAATACACAGAACAAAGAATTAATTTTCACTTCCATCCGAAATCACTCACTTTGTGGTCGCATTTGTTCCTTGTTTGTCGGAAAAGCAGCTGGGATTCTTTGTGTTTCGTACTGAGAATGGATAAGTAACAAAACTACAGAAATATTACGAAAACTATATCACATGACTGTCACTTTAATGCATACACATTCTCAGAGTTCTTGTACAAACAAAGAAATTAATTCTATTTCAATATCGTTATATAACATACATACGTCATATAAATCAAATTGTACAAACATACGTTCGAAATACACTACGAATTCTGTCACTTTTTGCAGTAATATTTCTACGAATGACGAAGACATGTTTTGTAGATTTATTTATGTTTATTTTGTGCTATGATTCACCAGGTATACATTCATATTATCAATTATATTTCCTTGTGATGCTTTAGTATGTTTGTATCTCTGTAACTTTTCCAACATTTCAGATCACACATACCATTTATTGCGTAAGCTTTTCTACTGATTGTGTGATTGTGTCTGTGTGTATTTTCTGTCGTTTCGCGTTTCACTCCAATGTTGTTTCACTGATAATAAAACACATTCGGAGCGATGCGGTTTGTTTATTCAAATCACGAGTCGTCCAATAAATGCTTACACATTCTGTTAGTGTACGAACGCTTTCACAGTAATTTTGACATGAAAAAACTGCCTTTTGGTTTGTTTTCATTTTTTTTTTTGTACGAAATTATTGCATCAGTTCGGAATTTAGCTGTACAGATTTTTTTTGTTATATATTCGATGTTGAACTTTTAGTGTTTGACAAGGCAAAATAGTATTGATGTTGATTACAGTTTTTAATGAGAAGTAACGAACTGTGAAAATGTCAGAAACAGTATTCCAAATAATATTATTAACTGAATATAATACGGTTACCACTATGTTAAAAAAGCTAATTATTGATATGCAAATTAAAATATTATTTCGTATGCCACATAAAATGTCATAAAATAATAAAATGCACGTAATACTAAAATATTTTAGACATAAACAGTAAGTCGTACCATAAAAATTTATCCGAGGAAATTCGTACTAAAAAGATTCCAAAATACCAACAGAGGGCACATACACAGGCAGTCATATATACAGTCGATTTACGTGTATGGAAATAACGCGGAAATATAAAATGTTTTTGTCATAAAACCGGACAATATTTTCGCTCAAGAACGAGCATCATTTTCCCATGGCAGAAAAGAAGAATTCGTTTTCTTCGTATTTTATGCCGGCATCCGTTACCGCTGTTGAATTACACCCATCCACGTAGGGCTGCAGTGTTCTCATACACCCATGTGTGTTTTGTGGACTAATAATATTTGCATACGGCAGTAGTGAATGTGTACGAGAGTCCTGACGTGTTAATACTTCGTGTCACCGTTGAACGGCGCCACTGTACCGTAATTAATGGACCGCGAGCAATTCCTCCGCGCACTCGGTGATTCAATAATGAGCTCCTATGATTAATAAACGGATTTCCTCTTTGCCTGGATAATAATCGCCGGTGGCCTTGCTCCACTCAATGCCTCGTCGCACCGTACGTTACGTGCGTCATCGATAAAAAACTAATTGATGTTTATTTGGATCTGTGGTTTCATTACAGGTCACGTGAACTTCAAGGGACCACGTCCAATGTGTTCATGCACAGCCTTGTTTAATTACGCGCCTAACTAATGATTACAGGTGCTAGAATTTACTTCAGATATGTTCACGCTCAAATATCATTTTGTTCTAACTACGAAAATCAATCAACCCTCATGGATCGAGATGCGTGAAAGCAAATATTAAATCTAACCAACAAAAAACCACGTTTTATCAGCAGGAATTATTTTCGAGGCCTTTGTAAAAGTTGTGGGATACTCTGCATTTGTTTGAATACTTTTGTCAGTGATCCACAGCAGAAACTTGAAGTTAACGTGCTTAGAGAGTATCACCTTCTATCATATGCAGCGAGTATACGAGCTACGCTTTTTTGCACGTTACAAACTTTCAGTACGTTCACCGAACAAGATTGTTTGGATCCCACCTGAGACGTTACCGCTTTGCGCTTTGCCTTAACAGCCTCTTTACAGAATTCTACGTATTCGTTTCAGTTTCGGAATCAAATTTACAACAAAATGTGCGTCGAAGTGGATATGTAGATATTTCTTAACACGTCAAGCTCTACACACTGTTAGTGGAATACGAGGGCACAACAAGACACTCACCTTGAACGTCTACACATCCCACCTGTTTCTTCATGGTATTTGTATTTATCTGGCACATGTAACATCCACGGTCTGTTTCCTTCAGTTGTCGAATGCGTAACTGCCATGTTCGTAGGTTGTCATGCGTCACGCTGATGCGTGAGTTGTGCGTAACAACCCGCGTGTGCAGCGTGAGTATTGTTTGGTCCTCGGCTTTCATCCAGCCAACCTGAAACAAAAACACAGTTAGAAAAATATAATCAACATTTACTCGCCGCTGAAAAATGTGAAGGAAATAGTTATAAGTACGTCATCGTTCAAAGTACTCTCTCACATTTATATAAATATTCAGGCTGGAATATTAAAATGGAATGACTTGCATATCCATATATTCGCAAGGTTAAACAAGGTAAAAAAACAGCAAAGGTCAGGGAAAACTCTTTATATAATGAACTCGGCGTGCATAGCAAAGAGGCGTGTGTTCTATTTATGTGAACGTTGCCGAGGACGTTGTTTCCGGTGGTAGGTTATCTTTCCGGATCAGCGTGTTCCGGTTATTACGGGAATGGTGCGGCGTCAACCGGATATCCATCATTGGCCGACATTGCGCCGATGAGGGACCCCCGCACTTCCGCACTTCCGTACTCCTGGTCCGTTATAGCTATCTGCACGTGGCTGCTATGACATCGCTACATTTTATTTTATTTTTTCGAAACGACGCGATTCCTTCGGTGTATCTCTTCGTCTTGTTCTGCTGGATTACGGCGATATATATTTTGTAGTATACAACAGTGCGTCTAAAACTATATATGAACAAATGTTTTCTTGTGTCAAACCCTACATGTACTACTTTTGCAATTTTAAACACTTATTTACTATAAAAAATTAATAGAGATTAACTTACAAATAAAACTGCAATTTAAGTTCTTTTCCTTTTTTACTGGAACTGTCGTTTCAAACGTTTATTTTTATTACTGTACACTTTAATGTACTGACAATTTACGGTACAATTTGGATAAATTCACAATGTTGCAGCTGGCTCCGTCCATAAAATGCATTCTAAAGTCAGAAGAACATTTTACTGCAAACGTAGTTTTTGTAGATTCACCTTCACTAGTGTATTTATTGGAACTGTCAGCTGAATTAATGCGTGTACTCCTCGAGAAAGCACTTACTATTACTGGATTACTTCTCCATTTAGTTAACATTTAAGTTGAATAATAATATGGTACGTTGTTGTGCAACATTACTAACGATACGTCACCGAAATGATTAGAAAGTTTTGACACAACTGTTCATCCTTCATCCGTGCTGGCAGTTTTTCTTTTGTCGTTCCGTAAGTGTCCGCTGGAAAATAAATGAACAAAACTCTCTAGATATCGTGTGAAAAACGTGGATGTACTTATATAAATTGCAGAACATAAGTATCTCCGAAAATATATGACGAGCTGCCAGTACCGAAATGTCTCATGCATTCCCTGAATTCACATTATTTGATAATATATTACCGTCAGCGATGGGAATTTGAATAATACTGGCCAAGTGTAAAATATGCCGTTATTGAATTAAACGCAACATTCAATTTGACAAGTAAACATATTCGTTTAATAACATATAATAATTATATTAATTGGAAAACACTAATTAATATCGTTATTTACATAGTAATTATAATTATTGGTTCGTCGATTTAAAATCTATCTGTACATCAGTTATATTTTATCGTTCATTTATAAGAAATTTTCTGTGGAATTCTGAAAGAGGCTCTTTCACAGTTTGCATTTTAGGTGGGGCAGCATGCATATAAATCCCTTATAAGAATGTCAAGACACCCAAAATCTTTCCTTCTCGGTTATCCATTGATCCGATTCGGGATGGTGAACAACAAAGAATTGCCTCGAAAATCGTGATCTTCTCACTAGCGACCCTCGTCTGATCGCTTTTCAGCACACTTCCGCAAAATACCCTGCGTTTTCTATCATCGTCTCTGTATAAATATCCGATATAAGTCCTTCCTTTTATATATTTGCACGTTTCTCAAAAGAATTCAATATTACTTAAATCCCAATCCTCTGATTTAATACCAAACATTCAAATCTTTTACAGAGTTATTCCGTCTGAAATATTTGATTAACACAAAGATTTATATTATATTGCATGGAAGATTGAACTGATATTTGCCCTGCAAGATACAAGACAAATTTAAACAATCTCCCAACAAACTTTGATGTGAAACAGCTGGCGAAACATGGCAGGTGTTAAGTTTTCAAATTAAACGCTTTAATTAAATATAATTCGTGGTATTTAGGTTATCTACTTGCAATACGCTGAGAGATGAGAAAGTTGGAAATATGCTAAAAACTTTAAATATAATGAAACATGAAAAACTATTTCTAGATTAATAAACTTTCCTTTTTGAGTCTTTTATTGCAGTCTGATATTAACAGTAAATTCCATTTGATTATCTGGCCAATAAAGTTAGCAACATCTACGGTCTTCCATTTACGAATAAAAAAATACCGTCACGTTTAACAAAATGGCCCAATCGCACAGCGAATTATAAATTTAAGGGGATGTAGGTGAATTATTCAGTAAACGGAGCTTTAACAGGACTGGATACATTCCGTGCGCAATGTACATGCTATTAGTCATTCGTGACTGCCGGTCGTGGAACGGTCCATCCGTCCATCCATCCGTTTGTTGATCCCTCTGTGCGTAGTTCCGGTTTACCATTCGTGTTGTTAGTTTGAAATATATATAGCTAATGTATAGTTAAAATTAATTTGTACAAATGAGTTGCAGACTATTTGTTACACAAAATGTGTCTACTGTAAAAACAACTATTCTCTGATATTTTCTCCTCAAAGGCACATATCTTTATTCCTTTTCTGTTCACATGAAAAATCAAATAGAAATTCAATTCAAATCAAGTATGCAAATAAAAGTACAAATATATCAATTGAAACCTATACGATAGCTACACGCTTCCTTTGTTTGGCCTAACTTAATTATGGCTTTTCTAAAAGTCCAGCAGCAAGAAAATAATAATACCTACACGAATTCCAATTACATTGCTTGTTATAATGTAAATTTATTTTTACCGTAAACAATATCAAGCAAAAATTCATTTTGTATGTTCGGGATATTCAGGCCACGAAATTCATCCAAAAATTAATGGAATATTGAATAGCCGCAAGTGATATTGGAAAATATGTTTACATATAAGTGACGACCTTAAAGACACATGTTTTCGTACATTTTATAAAAAGATCTCAATGCGTACACTATGGAAATTCAAAGAATATACCAAAAAGGAGAGATTTTCTTCGATTCTATTCGGAGCCGCTTGGATTCTGCTACATCGGAGTTTATAACGTAATATCTAAAGATTGCTATATTAACAAATCTTGTTACAGTGAAAGTGTAGAAGAAAAAACTCTACAAACAAGAATTTATAAGGCTTTTTCAACGCTGTTACACGTGCTTGTGTCTCTGATGCTGAATTTTCGTCGCGTTTACTCATTCAATAAAATTTCTTTTCACGATGCACAATGAATTATTTCTGAAACGAGTGCGTTTGATGTTCGTGCGTGTTATTTGAATATGCGTGGTGTGGTGTGTTTTACAAAGGAAATGACATAATCCTGTACACATAACCCCAAGCACCAACACGCGTATACACATATGGAGGACTAAACCATTGAAGTATGATAGGGAGCTACGTGCAAGCCCGCCAACTAATTAACGCGACAATTAATACGACGCGTGACATGTGTTGTGTTGGTGTTTGCCAGGTGGCACAGTCGGCCCATTGTTCCTGGTGACGGTTTCCACAAATGGCCTACATGTTTCAATACGCCACAAACGTCATGAGCAATTGTGCAATTTTACCGGGAGGAAATTTTCAATAGAACAATAGCTAGTCTGCATCCCATTGCAACTGAACATTAATTATTTGTGGAAGTAGGAAAACTGATGAAAGAGCAAATAAAAGCCAGGGTCCACAAATAGACTGAAGACAATCTAAACGAGTCAAGTTTTTCCTGGGATAAATGATAAATGAACGAAGGAAACTAATCCCGAACGAACACAATTATAACGTAGGTAATCTTCAAATCTGCTCCTGATAAATTCAGAGTGAAATATTTCATTATTCACAGTAATATGGTTTTTGATATACGGAACATTGTATGATTTATATTTGTATAATAAATACACACATTCATTAGTGCACAAGTTCTGCAGGAAATATTGTATTGTTTCAGTAGAATATTGTATACATCTATTTCAAAAGAGAAAGTTTGTACTTTCTGTCATTGTTTTACGAGTACATACATGCACTATATAAATAGAATAGAAACTCGAAAATATTCTACATTTGGTAATGATCTCAGTATTACAACTTGCATGGCATATTTGCATTATGCAGCTTTGGTCAATCTACCAAAACCAATGAGTCTTTCAAACATGGACTTTAGCAAATTGTAAAATTACATTGTATTAACCAAATACAATAAACCCTGGTATGGTTTCCCAAATTTGTGTAACGCAGTTTGTCTCATACTAAACAATGTCCAAATAGCAAACAGTATGAGTAATCAAAATGCAGCAACTCCTTCACCTGTTCGTACAAATCTAATTATTTATCTGCTAATTCAATGAAGCAGCAGTAATCCTTGATTGTTCGTCACAAAGACTGTCAACAAGACATTCCCATTCTGCAAACGCAATTCTCGACTCCTTCATACAACAATGCTGCGAAGCAAGTTCGCTGGAACAACATTGAACGTCTCGCAAGGGAACATTGTATACAGGTCCGTTTGTGCACGCACGACTCGAGATAATAGGAATTATTCATTTTACTGGCAAGATAAATTCGAAGAAAACTCCCCAATGAGAATAATTCGTCGCTTAAGTGGAGATTTAAGGGCCAGTGGAAGAATGTTCACATATAAATATTTTATATACGTATAGCTGGCGCCAAAAAGAGAAGAACGTGCTTAATGTATTTCGCAGACAAACTACGGCTTAGAATCGATGAAAGCAACAAAGAAAATGTATTAGGTTATTGACGGTTCTTATTGATATCAAAGAAATGAACTTCAATATTGAATAATTAGTTTGATTCATACAAGAAACTGTAAGATATTTTTCGCAAATAAAATTCATCATTTATGATATGAAATAAAATGAACAAGAAAGCTGAACTGACTAGTCAGCTCTATAATATAAAGGTAAGAATATTTTGTTTGAGAAAAATCAAAGAAATTCGTCTTTGATATTTTCTATCGTTCAGACTATATATTGGAAAAGTGGCCTGAAAAAGGTATCAGAGAAGAAATGTCTAGAACTCTGGCTATTCAACCTACGAGATACGGATACCTACATAATAATCTGTATATCAATCTAGGATTGTATGGAACGTTTAAGACAGATATTGCTCTCAAAGTATCCTGGGTGCTTTGTGTAGTAGACATGTGCCTTCTCTTTGGGACGTTTATCACATGTGAATACAGATACGTTATAGTAGCGGTATACAACATAGAATTAATTTACTTTACGTTACCTCACACAGAAAACACCGTGGTGGGTAGGCTTGTTGTTGTTCTACCGAATTGTAAACACCTTAACCAACTACTCTGCTTCCGTGTCTATTCATTACTGTATAAACAAAACTAGTTTATTCTCTGTCTTTCTCACTCTGTCTATCTCACTCATTCTGTCACACAAGATTGAAATAAATATGTATGTATATAATACATGGGTGGTGAATTGTTGTACATGAGTTTGTTTCTGTGTAATTATGTGTGGTTACGTAACGTACAGAAGACTACGTTATGATTTATGAAAGTGTGTGTGTGTATTTAGCTGGAGTTTGCGTTAATGATGTTTAAAACACTTTTCATTTCATATTCTACTTGAACGAATCTGCTGCGTACCAGGACGACGGGTTCGTTACAAAGGTGAAACAAACTTCCATCTTCAAACACACCATTGTGTATATATTTGGGACTGTTTTGAATTCGGCAGAGACCTTTGAAATTACATTTCTATATATTATACAAATCATGAATGCTCTGACAGAAATTTTGGGCTTGAATTAAAATAAATCCATTTTTAAAAGTTAATAAAGGATATTTTGAATGAATAAAAATAGATATATATATATATATATATATATATATATATATATATATATGTATATATATATATATATATATATATATATATATATATATTTATACGCAACAGTGACAAAATGCTACGCAAGGAACTGTGACTACAATTTAGGATATCCTTCAGGAACAAGTAGTGCTTTTTTTAAGCGATGACTCGCACTTATAAAGTGAAATAAAATGTTTTAGTAGGTACGTTAAGACAAATGTAATTTTCCTACGTACGAACAAATGAAGAAGGAACGGACGAGTTAAAACAACGGGTGTCGTTCAACTTGTGAACTTTTGACCCGAGTACATTACATTAGGGATCTCGTTCACTCATTCTCACACACTACTTGCAAACTTTTATTTAACTATCATGCGCTAGACTATCCTTGTTTGTTCGGCAATGTAAATAAGAACCGACTACTTCAGCGAATGAAATATGTTGGGAATGTCAATTTCCTTTATACATCTCAGCCGTTGTCTAGTATTTCATTATGAAAACTAGTTCTTATAAAATGAATTTATTTGCCAAGTATGCAATTGCATTTTGCAAAAGTTCTACTTAAATTAAAGATGCGACGCAAAGATCTCGAGACGTAGACTATGCGGGCAACCTACCCGTATTGGCTGGTATGTATAACCTGAATTCTGTCAACGAAAAAAATCATCAAAAATATATATAAACACTAATATTCATTAACAACAGTTTCGTTCACCTTATCATCTTTATTTATTAGCATTTGAAATGGCAGAAGAAATACACAAGAATGAAATGTCTCAGACATATATTTCTCGTGAGCAGAATGGTATCAGGCGTTTAAACAGGAAAACATGGAAAATAAAAATATTTCAAGTGCAATTTCGTATCGCGGCACTCAAGGAGCAGGATAGCACTTCGTTTTTATTCGAAAGAATTCCAATACATTTCGGAGAACGTTCACAAGACCACGGGTAAACGCTGATGCATTACTGTGTGCCGGAGATGTCGAGGAACAGCATCTTGCAGAAATTTAGTTTGGTTCGGCATCGCACTTACTATCCAACATGCGATTTTATTCAAATTCAAACGGCCTCGTCAACGAAACGATCGCTGGAGCTTCGTAGAAGCACGTCAGAATGTAAATGCGATCGTGATTTAACCAGAATTTATAAAACCAGTACAATAATCTGTTCAATTGCATTGCGTAGTTCTGCAACACCGTCGAAATTTTTCCTCTTCACAACATTCAAACAACAATAGGTACACGTTTATTTTCTCTCCTGAATATCCTTTCATTATAAACTATATAATAGCATAATTATTACTGCAATTGTCGTTAGTGTAATAAGAAATATCAAAACTAGGAGATCATGTTTAGCGTTGACAGAAGTACGTGTTTATAATGTATTCTAAGCTTCACCGTTCAAACCATATTGTTTTACTTTATATTCTGTCAGAGTAGCAAACTGATAAAGTTAGTAAACAAAAAGTTTCCTCGCGAGTTCGATACGATAGTTCACGTATTCCCCTGTGGTAGATCAATCATCATTTTCACATCGAAATGTTCAAAGTCAGAAATTTTACGAATAAGAAAAACTCACATCGCAAAATGTGGCAAGGAGAGTTCACAGCAATATTTTAATGCAAAATAACTGTATGAAAATCAAACATTACCATGATCAGAATAAGCTCTATTTCCGTATTTGAGATTATAATATATCCTGCATTATTCGAGTGAAATTCTACAGTGCGAAATCTGACGTGAAATATATTGTAGTGTCGATGTTTCAATACACAACGTGGGCCACAATGCATCGACATATTTCACGCGGAGCACATGTGGTGTTTGAACTGTATTGCACATAAATAAATCAAAATCATATCCTATCATCCATCCGCGTGCGAGCGAGAAGTGTTTTTTTTGCGTTTTGCAGAGGCAGTGGGCACATCATTGCCAAGTGCATTAATCTTATGAGTGAAGAATTTGAAGTTGATTGATGGTTGTAGTGGTACGTGTGTTGAATTTACGAGAACTGTTGTTTTCCGCAGGCTGCGTGATTGCTGAGTGTGTGAATTGTTTTCTCGCCGGCGGAGTTTCGTGTTATGATGAACAACTCCCTTTGCCCGGAGCCGACCATGGCGTGTCATCGACAATTCGGAAGGAAAGAGCGAATGCATTGGAAACTGCGTGCTCGACTGGTAAATGATAATATGACACGAACATGTTGTTACATGAACTCGCCAACGTGGAATGTACTAGCTAATAATCAGAATGGATAGTTGGTCTTTGTTCAATGCTCGTTAGCAACTTCAGTCAACACTTTTCATGCATGGACGATAAATCAGTCAATTGAAACGGTCAGATAAATTCGGCATGCTGAACGACTTTATTTTTATGTCTACATTTATGCTGGTGAAATTTATTTCCCAATAATTAAGTAACACGTGCGAAGTTTGGAAGAAAATTACTGTTTGCTGTATTCCCTAGTTACAGGTATCGCGTTTAACTAGAGAGATACAATATATGGTAAAACATCGATTATTTATAATGAAAATATAGTATTTAGCGGATATAAACTGTGGTAACCGAATGGTCCCTGGGTATTTGGCCGCTGTGAGTATATACCGTACACATAAAGAGCAAGAGAGAGATAGAGATAAATGCGCCACAGGAGTAAAAGCGTAACTCACTGGCCAACTTGCCATTATTGCTTCTATATAAGCACAAGTGCTGGCTCATTTTGCGATAAACGAATTTTTTTCAGTTCTTGCTGACCGCAATATGAGTATTACGTCGCCCGTTCCATGGCGTCTCTCAGAATAGAACCATTGTCAGGAAATCTTTTCCAAAATGGTCAGACTCGGGATTAAGCAAATATAGTTTAGCTGCCAACGTTTGGACAAAGTTTGATGAAACTGTTATTCTTATTGTTTTATTCCTAAATTCAGATAAACATTATGGATACATATTTGATGCATTTCTTATAGATAACAGAATAGTTTTTTTTCTGGCAATTATTGTACTTCATTCCAATAACATTTTACTTTTATATCGCTATATAATATGTAGTGACGTTAAAAGAAATTTCCTAACTACTGTAAAAGAATGCTAAATGATTAATTATTATGCACACCGGCAGTGCGCTGTACTGCCAGTGAATTTAATAAAACATGCTGTAACGCTGGCCGTTTTTTTATCCCTTTGTCTATAGGTACTGTGTGAGAAACAACGGAATAAAGACAAAAGCGCACTGAAAATTCTATGCAAATGTAATTCTTTCAGTATTTTTGTATAACTGGCTACTGTACGTGTCCTTCTGTTACTTAAATTTTCGTGCTGGTCCCGAATGAATTATCACATGAAACAGCTTATATACATTTCATTATAAAAAAAAAAAACAGTTGTATTCATTTAATATACGTACACTAAGTTTATTAATCGTATGAGCACATTTAAACACCTATTCAATTTCAGCTTACCACATGAGAATATGGTATAGAAATATCTTTGTTTTCGAGCAAAAAAAAAACGTAAAATTATTTAATGAAGTGACACTTCAGCTATTACTTCTTCGCTAGACAGGATCTACTTTGGTTTTTTTCTTAACCTTGGAGCAAACAAGTTCTCATTCTCACAATATACAAGCACGCTAAATTCCAGACCAATATATCAGCCGTGAGTTATTGTAGCAAGACAAAAAAAAATATGAAACCAATTTATCGTCACTGTTTCTCTTGAAATTGAGAAATACTGTTTGCTGTGAGATCAAGAAATATAAAGGTAAGTTTGTTATTTTCGACTATAATACACTAGTTTCTACTAGGAAGATATTCTTGCATTTACGAGACGCGCTACTCGCCTTTCAGTTTATACCCGTTAATTGAAAATGCAGAAAGATTCGCTAACTTCTCTAGCGCAGCTATACACGTGTAATTCCCAGACTGGTATGTATGGTAATTAATTTATTAATTAATGCAGTTCCTCGAGGAGGAGTAAAATATTAGTGAAAACGCTTTTACGGTCTGAAGCCGGGAGGGAATGTTAACGGTAAAGTTTGAAACTCTTAATAGAATTGCATCGATTATCCTCGAATAATTGACTGGCATTAACACTCTGTTCTTACTGATGTGTGCTGCATCTTAGCACGGTAATTCATTAGGGAAAGTGAGATTTCAAAGTGCTAGTTGTTCTTGCGACTGAATTCAAATAGAATTTAGACTATTGTCCTCACCCAAGTTCCATTGTAACTGTCAAGTAATCCGCGGAACATTTTCTCCATAGACTTCCTTCGTTCACAGCACATAACCTCCCGTAACAATTAGACAAGTAAAGAAAAAAAATTAACAAAGCAAATATTGTACGATCAGCGTTAGTTTCGTGTTAACAATGTTTTTGTATTTCTATCTAGGCAAATTCAAGTTTACTTTTCGGAAATTGAATTTGTTGCAAATTGGTTTTTGGTTTAGGAGATTACGAAGCATATTTCGCGATCAAGTTCGATAGGGAATTGTAACATTTGTTACGAGAAGTTTCTCCTACACAAATAACAAGACAAACTTTCAGGTTCTCAGCCTGATCTGTTCAGTTGGCAATTCTGCTCGAATAGTCTGCGTTCATTTTTATATTTCATGTATGAAAACGGTAGCAAGATGTTAAATCTAATATTCTCCATTAAAATGTATATTTAATCATAAAGAAATTATCTCTAACTGAATGAAATGAAATTTCATCACTGCCTTAACATTTCGGAACTGTAACGCGAATGCGAAAAATTGCGCATGAAAAAAATTACCAAAACCATTCGAGCGCCAATTTGAGCGAGCAATAAAAAAGGACGACACATACATCTTTTGAGTATATATATATATATATATATATATATATATATATATATATATATATATATATATATGAAGGAAAATTCTTTACATCAGCGGATCACATTGAGCGCGTTCGTGCTCATGAAAGCGAAACATTGACTCACCTTATAGTGACCGAGATCCGTAACTGAACAACTGAGCACAGCCTCACGACCCACAGCTACTGTCACGTTCTGAATGGGCCCCGTGAAACCCGGGTCTGCGTCGGTGTAAGATGGAGCCAGGGCCGGACTGTATCCTGGAGCGGACGGCCCTGGAATAGCGGGCACTTCCACTGGAACAAACACATTTGTCATCAATTGGGTACGGGTTAAAGTGTCAGTCGATTTTACATTCGCAGCTCGAATAGCCGCCTGTCACACATTGTCATTTCCGTCAGAGAAATGGATAAGATAAAAGAATACAGACACACACTGTAAGGAATAGATCCATGGATATTCTGTTTAACAAGATATGTTTATCTTGATCCAAATCCACCGTATGCGAAGACGACATCACGGAAATTGTAAACTTTGAAGGATATACAATATTCTAGGATCATCCTGACATTTTATTTTCAAACTTAAATTAAAAACAAATATAGTGGTGTATAATTATGTGGAAAATTGATTTTAATATGCAATTTGAAATTATGCAAATAAGCTTAAGCTACGCTGCAAAGAAATTAGCATCATCTAATGAAAAATCATTAATATACCGCCTTTATTCAATTTTACCAGAACTCAAAATTAAATTTTGAAGACGCGTAATTTTTGATGAAAATTACTATAACTGGATTTCAGAAAGTTGGAAACTGGCAAATGGTTTGTTTTTTTCTGGCGTACACAACGTACACACCGGCATTTATTAGCATTTGTGGTAATCTCTCAAGAATAATTCATTTCGCTGTGGTTTTTTGTTCTTAAATGATAAATGCGGATTCCTGAGCTTTTGTACATTTTATATTTATCCGCCCAACTGCACTAGCCGACAACACGGATTACTTACGTGTTTCAAATGTAAAAACTTCGTATAACAGTAACAAAAAGAATCTTTAATGCATTCATTTTTTAGTCGACGCTCTGCCGTGTTAAAAATTTATATCTGACATATACGTACCTGCTGACATATTTTATATGTTTGTTGAAATATTACCATTTAGAACCTAACAAATCCTATTCCCTTCTGGAAGCGTAAAAGATATATGTATGTGTAGTTAAATAATCGAAACAGTTCCACGAACAATCTCTCCGGTTGACAAGAGTGACATTGAAGCATTAATAAACAATACAGTCTCTATGATTTCATGCTAACAAATATTCATTACTTTGTTGGTTGTTCCCAGATTGAGTAAAGATGGTGTAGGACTAAAGGAATGTGGACGAGAGGGAGTATTGTAAAAGGAACATGAATGCCTGGCAACGATTCGCTAAGGTTATTTCCCCAAGGTGACGTCACAGCTCGACGCAATTCATAACTTAATAACACGCCCACTGTGATATCCGGTGAGGACAGGCCGTGCAACCGGATGCTGATGACTTATGTATGTATACCGGACGTGTCAAGTGTGCGGCAAGTAGCAATCATTGCTTAGCCAAGTGATGAAGGTTTACGTAAAGATTTCTACTAACATGTACGTCCAAATCAATCAACTGAATTGAAACGAACACGCCGAGCTCCGGCAGAATACTCTTGCAACCCGCAATGTACGCAGAACGTATAGCTTGTGAACAGTTTTCCATTACTACTTTTTTGCATTTCAAATCAAATCTGTTCTTCAAGTTGATATAACGTTTAACGTAAACTGACACAGAGCTCTGCTTGATTGATGTTCAGCAGGAAATGTTATTGATTTAAATTCACCAATAAATAGCATACACACAATACAAGAAACATGTCCATCACAATTTATATATTCCCTGTTGATACAATTAGTGTCAGTACCTATTCGATTACTGTACAATTTTATAAGTAAAGTAATAGTTTCAATTGAGGTACACGCATTTACGAAAGGCGACGTAACGCAGTCTCTTCGAATTGTGAGACTTTATTAACTACGTCTTGTTTGGAGGGCAATATAAATTTTATTGCAGCTACACAATGCAATACCCCGCCCTCCTCAGTTGATGCAGGAAAATAACACTATTGCGTTTTATATTACCAAGTACAATTATACCAAAACATAAAATCTCTACACTTAAAACGTCAACTGTGAAACTACTGTTTCGTACATTACTAAATCATTCTGCAAGTAAATTAATATTTAAACAAATAAGTTGAAAATGCAGTAAACATACGCAGTGAATGTTTTGTGGGACAATATTCCATTCAAGTTTGTGAAGTACAACTAATTTATTCACCCGAGTTAAACATGGAATCTCTCTTTATACGTGAAATAAAATCATTTAACTTTCTGCATATTCTTTTACAAGTACAATGGTAAATTATTTTATTTTATCTACCATTTATCTACGAGAAAGTAGTAATTTCATTTCTAGTTTTCGTTGTTATGCTTTCAAAGTCAAGTGTTTTCTTTGTAAACACAGACATTTTTACTAATACATAACATACTGACCAACGATAAATCGTCTACGGGTAGTTATGATAGTGAGGTATTTGCTGCACATGGTATACTAGTGCAAGTTGGTGGTTTCTTTTATGAATGTCAGAGAGTTGTGGTGCCATAAAATACAAGGAAGTATCTTGATCACGTGGCAGCGGCTTGTACAGTCGTAACCATTTAAAATGTAAATAGGCAATTCAAGAGTAAGATATAAAAGCAGAGAATGTGTCGTAAAGTTGGCATTTTTACTAGGAAAGTCCCGGATTGCAAGTTTGTAATGTGTACACATAAAACTGTTATTGTCAACCTAATATTCATGGGTCATAAGCTACCTATAACAAACGAGGTCCATGGTGTCGCCTGCTAATTCATATTCTGTAGCAGTAACAGCAGTAGTAGTAGTGGTCGTAGGTAGTATCGTGCGAACGATATCCCCAAGATAGTGCAGCGACAAGGGAGATACTTCAGCAACTAGAGACTAGAGGTACGTACTAGTAACACACTCCAAGCCAACTGCTCCACAACTCCCATTTAACCTATAACTCTGGCCGGAATGCACGGAGGAACAATGCTGTAAACTCCATGTCAGTCCGGAGATCCGTCCATCCTACTGTAACCCGCATTTACGTCCAGCAGTCCCCAAACAATGAGCCTGCAATCCTACTAGATACCACAGGCTAATATCCATGCAAACTATAATACAATTGAAATATAAGGACGAAGAAGGAATTTCAACTAGCAACTAGAGTTACAGGAATCAATATGTCCACTTGGATATTCATCCTTAACTAATTCAGGATCATAAAGATGCACAACTGTACTAATATAGTAAATTTAGTTTATGTTACCAACGTCAGATTGTAATATTTAAATGAAATAATCAAACTGGTGAAAGAATTGTCCAACTATCAAATTTACCAGTTCCAATTTACAAAGGATAATAACAAGAAAGTTTCTGAATAATGTCGAGGCCCATTATCATCGTGCACATCGCCATTATACAGCAATGCGAGCAGAAGCAGAGATACTCAAACAATCCGCAACTAGTGATGTGATTAGGATGAAGTGGATTTATGCTGGAGCATAATTTAATTACATAATGCATGTAGATTGACTGCTGTACTCTCGTATCTGACCTACGTAACTGAATTTAGCAATGCTGAATGGATGTAACATATTGGTTGGATAATATCATTATAGAATTTGACACATTTGTTTCGGTTTCATTCGTTTTGCTGTCCAGTCGTTAAGTCAACATATATATGCAATAAATAGAGCAGAGAACATGTTTATTTAACCGTAAATATTATCGACCAGTCAACAAATACTGGACCTGTGGACAGTTACTATAAATTTCGTGATTTTCAGGACCCATATACAGCAGAATATGTTGGTTTACTGAAATGTCGTATGAATATTTGATTCAGATTTGAATGCAGTTGATATAAATATGTAGAATTATAAACACATTAATAACATCAGAATTATCTTCTTTTTTTCTTCTAGGATCGTATAATGTCTTACTGTCTGAGAAAACGTTCCAAAATGAACTAGGTAAAAGTCAAAACTACGTTTTGTTCCATACAGGTATTAAGATAAAATAACATTATAGAATGTAAACAACAAATCCAGCGAGGAACCACATTCTCAAAATACATTATTCATGACCATACAATCCAATCTCTATAATTTCAGTACCATAATACACACTTTGAAGTAGAAATAACCTTTACCAACAGATTTACAGCACGCAAATACCATATTGTGTTTGATCTGGCGAATAAAAAGCTGCCCAGTTTTTGAAAATACCCTATTCATTTATCGCGCATTTCTTCTGCATTCACATATATTTAACGTTAGTCTTTTTATTTGAGATTTTATCCAAGAGCTTTGATACCAGTTTTCCAGTTGAACAGCGATATCTGCCAAGTCTTTCTTTTAGCAAAACGTTCGTTGCAGATAAGGAACTAGTTCGGAAGCTGTGTTAGTTATTTTGAATAGGGTAATATTTCAAGCTGCCACTGGAACTTTACAATATACTCGTAAATTGAAATTATTCCACTGCCATTCAAGAACTTCTGCATGACTACTTAATAACTTTGCACCTTCTATAGTGAACAACGCAATTATGTGTTACCCCCTTCAGCAAGAATAGCAGCTATGCAATTCACAAAGTTATGTACTGAAGAATTAGTGTGTGATACAGGTCTTAGTTTACTCTATTGCATTGAATGCATACGTAAATGTGTTGATGCAGTGCAAAGAACAAATAAAACATATTCCACCGCATGCTTGCAGCAAAGATACGATGATAATATCATGTACAATTAAACCTGAGTTTGTATGCGAGTTCCACTTTAACCACACAGTGCACATATAACTCTGTACGTGTCCACAGTGAAATGAATACCTGGTAATATCTTTAGGCCTTTAATGTTACAAGAGCCTACGATGCGGTTGAACAGTTAACCTGAAAGTTTTAAGACTCAATTCTGAAACTATCCAAGTTCAACATTAGAATAACGCTCATTACAATACATTTTTATAACAGTTCTTGTTGGTGGAACTTTGTAATGACATTTGCTCTATTCCCTTTAGGCGAGCAATTTATTTTCTTGTGGGTAGAATGTTAAATTTACGCAATGTGCAGTTTATTTCAAATAATAGCTCAGTGTGTGTGCCCTAACCGGTGTTGAGAGATAAGAAAGAAACATATTTCAAGTGTGACTGCCATTTTAAGACTGTGTCGCATTTACAACAATGTTTCTTCATAACTGCAGTTCGTGGAAGCAGATATATTAAATAACATTCTAGTTGACGTATTATGTTCCTACACGTATTTAGGAGGCGGGGGGGAATTATCAACAAGTGGTAAGATCTTAACGAGAAGGCAGGAACTAACATCTCCACACAATATCATTTTGATAATATTGTTAATCTCTTTCTTACAACACGTGATTATGTTTTTAGTTATGGCGAACTATAATTTTGTAACGGTTTCCTTCGTTGTCATGTGCCACATTGAGTGATAATCATTCTAGCAAGCAAGATACATATTCGTTATATTTGCCAAGATATTATATTTACCCTAGATGGATTGGTTATTCAAACAGGTATAAGAGTATGGTGTTTTTAGGCGGAATGGATTCATCGATGATGCCAGCGAAGGGTTTTACGCAGAATGTTTCATTTCCGTCGGCACGTGATGATCGGCAAGGTACCAATTCCGCGGTAGACGGAAACTGAGAAAACCATCTCAGCATATCCGATTTTCTTCTCTTTCCGCGAAGCTATGAAACGGTTTTTCGCTCGACTGACTCGGCAAAATCCGCATCGTGACGTCACGACACTGCACTCAACGGCATCTCGTCACAGGAAACCGAACTGAAACGGGCATGGATGCTGTCCAATCAAATCCTTGCCATTCAGAAGAAGATTTCGGCTTACTAGACAATTAATCTAATGCTTAGAATACGCTGTTTACAAGCAAAATCTACTTTATTTCCATGTGACGGCCGTCCTACATTCTCCCTTACAGATTCGCCTCTATCTGTTGATCTTAATGGAAAAGATATCAGAGTTTTGTGTTCGCCAGTTCCAACATTGTTCTACTGCCAACATAATTCCATCACCCGTTGTTCACTTTTTAATTGCGTTTTTACTGATTTCTTTCTCGATAGAAACTAAAAGTTAATTCAATATTCAATTATTGAAACGAATGTTCGTTTTTAAATAACATATATTCACGGACATATTAACTCGTACAAATGGAATAATATTTGATGTAAATCCGGACTTTACGTCAGTAAACCTGGACTAAATGCTGTTGCTAAATGTCATATGGGATGTTCTAAATATAGACATTATATGAAAAATATTATCGCAGGTGATATTTTCAAATAAGGGTTATGCGACATATAGCAGGTAAAAATGGAATATTCCTAAAGAATATATATTTATTTATATATATATATATATATATATATATATATATATATATATACATATTTATATATTATTACAATCCCATAATTTATTTATCATTTATTTATATCGTCTAATACACATTTCCCCATTCAAGCAAAGTATACCACAGACGGACAGTGCATTACTAACTATAAAATTAACGTTTCTCATTGTGTATATAAATATTATGATTATTCATGTAGCGTGATGCACAAGGGATGTAAATATTTTATTAGATTTACTTTACATGCAAAACTACAAAACCCACGTATACACAATGCAACCTTAACACGGAATTACACAATGAATATATCATGATATTTTCATTCTATATATACATACAAAGTGTGTCTTTCGCGTTGTCTAGCCAAAGAATTATAATGTAAACACACAGTTCATTCATTGCTTGCGTATGTGATCTTTGAAAATAATGTTCTGCTGACACACTGTGTACATTGTCACCTCTCAACGACGCTAAACAAAATATTGTCATACAATTTTACATAGTGTTTGGTTTATGATCGAAAGAAAATTATGTTTGCTGCAATTTTCACGTTTTCTCCAATAGAATAACATTAATATTATCATTGGTAACTATGATATATTTATGTGTAAGAATTGCAAATAATGAAATCAAAACACGATACAAGTGTTATTTATTTGAACATTGCTATATGTCAATATTATATTCGAAAAAACATAATCAGAATGGTCAATAAAGAGCGGGCGTAATATTGGATAATGTGAAAATTTCAGTGATAGGCGACACAAATATTGTTATATCTGTACCAGCTCATAAATAGCAGCTTATTGCTTTTACCGAAAGAATTTGCCCTAGCAGTCTGGCATCAATAATTCTAAGTGGTTTCGGAAGCTCTGTTATCCAACACATTACTACACTGCCGATATTGGTTTTCAGATTTGTGACCGTTGGATAAAAGTCATTAAGTCGCAGGCAAAAGTTACGAATATGGTTATTCAGAAAACATAGTTTCGGACCATGTAGTGACGATAAATCTAACTTAGGAATATGCAAAGAAAATAAATCTCGTAAAACTGATCTTTGTACGTTAAGATATCTTTCGATGTCCGTATATAGAGTTCTGGACTGAAAGAGTTTGCTAGGAAATATCGACACACGCAATATCACGAGTTGCCGACTCTAGTTATGAAAATCGATGTGAAATGTACGAGAGTAGAACTAGCAAGTATTCAAGTCCGACATCAGGTTGAAACATACCCCCCAATTTGAAACAAAATTATTAACTTTCCAGTAGAATTGAAAGGGCATAAACTTTGTGTAAGATCCAAGTTTAGGGCCGCTATTAATTACAAGCCGCCAAATAGTAGTTACATGCCTGCAAATGGCACCAAAGTATTGACAATATACTGTATTAATAATATAGTTCAACTCACTGTGTTACTATCGATGTATTATACATAACTGAATAGCTTCTCAAAAGAGTTTATTGTAACGTTTTCAGGAGAAATCTTTATTGGATTTATTAATTCGGATATACGTATGTACATTTATTTTAGAAAATGTTCTTTTAAATAACTATAGTCCATTAAACGACATTAAAAGAAATCGATTATTTTCGATTTGACAAAGGAATTCGTACAGTGTACTTTATTTACATGTTTCAGTATAGAAAGCGAGACATTTAAGTGCATTTTAACCGACGGAAAAGAAAAAGAAGATCCGGTATCATTTGTACAGCACACGGGAGACCGATAGTTCAGTGTTCAGTAACGGTGTGTCTGTTTCGATCGTATCGGCGATATAGTAGATTTAGATGACACTTCCGAATCGAAATTTGGTTGAATCTGTATGCATCGTAGAACGCGGGTTCAGCTAGTTCTGGTCCAACGTAATTACACGGATAATGGACTAACTTTTCCGTTTTCTTTTTACAATAAATACAAGTTCACCCGGTCTATTGTTCCGGATAATTTATAGAGGTTTCTGCGCAGGATATAAGCGAATACAAAAGATACCCGCCACCAGAATACATTGCTTTTGTTTCTTTACCTTTAATAGCGAACCTGGTTGCAAATAGATAGCCATGCAAAATAATACAATTTTGTTTATTTTTAACTCGGTGCACCATGAAAATATGTTTCCTTCACAATAACTCTGTACTTTCATTGTTCACACGCTAATGGGCCGAGTAGTTTATAGTTTATCTGGATGGTAGATGAGGAATGTAGAGGGAATATTATCGATTTCAGTCAGTAGAATTAATTGACTCGACATGTTTGTCGCGTACCGAAGATGAATAAACCGTTAAGTTATATGACCGACAAAGCAGAGGAGTAAGTTTACCTTTATGATTAGTAAACGTTCTAGCGAAGCAAATAACTAACCGCACTCGAACACAAATTTGTGACGTATGAAATACGAACCGTTGCACCATGTTATATATTAAACCACATATTTCATCGTATAAATCCCGCGCACAACCATTTATCTTATGCATATTGCACCGATATTAGTTCATCCAAACTGATATGTTACTCTACTATGTTATCCATAGATGTAAAGCTAGATACATGTACACATTGAACTCAATATTTGCAGCCAAAAACGAAAACTATGTTAATAATTTCATAATAAGAGAATTTCTTCTTCTTCCGTAAAGGATCTTCTCTTCGATCGTAAAGTTTTAAAGACATTAACAAACGGGAAGGTAAAAGAAAAGGAACTAGCAAACATAAACTATGGTATGTTGGGGATCATGCGATATCGTAGAGCTGGCTCATTGGTAAAACTGGCACGTAAACATTGGCCAGTGATCCTGTTCTGTTCTGTAGTTGTTGTAATGAACCCCGTTGGTCCATCCCGTTGGACGTCGGGACATCGAGGCTACCCCCTACCATCCGAGCGTTTAACTTACTATCGCCAGTTGTCACCAACTGCTACCCGGTAACGACTCGGTTGCCGGAGCAACGGCACAAACTGCTTGTTTTACAATGAACAATTTACATGGCTTACATGGAATGTCACATATATTTCACTATTTTTACGAGTACAAACTCTATTTCTAGCGTGCATGTTTGTTTTGCGAGATATTTTCTGGCAACAAATAGTAGCCACTGCTATGAACACTGCAAATTGTCGAGATATTTTGCATTCTGCATCGAGTTTGACGTGCTTTTTATTTTTTTTTTCTACTTTGTACACAAGAGTAAGTATAAAAACATGCATAGTTGCAAGGCAGATATGGTGATCGCGGTTATCTGCTTATATACTTATTTTGAAAAAAGTCCAAGGTAGCTCGTTTGAACATAACAAGTTATGCACCTGATCTTCTTTGTTCTTATTTCAACCAATCTCTATTCTTATCATTTTTAATACAAACTCTCTAATCTAATGTAGAATTTTCTTACATTTCAGCGCAACATTCCACAGACATCCTATTGTCCGCTCTATAAACTTCTGGAACGGATGGATCACACATTATTATCCAGCTGATTGCACTTGAAATCGCTGAGTAGAGCTGGTATCATTTATCTTAATCGAACTGAACATCTTCTATAGATATTATAAATTTCCTGACCCAGATACTAGACTTCAGCTTGGCGACTTCAAGCATAACACAAACAAAAAAATGATACAGAACTTTTAAGCACAAAAATAACCGTGATTTCTAGTTTATGATATAAAAACATTTGAATGAAACTAGATGGAGTATTTTTAAATATACTTTTTATTCATCATGTTTCATACCATGAATTTTTATGGATAGAAATAAATAACAACGGTTTCGGGTCGGCCTGAAGTGTATCACGGCTTTACATATTTATGTTCCTTGTGCGGCAAAATGCTTTTAAACAATCCTTCACCACGTCGTTAGTTTGTAAACGTTGCTGTCTGAGCATAAAAAATGAAGTTGCTCTCTTGCAACATAAATTCACATCACCGCGCAAGGCAAGCCAACTATTTTGGATTATTTTCGTTCACGACCAAACTGGTAATTTATTGCACCTGACAGGAGAATTTTTAATCGTTGTATAATAACAACACATTCATGTAACGCAACTATGTGTATACTTTACGTACGACACAACTTTCAAATATGGAATTTAAACTTTACAAATTGTTCATGTGTTAATAAGATACAAATTATTTTGTAGGATAACGCATGTGTAAGATGAATTTTGATTCTACGTAAACTTGAGTGTACTACTTTTGCAACATACTCAACCTTGCACTTGACGTTGACTTCAGCTTCCACTTAAAGAAACGTCAAAGCATTTTAGTATAAACTTCACGTTATTAATAATAATGTAGCATAAAATCCATAGTTATTAATTAACTATAATGTTGGTGCATATCAACTGAGACGTCTCCAGCAGAAAGGATATATAAAATGTATACATTGTAGAAATGATACACGGGAGACTGAGAGCATAACATGATACCATCGCACTGCACTCGAGATGAACTACGTACTTTAAAAATAGTTTCAAGTTCATTTGTTACCAACACGGCGAGACAAAATAGACATGTACTTTATTTTTATCCACGGCAGATGTTTGCGGTGATGCTGCAAGGCCTGTAAACAAGCCGAGATAAATTAGTGTGATCTTCTTGGCCAGGTTAAGTAAGCCACCTGGCTCAGAATATATGTGTCCATGTCAATGTTGAGCAGCGTTTAGGTTGGTTAGAAGCTTGTAACTTGGCGTTTATAGGTCATTATTTTATCGCACACAAATAGTACCGTATCGTATAAACGTTCTAAATCTCGACGCGATTATCGAATAAATCATTTGATAAATGCGAACGGACGAAAAAGTCGATGCAGCCAGGAAACATAATGGCCATAAAGATTATCTGCATGGACATGTGAAGCGTTCGGGGCACATCCATAAAACTTGGAAGACAATACACAGCCCAGTTGCGTTGGTGAAACGGAAATGCGATTTCAAGTGTCCACTTACCGCTTCCATCCGCTCGACATGTAATATTGGCTCTATATTATTTTCTCTGCAAACAACGCCGCCTGCAATACTGAAAACCTTCTTCGCTGGACGGTTTTAACTTCGTAAACTCAATTTAGAAGATGTGTGTCGCGGTTTTATCGCTGTATTATCTCATCACGAATTAAAATGAATTACGAACAGTGCAGACGTGTTTCTTCAGTTCTAATGTTACACTCCTGAGACAACTATTGCAACCAAGTGCAGATATTATTTACTTTGTCTATTCCAGTGGATATAACAGAATTCACCACTTACATATCTACATTCACTCTACGTTACATATATTCGAAGCTATCAGCAAAGCTGAAATAGGACGTATAAAATATGTTCATCTGCATGGGATAACATTCATATGTCGTCAATTCAATATTATAGTTTAGTTGTTTCATCATATATAAAGTCATGTTGCGATCCAGTTTACGGCGTAAATAAAATTTATGTACGTACTCGCGGTATCTATTGCGGGAATCGCAAAGAGTTCTAGAAAGTTTACGATAGCAGCATTTTATCATTCGCATATCTACCGATCGTCTGAAGGCGTGCTTCGAACTGCAAGAGCACTTATGTTTCTCTGCAGCCGAGTGCCCCGGCAGAACCTCGTAAAATATGAGGAATTATTTGTCAAAGCCCGCGCTGGTACTCTTACTATCGCGCTGAAGAGTCATTAATCACCGCGGTGCGGAAACCTACCAAATGTTTATTTCCATTTCCCCGAATCACATTTGAATAAATTGTATTGCGATATTTCCTCGTCACCTTGAAATATAGGTAGCACTGCATCTAGCATCTCTCACCCCAGTTACGGAACGAGACTCGTAAATCAGTATTTGCATATCGTTTCAACTATTTCCATTTAACAAGGCAGAATTTGTTATTGACAGTCGGCCAGCGTAGCTATAAATACTGTACTGAAATGGTACTACACACTGTGTTAATGAAGTAAATTAACGTTAATCCAATACTAGCAATTCACCAACTCTACGCTCGTGTTCCACAACATGATCATACGAGTACATTTCACATGTAACATATAACGTAGTCTAAATACCTCTTAGCGTCTGTTATTCGAATCAAACTGATACAATCATCACAACACAAGTAACTTCATAAATAAATAATCCTACTCTGCTACAATTATGCATAGAATATTTGCTAGCTTATGCTGCTACTCGCTCAGTGCAGAATATTAAACAATAGATTTTCGCAAAGCTCCCGTGCCGAGTGCACTTATAAAAGTTGGTTGTACCGTGGAAGAGACGACGAGATACCTACCGCTAATATTCCGTTTCTATTTGAACGTGTGTATAATCCAAGCTAAAAGTGGTATTATAACGTAAAGTGTTCAGCATGATAATGAAACTATTTCTATACAAATCGGATCTGGTAATACCGGTCGAGTTGCTCAACTGTTTGATATATGCGAAACATCTACACTATCTCAGTACAGCATGCTTAAATGTAGATTCGTCTCTAGCTTCTACATAAAAGTACTAGAAGAATTACATACAAGTATTTAAGTAAGAGAAAACTACACTGAATTTCTTCAACAGGTTCTATTAAAATATAAATACCATGAAGAATGAATGTTGTCCTAGCACGACATATGTATCTTGTTCCAATATGGAAATTCGGTTGCGATAGAGAATATTTATCACAATTTTTTTAAAAGAGAAAAAGAATATAAATGAAATATTAAATATTCTGTATCTACAATTCAATTTTTTTTCCTTTCCACAAAAAACGAATGCGAACCAACAGACGTATGTTTCCGAATATGTAGAACGAGAATTTACGTTAAACCAAAATATTCTTCTTGTGAAAATATCAAATATCGAATGGAAATGTATTGTTAAAGAGAAATAATTCATGAGGATGAAAAAGGAATATAATTTACATAACTATTCGACTGTCTAACAGATCTAATAAAATGCAATAATAAGATTTCATTCAAAATTCCGCTCAGAACATGGTTTGCTTTTAAACTTACAGGGAAAAGAAAGTTTTCTGTTGTGTAAAATCGTCGTTATAAACCAGGTTGTCGGAAATTGTCTGCTTTAGACGTCTTTCGATCCAGTTTGAAAAGTTCCTATATCTAAATCGAGAAACTTCCTGTGACTCTGTCATGCTATACTACTAATAATGACGAACATAACAGGTATATATATATATATATATATATATATATATATATATATATATATATATATATATATATATATATATATATATATATATATATATATATATATATATATATATATATGCATATACCGGTGTCCCAAGAAATCAGGGACATAAGAAATTAACATGTAAATATACTTCTGAACAATAAATTGTAGAGCAAAAGTACAAATAAAAAAGTTGTTCCGAATTAAAAATTGCATAGTGTGATGCCATATTCAGTGCTCAAATATTTTTGAATATCATGTAAATCAAGTTTGAAATATTGCATTAGTAGGTTATGGAACAAAAATTACATTTATTTTTGTTAATTACAACAACAAATAATCAAAACAGCGCGTTTTTGTTTCACGACCTCCTAATCTGTTATTAAAATGTAGTATTTCAAAATTGATTTACACGTCATAGATTATAGAAACATATCTGAGCATTAAATATGGCATCGTGTTCTGTGGTTTTTAATTCAACAACTTTTCCATTTACACTTTTGCTCTAAAATCATGATTTTTCTATATTTACATGTTAATTCCCTATGTATCAGATTTCTTGGGACACCCGGCATATATCCCTACTGAGTGTATTGATGTATGTACATTAACAAGTAAAGCTGACGAGCGTATTTGTAGGTACACCGCGCGATATGTTACAAGTACACAAATTACGCGAGCAAATAAAGTTACATGCTAGCAGAGGCACCAGCTTGTTAATTACGACAAAATATCACATTGATTCGTTTGCATTTCTACCAGAAATGAAATTTAGGTCAAAATTCAGATAAACATTTGCGATAAAAGGAAATAAAACTGTGAGCTTCCAGAAAGAATTTACTTCATATTTTTGATTACTGAAGTTGCAATACAAACTTACACATTTTTATATCCGTACTCTGGGGAAATATCTGACTTTTTAGCAAAACAGAAAATAAAACTCTACGAGCAAGTTAATATTTAAGTTCATCACATTCCGTTTTAGTTTACCTTTCGAAACGAAAATCATATTTAAAATATTTAAATATCTCTTGCTGAAGTTAATTCGTAAAAAAAAATTGTATTTCTCGTAATTACATATATATCTCCGAAGAAATCTGGGACATAGCGAATTAACATTGAAATAAAGAAATATTGTGATCACTTCTGAACAATGCATTTTAGAGCAAAAGTGTAAATAAAAAATTGTTCATAATTAAAAACTGCATAATATTATTCAACGTTTAAATGTGTTTTTGTAGCGAGTAAATTAATTTTAAAATCCTTATATGTATTTAATGACAGATTAGGAGGTCATGAAACAAAAACGCCATGTTTTGATTATTTGTTGTTGTAACTAACAAAAAACATGCAATTTTTGCTCCATGACATCCTGATCTGTCATTGAAATGCCGTATTTCAAAATTTAACAACTTTTATATTTACATTTTGACTCTAAAATGTAGTGTTCAGAAGTAATTAAAATTTTTCTCCTTTACATGTTAATTACCTATGTCCCGGATTTCTTGGGACACCCGGTATATTCTAACACTGAAATCATTTGAATAAAATTTGAGGGTTTTCATTCTTAGCATCCAAAATCGTTATGAAGAGCTCGGTAATTTGACTATGGGTGTCGACGGAGCCTGAAGGCCGAAGTCAAGCTTTTACTGCTTTCCCATCCATTCGAGGACGATTTAACTAGTGCCAAACATGAGGTTAACACTGACTTAAGGGTTGTAAACGAAGTAGAGTTATCTCTAAGACAGGCTGCGGGTCAGACTCATTGCCTCGTCGTTGTGACCAGTAATGGTTCCCGAAGGATAAAGATCTAACTGCCAACAAATGTGTGCGTGAGTGTGACTGTGAACACAGCAGCAGCAGCCGCAGGAGGAAGAGGAGGTCTAACGGATAGTTCTGCCTGTCTGAATGTGTGGGTGCGTGTCCAGTATAGGTTTCTGCTGCGTTTTCCTTTTATTTGCCCTCTGTGGCTGCGTTGACATTTATGTGCCGTAAGATTCTCCAAACTCTTCGAACTTTACGATGTTTTGTTCAAAAGAAGTCGATAAAGAAGTGATTTCTAAACAGCGACAATGGAAATCACTATTATCCGTGTTACAGGATTCGTGTTTTTCATAGTAAAATGTTATTCGAGATTTCTTCAGAACTTGCATAAAATTCTTCTCTCCAGCTTGTACTTTTCTTTCGACATGAATATATCTGTACTTCTTTCAGTTGGAATTTTAATTAAAACCTAGTTTAAATGGAATGAAATTTTACTTTATGAAGATCAGAAAATAAGTGTTAATAACAAATATTTGTTGTGAGATAAGTTGGAAACTTTTCACCCTTGGAAATGTCGATGTTTGAACAAAGTTCTAAGTATTTCATCCAGTTCAGCACTGCCATAATATAAACAGATTGGCAGCAAACCACTTAGGAGGGTTTAGTGAAAAATAAACAGACGTGTACATAAAATGTACAACTTTACTTCAAACTTTTATCTTTTACTTTTTTATATCCAGTCTCTTTTTTTGTAAATTGGTGAACCTCACGTTCACACACGGTATTTAACGTTAACCATATTAGAGCAAGATCAATCAAAATTTATGATGTAACATGTAGACGTTGTTCAGAGATACCATTTATCATTATCAATTATCCTGTATCGTTAATGAACATTACCATAATTGGAGTATTTGCATCGTACATTGAATTATCTATTGATTCATCGCTGGGTGTTCGTATTTCTCAAAATAATTAGCATTAGCACCAAGAGGAATCACCTGAGAATTCTGCGCAAACTAATTGAAATACTAGGTCAGTATATGGTAAGCTACACATCTATGTCAAATCTCCCTACAAATTCAAAAGGATTTTCGTGTGCAGTTACCTTTACATTATGAACGCATACAAGTTAATGCTGAGACTAAGCGATATGTCACCAGAATTTCTGTATAGTTAAACACATTCATACTACGGTATAGTAAGACAAAGAACGTATTAATGTTCCTTTGGCATTATCTCATACTGTGCAGTTACACAGAATGCACTGCATAAATGCACCATCCGATTAAATGTATGGAGAAAACTATAGTCGCAATACGTAAATATATATTCCGATATGTAAAATGAAACCATACAGTATCTAAACTAGCATTGTAGTTTCGATTCAAGTTCTGAAAGAAAACTTAGAAATTCTGTAACAGAAATTGCAACTTGCATTTGTTCCTTTTAGAAATAATGCATTTCTGTGACGAATTTATCTCCAACGGAAGATGATATTACGAGATGAACAAATTATAAACTCAGTACAACTGTGGACGACCTAGAGAAATTAGATTGGGTATAATGGAAATTTGTAAATACTATCAGTACATTCGTACAAATACCGTAATGTAATAATACGAAACACAGAGATCTGGCGAGTGGATAGAAGTGGAGTTAAGAGAAGATGTCCCGCGGCAATTGTAGATCTCACGCAGATATAAATTACGTTTAGAAACTTCGGGACAACTAATCGTACAGTGCATTTGCGTCATAGCATCGCAATTTGGTTGAGCCCGCAGTGCGGACAATTCGTGATTTACATTCGGGCAATTTTCAACGCCAGTCATAAGATTATTCCGCCTTTCAATCGGAAATATGATTAATGAATAATTATTCTTATATATTCGTTGTGGCGTGTTCGCGATATTATAATAATGCCGGCCGAATTTCTGTCCCAGTGAATGTCTTGAATCAAGCCAGCCCATTATCATACAAACGTGCTTCAACACGGGTCTGAGCAAAATCAATTTAACCGTGCCATCTTCAGCAGCTGAATCAAAAACTACACCATTCTGTCGCCCACCTCTTCACCAATAACTGCACTGAACATCAGTACAGAATGAGGACGAGCACAGTTTGTGTGTGCGTTAGAGACTACAGCCCTTATTTATGAGCCTATTTCCCACCATTTCAGTTTAGAGCAGTATTTATTACTGCCGCGGCTACATTAGACTGTGAATCTCAAAGTTTAGTGGAGCGTGCATGTTTAACAAAATGTATTTTATATTCCGTGCACTTTTTTTTACATTAGCTATCGTTTTATTTTTTCTTCCTAAATGCGCTGCTCCAATTGCATGCACGTTGTCATTAGTCTGATTACGAAACAACACAGACCTCGGTCCATAGTCTATAACTAGATGGCTAATTCAAAAGGAATTCTTTCAGACTGAAATTACAGAGCACTGGAAACCTACGTTTATCGGTCTAGCAGACACTGAATGTGTAATAAACATCTTATTTAATCAAAAATATTTAAGTTATAAAATAGGTACTTTAGTTAAGTAATCTAGTTATAAAATCATGGTTTTAATGCAATTCGTGTTTATAGTTTTGTTTATTATCACGTAATATACGAAAAGTAAAGAGCATTGTTTTGGCGCTTGTAGTAAACAAACCCTTTTGTTTTATGTTTATCAGTGTAGTAAATAAACAACGACAATGAAACTCTACAAATCCTTTTGTTTTACATCATAACGTGTTTCGTATATTAAACAGTGCACTGGTTAATATTAATAAAAGCTCTCTTTTGTTCCATCATCCCGCATGAAAATATGTTTGTGACCAGCATAAAACAAGATATTTGATGATTAGCAGTTTTCAGTATAGTATTTTTATTATTACCGAGGAACACGATGTCATCCTGTGAATGTTTGGGGAACAGTTTCGATTTTGTTCGAACACAGAACGTGATATGTGTATTGGATTAAATATCACAAGCGATTTCATGAAATGTCACGATCAGCCAGGAACATATAACTGTAGAATCTAATTTCCAAAGCAGTGTACGTTATATCCTGTATGACACGTCACGTTCACCAAACTACGTAGCTATATGTGGATCATTTTAAAATTTAATTAAACTCAATACTCATCAAACTCAATATCATATAATTCATGTATGACAGTTTAGTGAATATGTCTCAGCTGGAAGTTGACTACATTGAATGTAGCAGTAAATCAATTGAGACTAGTCGAAACTTTCAATATTCGCATGTATCATATGATACAGCATATTCATAATAATGATATACTTCTTCCATTTTATAATTAAAAAGTTTAACAAACTTTTCAACGTTGTGTCGGAACGGAAAAAAGTTGAATCATAAACATATATTTATGAGCTACAGTGTATCTTTTTCGTATACGTATATTGTGTATATAATACACACTCCTGGCACAAATCCAATATTCGTAGACTTCTTATTACACAGATGTATGGTTTTTGAATGTATTCCACGTTATTCGGGTAATCTTATTCATTCTTCTAACCAGAAAGGAATAAGGCTCGCTGTTTCTAGCACGTACAAGTGTACACTTTTCATTTTTCAAATTTATTACCGCGTTGCCTTGTTTCGCAGTACGTTTCCATAAATTAAGTTATGTTAGGGTCCTGCACGAAACGTCGTATACTGGTCACATAATCAGGTGTCACGCCTCACAGAAAAAATATAAGTATAGGGCGCATACATTTCCCCTCCTATTAAACTGAGCATATTTTCGTGCGAAATTATATAAATTACCTTCTTACATAAGCATTCATGCTGAATCAGTAATATTCAGCACAATGTCAGCTATTTCGTTCTTAATTTATTCACTGGCTCGTTCTGCATCCATGTATTCGACCTAATGAGTCGAAAGGTCAGATCCTGCCACTATCATGTGTTCGCCACCAGTTTCTCTCGTAATTTACACAACTATTTACTGGAAATAATTGTGAATTTATTCTTATCAGAACGGATATTTTCGGACAGGATACGATATACTTAACTAATGTATTATTATCGTTCGATACAGTGGAGTAACGTATCATAAATCTGAAACTCTGCCCATTATCTGGGTCATTAGTGATCGGTGGCGCCTTCTATGTTGCACACCGGCGTGCAAACGAGATAAAAGCTTCGCACCTAGATTCATGCAGTCATGGTTACAACACAACAGCCAAACAACGTAATATACATCATCCTTCGAGCTACAACGGATGCCTTTTTCCACCAACTTCAATGCAGTACAAAGAAATAAGGAGAAATTTGCTACGTAGGTACTCATGTGTTAACGAAAGTGATGGATATTTAATATAGTTTACAATGTATCTTCCACTCTTTGTTTTACATTCGACGTGGAAATATATCATATTTATGGAAAACTACCAGCGCAGAAAATTTCCTACTTTTTTATTGTACACCTTCTATGTGGAAACAATAATTTCATTTTAAACTAGACCATAACCATTACTCAGAAAGAAAGTTTGTTGATCTGCAACACGTTTATAAAACTTCGAACAATCATGCAAAATCTCTGGCTTGTGAATATACCATATATGTTATAACTTTGATTCTCATTTAAATTAATTACCGAAACAGAATTATTAAAAATTACTTCAAAACTTTAAGTGAAAAATAAAACTTTTACAGAAAGTTCTAAAAGAGTTAAAGCGCATTCTTTATTTCAAGAGAAACTATCTTTCTGAATGTTAAATCTTTCGAAGGAATATCGTTTCTTTTACGATAGTTTTTGCAAAATAATGGCCTTTTGAAGATCTCAGCAATCGATGGTAAAGTCTGTGCTTTAGCCGGAATAAATCTATGCACTTCTTATTCATAATCATAGATTTTCTCACGGAAGATTTCCCATTTCTGTCATTTTCAATCATCCATTCTATATCTAACGACGTAATCAGCCCAATGATTTATTCTCGAAGCAACAATATTCGAAAATATTCAACTGCGTTTGAAAGAAAATTGAAAATATGTCTTCTGAAATAATGACAACTATTATATTTATCCATCCAGGTGAATTTAATCATATTTTCTGGATATAGTGTGTGTGATTGTGATGAATTCAAAGTTAATTATTAACAGCTTCTGAACGTATAATTATCGTTTGATTTAACGTGTATGTTATCGATAGTTGTAAATTGTATTAAACTTTCAACTAGTCTATACATGTAGCAAAAACCACGTTATAAACTGCGCAAAGGGAAAACAGTATACACGCACATGAATCATAATGAAATAGTAATGGTTCCGGGCTAGCCTATGCAAGAATTGTATTATTGTTTAATGACATAGAAAGAGAGAAGCATCTTCGCTTAGAACGACGAACTTTCATTAGGGTAATAAATATCAGCATTAAGAGATTATACAGTGATAAATGAGCATAAATTCGCTTCTGTAATATGTGAGAATGAAATTTCAATTTCCGGAGGCGTCATCGTCTAAGATCAAATCTGTATATTTATAGGATTGGTTAGCTAGGGGTGTTCCGCTGTGGTTATATTGAGGGTTCGGACTTCAAACCACAATCTCTACAGCTTCCAACTCGTCCAGCTTGTGCAACTCCATCATCGTAACTTGTACCTATCAACCGTGAGTGATCGTACTACGTTCACCAAATTTACTGTACCAAATCACATCAAATGAACCATTCTAAACTCTAATAAAGATACAACTAATTGATAAACTGCACATAGAAGACGAGTTTTACTACATCAAAATTCATTTCTTCCTTAACAAATAGATTTTACATCGCGTTAAATCCATTTTTTACGATGACGTAAAGTTTACTACCGATATCAAAGTTGTTTAACCATCTATAAGGTAGTCGTGTCGCAGGAAATCTTCCGATGCAAATTATTGGTAATGGGAGGCATCCAAGTTCAGTTTTAATTACATTGGAAACGAATCAAGGATTTCTTTAACGAATAGCATTTTTTTGTTCGAAAACTCTATAAACAACGTCGTTTAATTAAAGTCTCTGTCGCAATTTTACCGATCGCACAATTTGTAGTTTCTGTTTACAAAAAGAGTAAATAATTGTATATCCTTTTTGTTAAGTATACTTTATAAATTGATAGAAAACTCAAATGCAGTTCTTAAAATAATAATACATAGTAATTAAAATATAAAATGTCTTGGGTAATATTTTCTGCAGTGTTCAATTTTAAACAGTATTTTTAAACGGACAGCAGAGAATCCATAGATTCAATTGAAGGCATTGACAGTTCTCAGTTTTCTAAATTGAATTGTGGACGAAAACTTAAAAAAAAATATTTCCACCAAAAAAGAATCAATGCGATGGTGATCATTTACGTGACTTCCGCAGTGCACACGTCCATTGCACAAGGAGGAAAGTAGGCATCTTTGTGGGAACTATGTGACATTTTCCACGTTCAAGACGGAGTATTATCTGGACGAGGTCGGTACGTGAACGTCTATCCATCGTTCTATTTGCGAAGCGCGTTGGCTCAGCAGAAGCACGGTAAGATACACGGTATGTATCGAAAATGATTGTATGCGGATGAACGAAGCACTATGGACCCACGAGACCAGTTAACCCTACGGAATCCTAAGCGTATGATGGAATCACGGTGAATATATGAGCCACCGTTTCGGTGAGATACGATAGATCCAGGACGGAGTTGCCGACCTACGACGAACAATTGTCAAGGGATCGAGCTTTCCACACGTGGAATTTTTTCTAACAAGACCGAATGTGTGAATAAGGTTGTGGATTGCATTTCGTATAAGGTAAGTATAAATGGCATGTGTGATATTGGGAATACATGCGTACATATGCAAATATTATTGTATAACTTTATAGTAGCTCAGTGATTTGCGTAACGTTATTTCTGATCATCATACGTGTTGAGAATGTTAAAAACAGAGTCTGCGTTTTTACAAAGAATACACAACGTTGAAGGACGGTAAGTAATGAAACACTGATTTTGAATAATTGTTTCACAAATATAATTGCTAAATCTAGTTTACTCTAATCCATTTTATCAGTTTAAAGTTTAATAACTCAATACTGGGTTGCTTCATATTCAGCATGAATAATGGATCATCCTGTGGAAATAATATATTTACATTTACTTACACCCATAAAATATTATAGAATTATTTACGACTTTGCCTGATTTAGTTATTATAACTGGTTATTAACCCTTATGGAAAATGTAAGCCTGGATTTCGAACCAAAATAACATCTTATAATGGACCTTAAATGAAACTCGTGTTTATGCTGTAGTATAAAGACAACATTTGGGCAACGGGATGACACTAAACAAAATTTATGCAGGTTATAAACGTCTAACCATATTTATACGCCGTCGCTTATTTGTAAAAATATAACGAAATAAAACCACGCAATATAACAAGAATATTAATGAAGATAAGTGCTTGCATACTAATTATTTTTTCCGCGGAATGCTTCATTACTGGCATAATATGTAACGTTACGATCAATTACCAGCTCATTACGGTGTGTAGCACACATTTTCTCGTTAGAATTATCATGCTTGAAGTCTAGAGGAAATTCAGTTTTATCGAACGTATCCCAGAACTGATAGAGGCTTCTATGTGCTTTTCTAAAATATTGCAAGACACGTACAATGCTCTTAGTGCCTGAAACATAAAGAGACACAACAAAACGAACAGAACAATTTAAGAGCAAATACAGAAAATAGACAACACTAGTATTTGCTAGTTCGAATATTGAAATTCTATAAGCTCCATTATATAGGTCATCACGAAGATGCGCTTCAAAATTGCAGACGATAAAATCTTTTTAAATTTCGTAATATCAATATGCGATAGACGTTCCAATTTCCAAGAAACATTGCAATAAAACAAAGAGGAAATATGATATTACTCGCTGCATTCGTTGAATTGTGAAATTATTGGCACGGTTTACCTCGAACAGAAAGAAAAACAAAAATTATTATGTCATGCAGCAAACGGGGAAATAACCCATCAACCTGAATTTCAATCTAATCGAAATAATACGTACATGCTGTAATACCAAAGAATAGATACTGTAAAAGAAATATCCATTTTAGAAACAAGAGTATTCTGAATATCAATGAAAAGAATCTGACAAATGCAATTCTAGTAAAACAAATTCTATGTTTATCATTAAAAGTTACAATATCTTCATGGAGTGTATATTATTTTAGTAAATGGAAGTGAAAATCACAATGGACTTCTGGCTTTCCATTTTCCAACCAGAAAAAGTTGATAGTTATTTACTTTACTGCATTTAAATTGCACATTTTTATCGCCGATAAATTCAACGCATTTTAACAAACAGTTGGTCGCATTTCCATTCAGCAATACATTTGTATAAATTTGAAAATGTTTCAACCGCTGTGCAGAAAATAATGTCGCAGCATATTTTAAACCCGTGAATTACGCATAGTTAGTTAGAGTTGTCGAGAATTTCAGCGTGACATTCCGCAAACAAATATTTATTTACTTTTATTAGAAACACAAATCCCTCGGATGAACGAGACAAACACTGACAAATCAGGAAACTCTCCTAACAAGAATACATTGAGATTTTTTATTTTAAACTCAGAATAAAAGTTTCCCTGCGATCGTCTGACATTGAATCCCAAAATGCTTTCTGTCGGAAAATTGCGGTTTCCGGTGGATAATTCGTAATTAATCCACTGTTGTACGTCAGGCATAGAGAAAATAATTTTCTTCCTTGTAAATGTTTTCTTAGTAACAAATTATTCGTGCCTCAACTTTTCCATTAATTATACGTTAAAACAAACAATTAATTCTTAAAACAACTCAGTGCTGAATTATTTTTTAAATGAATAGCGTAATTGTTATTTTATAATATCAATTTAATGATATTATTCAAGTTCTTCAAATTTTATTGTTTGGCATTGCAGGATACTATGATAATATATCACTGATGTACGCCTGACTGAAATTATGACAAGGCTGTCTGTACGCAAATGCAATCTTAAAAAAATATTTGATCAAAGAAAAAGGAAAATATTTTGATGGCGGGACCAGAAGATTGCTACTCAAGGTCTTCCGTTTATTCTATCTCGAATTTCTCCCCAATTCGTGTGTATTCAACTGGCATTTTCTCAGAAGTCATGGTGAACGTTTAGGCCGAAATGAGAAAATGACAGCTCTCGAACGTCGACCAAGGCGACGGGAACAGATGAAGCGGAAGGCGGAAAATCACACATTTGCCTAAAATGTACGATGTTGGAACGCGTACCAACATTAATAACTTGCCATTTCCGCACAGTTTTATTACGACCACATGCTCCTGCAAGTATTAAGAGTCGTCACGTTGCCGGCATCGTATGCCCTGAGTAGACTTGTAAGGGTGACACGATGCTAATTAGTAAACAAAGGAGTGCCAACATTGCTTGTTTTAATTGAAACTCACATGATATAGGTAGGTACATTTGTTTATTATATTCAATGTTCACGTAATAATTACTAGTAACAATGTTCTCTACTACTACTGTTAAACATTTTCTTCGCAAGTCAGTTAAGGTTACATTGTTCCAGTATAGGGAGGTAGATACGTAGTGCTCTGTATTGGATATAGATTTACCTTTTGTTAATTTACAAGAAGACCGTAATTGATCTCAATTATAGAGTACACGACGCACCCTACAATACAATTATTTTTAATCAAACATCAGCGAAAGCCACACGACAACTACTCGCAGATAAAGATGTGTCACTTTCGACTGGCAGGCATCGAAATACTCTAGCCTAATATTAATTAAATATATATCCAACCTGCTACTGTATTTGTACCTTACAACATAATTAGTTTGAAAATCACTAGTAACAGATAATTAGTATGTGATTTGAATGCTACAAATTATAAAATAACATGTTCATGGATCACATTTTCCATGAACCGAGTCAGATAACATTTGGTGTTGCATGAATTATTTTAATCGTTTATGATATATTTTACATGTAAATATAATAAAGTTATGCATATCCGCTTTCATGACGGGCATTAATAATTACTAATTTAAATATATTGTAAAATATTTTAAAATGGTAATTATTTTAAATTATAAATAATATAATTTAGAAAAGTGAGCTAAAATATTGCATACCGGCTTTATTAATATGGAGGGTATGTTGAATTATTTTAACAGCATTCCTGGCAAATTCAACTAACATCTAATATTTTTACAATGCAAATGCAGTGCTTACGTTCTACATTGCGCAGGACGAATGTTATGAGAAACAACATTGAATCATTAGAGACGAACATTGCTTAGCACCCAGCATGAGCACGGCATGAAAATCAACATGGGGATATTTTATCTACAAATCTATTCAATTATATTTACGAAATTATCAACATACTATTTCCCAGCAAAAAGACTATTTACACAGATTGTATTGTTGACAAATTAATTAAATCACATGAAGAGAAGAATATGAAATTCGTATTTGTGCAATTCGACAGTTCGATGAATTCACGTTCAGTATTAATTAAACCTTAGTTCCGGAGGTTACATCGAATATGAAGAGAATGTGTAAACACTGCATTAGACAGATATTAAACAGCGAACGTACTATCGATTATCGATAATTGAAAAGCAAAACAAAAGATATACCTGCAATAGATTTGCAAGTACTTGATTAATAAAATTATATTTTGTTCCTATTGCTAACAATACAAATTGCCAATCAACAATGATAATATAAATTCATTCAAAAGATAATTCTGTTTCGAAAAGAGGAAATACTGTTTGATTTCTAATAAATGGAATATATTACACAAGTTTTCGAATGAATTCGTTATGGAATGATAGAGTTGGTCGCCAGAGTAATATTTATTGCACGATACTTAAAAGTTTCAAAATAATTCAAACAAATGGCTCGCATTAACATACAGAATACACATAGTACATATTCCGCACTGTGACGAAGTTACACGACGTTAAATAGCGTCTGCATATAATAGAGCGTCATCACCATGGTCCTTAACATTTCAATGGCACTCCAGAGAGTGTTGCGGCATAAAAAAATATTAAAACTTCACAAAAAAATACAGGCACAGTGCTACACAAACCTGGCACATACATTGTCATGTGCACGCACTGTGTACAAAGTATTTGCACTCGCAACTCCGGTACAAACTCCAGGATTCATGTATATAGAAGACATGCTCGGCTATCTTTAGAACCAAAGATACAAAATTAGTTCCTCTACTGGTATTTCCTACGAGACCAGAAAGTTTTTACTACCCTACCAGAATTAATTTTCACAGGGAACTCACGAAAATAAATATTTGACATTTTATATACTGGCTTGATTTTATAGTGCCCCTTTATGCGCTAAACTTAAGCTTCCATTTGTAACTAAATATTTGCTACATAATATGCAATATTGCACTTAATAGGGAATACCGAAATGGATTGCAATTAATTGAGTTCTATTTATAATAACGAACTTTATAGAATAACTTCAATGGCACTTCAAAGTAAACCGTACCACATACAATTAAATTAATATACAATTTCCCTACATTGCATTGTTTCTGTAATTAGAGAGACCGACAGTAATAATTACCCGTAATTAATGATACAAAAAGTCCGAATTTAATGTATCAGAGCACTAATAGGACTAATTTGAATTTAATTTCTTTTTCGACAAAGTCCTTTATTTCACTGGCTCTGTAGCAATTAGACGTGCATTTCATTTTTTAAAGCTATCGTTCAAGAGGTTTGTTGCGAGAAATACAGGAGAAAAATATTAATATTGATAACAGATGCTTTGAAAACTTCCTATTTGTTTTATTTAATATTCATTTGAATTCATGCAATGGAAAGTAAATCCATTTGTTTTATAACCATAAAATAAAGGTGTATTTATTTATTGCACACTACATTATGACTTAGTATATTTGTTTCAATATGCATGCATTTGTGAAGAGCAGTGGAAGAATATAATAAATAATGTACTAGACATTTGGCCACTTTCCATACATTCCTTTCCCTAAAGCCTAAGGGGATGGATATGCAATTTAGATAAGAAATTCTATTGTTTCTATCTGAAATCGAAAAAAGTCAGACCATTTCGTAGATTTAGAGGGAAAAAACCTATCTGATACGATAAGGGACAAATGCCCAATTCGTTTTTTCTGATATTCAGTTATATATTTTCTAGAATGGACATTGAAGAAGATTATCTAGCAATAGTTATGTAAATGTGTTTTAACGATGTTGTAATTGGAATCGCCTCACCCGTGATTGCATATGAAGAGGGCTGGTTGATATCACAACGTGAAGATAAAACACAATAAATTATTATATCAAAAAAAAGAGGATGTCCATTTTATTTATGGATCACTAGAGCGTAATTCGAAGCATAAAGTACAATATTGGGGACATAAATTGGATAGAATCAGTTTTGTCAAAGGCTGACATGACAAAACATTTCTAGTATATGCTTGACATCACCGATTTTCCTTGACATTTTTCTTGAAATTCTTACAATAAAAGCAAACGTTTTTCAACTAACGACTTTATCTCAAATCAATTTTCCCTTCCTACACATTTCTAATAGAATATTTCAAAGTGTTCCGAAACGAATGTTTTATGTTAAATTCGAATTTAATCCACTGAAAGATATAAAATAAATATTTACCTACTGAAATTAAACACATTTTCGATCAAATTAATAGAGATTTCGTCAATGGAAACATCATGGAATAAATCAAATGGCGTATACGGTTGAATAGTTATATCATGCTATTCAAACAAATTAATTTGTATCGTTGTGTTCATTGAATCGCACGAAAATCAGACGAAGTCATACATTCTTTATAAATGGCGTTAGTAAAATTCATAACAATGTCATCAATTCCGGATGGCAAACATGTTGTGCCATAAATAAGCCGTTTGATGTTCATTTACGCTAAACTGCGCCGCAAAAGCTCATTTTAAAATGAACAACGTCAACCGATTAGTGGTGTAATAAAATGTTCGATCCACGATGTGTAATGTATCTATATCGCTTGGCGGAATTAAATGTGTAGAACTATTAACGATTCAGCTGACAGGTACGAGACTAGAACAATTCGTTTCCGTCACTATAGACAGAGATTGGCAGCCCACAGAAACAAAAACAATACTACGAATAACATCGGCCCATTTATCCTATTAATTTGTTGCTCTAAAAATTCTCCCATGTAAAATCAATTTGTAATGTGCTCTGCGGGTTTTTTACGGATTATATTTTAAACATACTCAACATTGGTTTTGCTCGTTTTAACTCGTTCCCTGGCGAATCTCCGAAGCGCAATTAATTGATGGGATTTTATATTCCATACGAGCATGCACATGGAGTAAACGGATTAAAAAGAATATCTATCTGAATTTATTTTGCTAACAATCACTCATGCAATAATTAGAAAACAAAAGCAAATATTTTGTAAAATGTACACCAGTAGAAATTTTTATAAATTATATCCGATAAATCTAATGATTTCTACTATAATTATATTATTTTCAACTATTCAGTCTTTAGTGATAGAAGAATAATTTACTCTAGATAATTTATTATCGTTAGGTTCGTGTTTTTCTTTTTTCTAGTAAACAGAAGGGTTTGTAAACGTGACGCTACGGGATACCGACTAAAATAAAACTGATAACAAACAGCGCGCTCGGTCTCCGGTAGCCATGGCAACGGCTCTAATATCCGCGCTCTAATTGTTCAACAGATCGTCGGGACGCTTGGTGCAGTGCGCTGATGCCAGCTTAACAAACTTCAACATCAAATTTAAGGGACTCATCGACTGGATTTTATTTCAAGTTTTATTATGAAAATTTCTCGAAAGTCACGCAATTTCAGAAGTTTCTCCGACTTTAAAGTCATTAGATTACCTAGCTGAAATTAGCAGACAATCAAAATAAGTTTTATATGCGAATGACATTCCGCCGTGGAATAATTCCACGCCAAGGCATTCAAATTATATCTCTATTGGTTTAGATATATCTCCTTGTAATGTGTTGCAAGGAATAGTTTCTCCAACATGTATGACATGTTCATTTAATATTTTCCAACATGCAATACATCATGTAGTTTCATATTGAAATGCATGCATATTGTTGCTTGTTTTGAAACGAACAAGAAAAGTTTCATGACACTGCGCTTCTCATAGCAACAAACACGTAATTTGAAATTTAATAACTGCCCCTTGATCTTATTAGATGATTGGCTAGAGAGAATGTGCACACATGTCATGGTTGACAAGTCAATAATGCAGAATATGAGTGTCAATACCGTTGCCAGTTTGGCAGAAACTGTAGTCAACTATGTGACTATCGATAGCAATGTCGGGAATTGGAAAACATTGCTGTAAAACAAACGGGAATGGATGTGGCGCAAAACATATCACACCGAATTGGTCTTCGCTGCATGTTATTGCAATCCCAGGCGTGCCACCCTGCAAATAAATAAGTTAGTCGCGTCACTAGCTACCAATGGACATCGCGTTCCGCTACCGACACGTCCGAATGCCCGCGAGCTCGCCACTGCAAAACTGATGCGGAAAAACTACCGCTACTCTTCACTCGTGCTTACGCTACCAGACCAATAGATTTATCGTTTTTTGTACCCGCTTTATTGATCAGTTGATAGAATTATATAGAACCGTTTGCAACTTGTTTAGCAGATTCCACGGTTTTTCTTTTTTTTTCTGCAACGCATCCCTTTTTCCTTTTTGTGATTCCGTTGTCAAGGTTCATTTACAATGTACGAGTATACGCACAAAACTGACAGTTACATTTTTAGCTCATCGACCTCCTGTCGAAGAGCTATAGTGTTCGGTACGATGTCTGTAGCATCTTCCGATTTCAAAAATTTTTGCACAGAAATCCCGGACAGACCCCCTGGACCACGAAATGACTATTACAACATATGTCCGTATGTATGTCGCTCGTCCGCTCGCTCGCTCGCTCGCTCGCTCGCTCGTACGAGATTTTTTTGTTCCACCCAGATCTCCTAAACTACCCAACGGATTTTTATGAAATTTTTTCTGCAGATACTTGTTATGGTCTAGTTGTGCAAGGTACATTTTATTTTTCAAAATTTTCCTTCGCACTTGAGAAAAAAAATATTTTGCAACTTTTTTTCAGTTTTTATTTTTTTTCTCCTTTATTTTTCACTCAATTGTATTCAAAATTTTCTTGCATATGCAGGAAATGGAACAATATTTTTCCATATTTTTTATTTTGAAAAATTATGTAAGACCATTGGAGAAAAAAATATTTTTTAATTAAAAATTGAACAAAAGAAGATCAATGCATTTATAGTCGGCTTAGTTTGCTTTGCTTTTGTCAAGAGAAGAAAATGTATTCACACTTGTTTTAAATTTGTTGTTTTATTTGCGACCTAGGCACCTACGATTTTAAAAGTGAATTTAGATAAATAATAATTTGTGATATATTCAGACTTGCACATACGTCGATGAGCTGCAGGCATGGGTGACCCATTCTTTGAATACTAGTATTTTAAAAACTACCATGTCCAGATGTAAGGATGTAGATATAGGGTCATACGGAGAAATTGAAAAACCTTAATGCAAGGAATAATATTTTCAGAAAGAATTAAATCCAATGAAAACAGCTAAAATTAGGCGCAGTTTAATTATGATTAATGATCCGGCTTGAAAAACAAACAAGTCTACAATATTTATTTGCGTTATAAATCATTCCATTTTAATTCCTTTTCGATTTTCTTGTTTACTCGTTTAATACACACAAAAAAACATATTCCTCTATAACTAAAGTATGAAATATAGTAATCAAACATTAGGAATAAAGATATTCGATAAACGCATAGATATGTTGTAAATGAATCAGGTACAACCATAAGAAGAAACTTCTTGAATATCGTACAAGTTTTACGTTAAAAGTTGCAAAATAAAACTATTTAGAAGGAGCTAGATCTTAGTTCAAGTAGCTCGTACTTTCAACAATGTGGATTGGAAGTTAGTTGAGATTGAAACTGACATGAAAAGGCTATTCGGATTCAGCATTAAGTAATTTATTTGAAAATAGAACTTCCTGAAAGAGGATCATGAAAGTTTACTTGACATTGCATTACATAGGTATATATGTCAAAATGAATCAAACCTAACAATTACCTATTTAATACATTAAAAGAAAATTATGTAGAATGTTCTTGAATATCTAAACTACTCTCTTTAAGAATGCAAATTTAAGGTCAAACTGGAATTTATTCTACCGATGGCGTTGATAAATGTAAATATATTTGACCATTACAAATTCTTAAAAAAAAAAAAAAAAAATCATAATTTGTTAACCAAATTTTATTCGAGTTTGTTCCCTAAACAATGTTTTCTTCAAAACAAATCGTTCTATATACTTCAGCTTTGGAATCATTATGAAAGTAAAATGAAATAAAGGTAATAATATGAAAAAGTATGTTTTGGGAAAACGTTGCATTATGGATCAGCCAGATGAAAACAACATATTTCAAAACATTTCAGTCAAGTTTCACTAGGTAGAATAATAAAAAAAGGTTCCTGGAATAATGTTTCAGTTGTAATTATCATATATCAAAGGATATCAATTTAATCGGTGAAACGAAACAAACCTTTCTTTGTTTTGAATTTTGTAATTTTGAGATGGATGAAAACCGGAAACAAAGAAAATATAAGCCATCAAATGTTCTGCGCCGCCAATGTCTTCAAAACACATTGCGTTTGAAATTATTTACACTGGAATGAGACAATAATCGATTTTCATTTCGTTTAATTAAAGCTCTTTTTGTAGAGGCTGGTTTCACTAATGCGACTCGTTGTCACCTCTACGAATGATCCCCCACCCCTATCCACCCTCTAACTCACATAGCTGTCACATGGCCACGAGCTCGGTATTAGGGAGTTGAAAGCGGGTAGTTTTTACCCCCTCAGAGAATTTTTGGCACAGCAAGTTCAAGAGACAGGACCAGTTTTAATTACGAGTTCATTTCACAAAGGAAAAGAGGAGTTTTTATTTTTTGATTTTCACCAATGATAGATCTGAGTTCAACTTGAAAATATAATCGCAAAAATTTAATGGCTCTTGAATGAGTTTAATGCACTTTTTTAATTATGCCGTCCGGAAAAAATTTTAATGCAATGCCCGTAAATATTTCACATTGCAAAAATGCATTATGCCGATTTAAAAGCTATAATTGCGTGAAAAATGATTTTAATTGCATATATGAAATATTTTAATTCAATGTTGAAACGAATCTGCTCTTTTTTGTTTGTGCAAATGATTTGAATATTCCATTTCTAAATATGTTTTTAATCAATGGCCAATTGTGATTTTATTTTGCAAATTTGTGAATATGAAATTCTAATTACGATAAATTCATCGTGCAATGAAGTGATTAAAGCAGTTTAATATTTTGCTCGCATCCAAATTTATGAAAATTTCAATGATTTTCATTATATTTTATTATAATGAAGTGCAATAAGAAATTTTGTTTCCATTAAAATAATGAAATTAATAAAATGAACTGGGATGTGCGGACTGTCCCGCCTCTTGCAAGTAATACGTAAATTACTCGTAACGCATGTAAGCATAAATACGATGAATAGTAGATTAGCTATAATTCATTGCAAGCCAATTCTGGTCATTGTTGGTAATCGGTTCAGCGCTCATGAATTCAGGATATAAATATACCGCCGATCATATTCTCTAGAATCTTCAGCAAAATCAATCAAACGGTAATGAATCAATAAATCAAGTTTCTAGACATAATTTAAATAGGGTTTACGCGATCCATGTACCGTAATTTATGAGCTTCATATAATTTTATATCCATAAATACGGCGTCATATACGCTTCAATCAATTTTGCGTTTACTTCATAAATAGGACTTTTAAAACAAAAAGTAAAAGAAATTTACTGCGTGCAAATGAAATCTGAACTACGGTTATTTATTGTAGCATAACATTGTGCAGTACTGCACATTATATACAATTTCAACGTTCTAAATTATTAATTCGTAATATTCACTCAAATAAACACATCCATATTAATTCGAGTAATTATGCAATATAACTTTCCATTAGTAAAACGCAATGTGAATATGTTAATTTAGAGTATTTTAGTTAACTTTACCGTTTCTATTGTTGCCAACAGCAATACAATTTATACAGTAGGGACTTTATTTTTAATTTAAAATTTTATATACTAACCCCAATAAAAAATACTTGCAGTTTATTTGGGGTAAAGTCATTTCAAGCAATAGTTTTCAAAGAGATTAATAAAGAACGTTGGCATTTAAAGAAAGAAATTAGAATATATTAATTAAGAATTGCCAACAACTCTGAGAGTTGCGCAGTTTCTTTCGATATACCAGTACAAGCCTTATTAAAACCGACGGGGACATAACGGAAACAAAATAAACGGATGGAAATACACTGCCGTGTATAATTAGAACAGAATGCTTGATATACCATATCAGTAAAAATATTTAATTCGCTGAAGCATTCATATGACGATACAGCGAAAAGCTATCTATTCTAGCAGAACAAATTCATCCTTTCGACGCAGAAAAATGTGCATACGTTCTGCGATAAGAAGAAATAGAAAAGCATCTGCAATATTTCAGCAGGCATACCTCCCGAGGAGTTCAGCGCAAAGCTCGCATTACGGAAATGCATTTACTTATTCATGGGCATCTCCGTGTTATAGCTTGCCACTGAACTAGCCACCATCGATCCCCAACTCTTCACCAAAACGGAAGCTAACGTAGCAAGCGAACAATCAACCTGAACATAGTAGCTGAACAGGCATGACCAACCAGTGCAACCGAATCGAATTTCCTATTCATTGCTAAACAACAACGGCAGAACCTATTTCGATGTAACGGTGAGTGACGTACGTGCCCATAAAATGAAATAAAACATTACGCTTGACTATATTCTTACAGCAGCAACGTAAGCTTTCACACTAGGAGAATCTAAAGGATAAGAACATTGAAATGTTCTATAACTTACCGTTAGCGGACGTTGATTCCGTGACGTCAGTAAGGAGTGCCAGACAGAGAAACAGCATCAATGTGCACATTTGCATTCTTCGGTTGAACTGTGAAGATGACGTCGGTTCTGGTTCAGACTCGTTCATAGTTCACGCACGTGGTACGTTCACACCGCACTCTCCGTTACGTTATTATGCACTTGAATACCGGAATCGGGCAATGGTCTCGACAGCGGCCACCTCATTCAAAACAATGAGCCTGTGGAAAATAATTGAATGTATTCTTTTTGCATCACGGAAAGCCACAAGTGTTACTGTTATGGACTACGATAAGAATGAATTATTCTACTGGAATATGTTTGAAACAAGAGAGAGATTAGTTACACAACTAGAACTGTCTAATAAATGTTATTTTAAATATAAGAGTGCTTATGACGTAGCTCTATAATGATTAATATACAGCGTTTAACAACAGTGCATCGAACAAAATTTCTTGATGACTAGTTTTACAGTATGCATTAATATAAACGACAGATTTTAAATACGAAATCAGTGGAAAGCTATAATGAAAAACGGTTGCGATTAACCTGGAAAATAATGTTTCATGCCAGCATACACTTGGAAAGGAAAATTGCGTTGTTAGATAGATTTCCATTCGAATTGAATTTTCAGACCGTTTAGCTAATTATGACGTTCCTGTGTAATTATCTGGTATTATTTACAAGGGGGACAAGTAAATTGCCCGCAAACCATTAAAATTGCGTGAAAGTTGTTATGTACCAAGTCAGCAAACTGTTTTTTTAGATAATCCGAATTTATGGCGGTGAAATTTCTGCACGCGAGATTTTCTGTAATTTCATCTACACGTTCCGGTGAACTCTTTACTGAAATTCAATTCTCGCACGCTTAATGCTGCTTGCTAGAAATTAACTAACTATATTCCATGTGCACGTCAATATAGATCAAGTTTGCATAGCACGAATCCAGTTAAACACTGAAATATTATATCAAAAGTTTGCCAGCTATAACAAATGGGTTTATGCTTTTTACGCAACGTGATCAGGGATGGTGAAATATTTGCCAACACGCTGACAACGAATTATAGCTGAGAATTTGCCGTCACGAATGCTTTCTTATTCAGCAGGGACATCAATTATTAAAGGAACTCCATCCATCACACCATCCGATCATAACCCGGTAACGGTACAACGCGCACTCATGCATATTGTAGTACATCTTGCGAATAAATCTGTATACACGGTGAAAGGAAAGATGACAATGTTGGCAGTTCTGCGTAACACGTATCGCACGCAACAAGAACAAACGTGAAATTGTTCGCCAGTTTATTGCCACATTGCATGTTGAAAAATATTTGTGTTTTGTTTTCTGTTACACTCTTTCTTTGTGTTCGCAACTACGTACATTCGTTCAGTGTACTGGAAATTCTAAGAGTGGCAGTTGTCGTCGGCTTTTTTCAGACTCACTGTTTAGTGTTTTCCTTCACAAAGACGCCAGGCCACGCCACCTGATACACCCCACATGAAAGAAAATAAAATGTCAGTACTACTGTGAACGGGTATTCGTACGAAATGGAAATTTCTTCAGACATTGTTTCTACTTCATTGAAATCCAAAACCAACAATATTATTTTCTGACATCTCTCTAGAAAAATATCGCTTGCCCTAGAGCTTAAAATTGTATAGAAATTCCTCCATTTCGAGTAATGTAAAATTAAAAATTGATTTAAGTAGATGTGGATTCGTTATTTCCAGAAGCTAAATCCATTGAGCTGTTTGGACAAAGGAATATATTTCACTTTAAAGAAACAAGCTATTGGTTCACATCAATCAAGATCTTCGGTAAACCATTCGTTCTTTTTTGTAGGATGCTCCACTTATCTTATTATTGATCTGAGAAAACGTAAAGTCTGGCCACATATAGAAATCACCGAGCTATGCTTTGTTAAACCATGAAAAGGCTTGGCCAGTATTTCAGACCTGATTGATGTTCCAAACCAGATGCGATGCTGCGAAACTAATTTGATACATTTAACACAATACAGCATGTTTCAAAAAACAGAGCGGATATTGCAGGAAATTAACCGATTTATATATTAAAAGCCCCCTTGAATTCCACTTTTATTAATTAAAGCGCTTGCTTGAAATTATCCAGTAAATGATACTGGAATTTTGGATCAATGAAGCATATTACTTTCGATACTTGCAAATGCTTGTTGTCGGCAAACTCGAATCTTGATTAAATATGGATACAATTAACTTTGGGATGCTGATAATTTTTCAGCATGACTGCACTTGTAATTTCAGCAAATACCGGTAACAACGGCAGCTGTGAATTTCCGATAGACGAAATACTATTCAGAGGAGAATTAATATCTTCCAAATCAACTACCAAAGTATGAACAATGTACTTACTTTAAAACAAACAATACTTGTTGGTATAAGCACTAACATATTTGATGTACAACTTTCTAGGAATCTAGAAGAGATAATTTAATTACGATAGTAAAATTTTCATTCTGCCACAAAACATACTGTAACGGGAAATGTGGGATAAGTCACTTTCATGTAATAATTTTAAATAAATTTTTTAATTTCTTCCATTTATACGAGCAGTTAATGTTTGCTACAAGTTGTATTCCAGTCGGATGCGAGTGTAATTATGGTGTATTTAATTTTTCCAGAGAAACAGTATTCCTTATTCAGGCAGCATTTTAATTAGCAAGAATTACCAAGACGGTTTATTTATATTTCTACTTGAATAAATATGAAAATGAAAACTTCTTATGTCAACAGCTACCTTCGCAAGATTTGTTATTAGAATTATAATATTTCTTGGTCACTGCATAATTATATTTATTGAATTCCAAGCGAACGCTTAAAATAATTAAATATTTATTGAGATTCAATGGGCCGCGATTTCGTCTAATTTAAATAACGAATCAGAAATTCGGCACTTATTTTTGAAATTAAATTTTTAAATAACTTACGATTCTAGCGATTGGACAAATAAGGAAGAAAAGTTTATTAAAATTTTCCATTTTATTACTAATGTTATCTCTTTGTGTTTAATGACATTTTATTTTCTCAAGATTCCGGGCTAATTAACATAATCATATAACAATTCCAGAAGAAGAAAATGATCATGATTCATATATTTTGTAATGTGAGCAGTGTAAGTGTAAGATGGAAATGGCGTCGGCGACCTACATATAAAAACTTTATTGCCACAATATATAAAATCATATAGAAGTTTGTAGACTTTCAGAATACATTCTCTATTTTGTACTAAGCCCCAAGGATAGCAGGCTGTCCACTGTATATACCTGCTAGACATAATACCGTGATAGTAGTAAAGTACTGCTGCTTGTCTACGATCCAACCTTCTTTACATAAAACTTTAATAACCCACTCCGTACTTACATATTGTAAATTTATTTCACTTCATCTTTATCAAGAATATTTGTATTGTACGTCAAGTAAGGATTTGTGTCTTATTCTATATGAAATTTTATGTATAAATAATTGATATTTAAAAAAAAAATTAACGTATTTAGAACATACGTTACTGTATTTCATATTTCAGTTAACAAATAAGTTGTATACTTATCCTATATCCCGTGTGTATTGGCATAAGTAAGGATGTCATTGATGTAATGAGATATGGTGAACAATTTATCACATGTTCCATTTAGAGCAACTGCTCCATCGTGAGCGATATCACCGACGACGTTGTATTGTGTCCTGCTCAACGAGCTTATCGCGAGCTCATTATGAGTTTATCTGCTTTCACCTCGTCAAACGGACGATGTTTCAACAAGATGTCACGTTTCAGTTACCAGATAATCGTATAGTACCGTGCCATCATTGGCTTTATTTTGTAAGGTTGATATACCATAATATAACGAAGATTTGTGCAACATTTACGTGACCATTCCATCGAACGATTTCGTTCCAGAAATATCTACACGCGAAGTTTTGACTGCAAACAGAATGTTTTCCTGTCTGCTCAACTTTGGCTTAACATTGTTTGTTAAAACGAAAAGAAGTCCAATTAAACACGATGTTCCTGCTTCAATAATTCGCCAGTTAAAAAGTTTAAAGTGTGTTGGTGCAGAGAATTCGCGATACTCTTGATTTTTTTAATCAAGAGATTATCCCTCGAGGGCAACTAAGTCCGCACATTCCGCCGATGCTATTGAAGGCAGAGCAGTGGCAGAAGTAGCGATACGGAGTCAACTCTGACCGGATTGCATGCCGTGTGGCCTGTGGCCTATTTAGCTTAAGCTCTGCCAAGCGCCAGCACAGTAATCCCACCGTACTACATATAAGTCCATGCTTATTACCGTCGTGGTATTCCCCGCCATTTTAAAATCACGCCGTCGTCCTAAACTTTCAGTTCCTGCTGGCTGCACCGTGCCTGAGTGTTCCGGTACGTATGGGTATTAGCCATATACCTGCTGGGAACAGAGACACTCTGCTAGTAATTTAATGAAACATTTGGGAAAACAGATAGGATGTTTTGGCGCAAAGGGGCGAAATCCGTTTCAACCATTATAGAACCGTTTTCTTATTCGCCAGTTATTGCATCTTTACTTTGACCCAGTTTACATTATAATCAACCATTTTGTCCCTGGTTCTTCGGTCTCTTAAAGGTAATATTAATTTCATTATCGAATTATTGAATATTAATATCAGCCTCTACTTAAAAGCGCCTACTTTTAATTACAATCTTTGGATATTATCAGATTATAATTACTTTGTCGTAATTGTTCCAGAGACTTGACTAAATTTCAATCAATTACCAACAGATTATTTGATTCTCAAATTTACTTACTTTACAAAGTTTTAATTGAATTTTAATCTACATTTTCAGTAAACCAATACCTGTTTTACAATATATTCGCTAATAATAACATTACTCTTCTCTATTTTACATAATTAGTTTATGTTCTTATACATTTGAATAGTCGAGTGAAGAACTAATTCAGTAATAAGTTGGCAAATATGTTTCACTCTTCTGAGGTTTCTTATAAAATATGGATAAAAAGCTTTTCATTGCGTTTGCGTGACGGTTTTCTTAATGTATAAACAAGTAGATTATCAAATTAGTAGGTAATCTAGAAACTGTAAAATGAGTGTTGACAAGATGCATTATAAATGAAGCACCATGTAAGCTTGCATACTCGTATTAGACATTGTGGCTCTTACGTGAAATACTATCACGAAATGTCACAACTGTGAGACATTAAAGCAGAAAATAGTTTCCGAAACACAGTCAGTATCTGTCGCCGGTAATTTCAGCACCAGAAATTGCTTGCATCTGTGCTGTAAGTGCATAGGAACTCTCGACATCAAGAAGTGCCGCGTATGTTGCATACGAGAATGTTCCGAGCTTTGTTAAATTTAATGTGCTTTGGCAAATCACGTATGACCAACCTTCGCATATTATGCGCCATATTTTGTGTCATATTAGCTTAATGGTGCTGTATTTCGGACAATGCAAATTTTAACAATAATTACTCGTGTTATGACGAGTACCATTTCATGTTGATTGCTTGTTGATTACTCTGAGTACCGTAGATAAGAGGTAGTATTGCAGATAACATGTACTGTTGAAAGTGACAATGACAAATAATAACTCAAATAAAACAGATCAGACGAAACACATCATAGTAGAAAGTTGTGTAAATAAAATTTATTATATTTCTAGTCCTGGCAAATAAAAGGACATGAAGAATATGAGCCATTGATCACAGAACGAGACAATCATGTAACACTATAAACTAGTGACCCATATATGCAATCATATATTGTAGAACTGAGATTTAGCACACCCCACGGACGACCGATAAACCAAATCGAGGCCATGAACCCATAAAACGGTTAGATTTGCTTTTATTTTGTCATCCGCAAACAGAGGCAGAGGAATCTCTGGTGAATGCATGCATTAGTCTACTTTGACCACTCCAACAAAGGAACAGCCGGTAGCAAAGTTAAGTTCGATAAGTAAAGTATTTGATTCGAATTAGAGTTTAGGGTGTGTCCTTCTTGCGTCGTGGAAATTTCTTTAATTGAATTGAATACTGTTTTATCCGAAAAACGAGAACGGACATTGCAAGACGGAAACAAATAGGCTTCCTAAAGAAATCTCATTTGTATTGTTTCCTTGTTCGGGTTTGTCGCACGTTTCCTCTCAAGTTTTCTTCCCAGTTTCAATTGCTTCGCTGGTTTAACGTAATATTAGTTGACACCCGCCAAAATTAATACCTACGTTGGGAATTACTTTCACGTAAAAATTTGTGTCACTAATGTTATATACATATAAATCAGCTATAACAATAATTCTAATATAATATCGCCATACAAGCAAATAACGAATATTTTTATAACTATATATGTATATTATGTTCTATTTGAAATATCATTGAAACCAAATAAAGGAAATATTTATATAATTAATGAATTTACCTTGTTTATTTTTCAATTTCAAACAATAAAAATGTAGTTCTTAAATGACCATAATTACAGAATCAAGTACCGTTATTTCTCTTCGTAAAAGTGAAGTAGTTAAATCATCATCTTTTATATATGCTGAAACCTACTAAAAACCTCTTACATTAGTAGTTCCATTCCAACTTTTTGTTCCATCTTCTTAAAGAAAATCCAGTTGTTTAATCGTCCCGCATTTAAAATAAGCAGCAAGCGTTCAGTGATTTATTATAAGTGTCCTGCTTCACTTCCGTAATTTATTCTAACAAAAACAAGAAGAGCAATACATCATTATGTTTTGCTAGTACTAAGTCTGCTGCATAGATTTTCAATATTCAGTTTTAAGAGTTATATAAGCTTTGCTAATCAATTATATGATAAGTTTAAAATCGTATTCTACAGGCATATAAATAATATTATTCTTAATTAATTATATCCTTATTAATAAACGCAATTTGTCGCAAATCTTCGTTATAATAAATATGGCTGATAAACAATGTATAAACGTGTTTACTTGGATTATATGAGACAGAATAGATTTATGGTTAACCATAAAATGTACAATAATTTAACATCTTACAGGGATAAGGTTGTCCTTTTCAAACTGTCCTTGTTCCCTCAACGTACAAAATATGTGAATTACGTAATTTAAATTATTATAATTTTTTTATGGAAATTTGTATGAAAATTGTCGGGAAGCGTTGCAGGACTTCATACATCATAATATAACACGACATTTTCGCGTCGAGCTGAAATGCAAAACGCAAAGCTACTAACGCGAGTTTACACTGTTAATATAAATATAATTTAAAATGAACTCTTGAGTTGGCCAGTAAAAAAAAATAATGTAAACGACTGCGAATACGTTATAACAAATTAGTGGCTAGAAAAGTTTTACGCGGCACACACCAATTTATCCAAGAACCTCCAACACTTCTTGTTGTTTTAATTGGAATGGCTAAAATAATTATAAAGTTTCAGCTGATAGTTAATTCTGTCACGAAAACAAGTACATATATACATAGAGCAGATTGAAATTATACTTTTACAAATTGGATAAATTTGTATAATATAAAAGATTATTTCTGAACGAAGATGAATGAATATAATTAATAAAAAAAAAACATAACTTAATTTCAAGGGATAATGATTCAATTACTCACAAACTTTTATTCACTTCTATAATTATTATAAACATTACTAAGATCAGTATCTTACGAACTTGTAATATTTTGAAACAAGATTTTAATAAATATAAACTTAATATGAGAATTCCATGAATATTTTACTCACAATTTCATCTGGCTCACTTAGCTAATAAAGTAATAATAAAATGGTTTACTATATTTTAATATACATTCTAGCGTTGTAACAACTTTTCTGTTAAATAACACTTTCATAATATCTCAAATCTTAAATTGCATACAGAAATAAATGGTTATCAGAAGGAAAAAGCAAGAAAATCTCGCTAATGCATAATTTTATCGTTGGACTAGCGAATATACAGTGTATCTCTCAGCCGAGTAGAGAACGATCTATTTCCATTTATCGCGAGCACAAAGATATACAGAGGCTCTTAGAGCGAGAGCGACCATAACTCCATCCGTCCCAGTAACTCGAATCTAGCGTGAAATTTGCGGCCAGTGATCTTGGCTGTGCAGAGTTTAAAAATAAACAAAACACTATGCATACACAGTCACAGCATATATATGGATGTACACAAACTGTGGCTGAGACAGGCGTTAAACAAAGTAGCCATACTCAACGGTTATTTTAAGGTTAATCTCGTGTATTTATAATCAGTTATATTTGCATTACGTACAGGAGTCTCAACTCCAATACTGTCACTGTCGCTAGACAAATGTTTATGTTGAACTTGGAACGTTGGTTTAATCAATATTTCATCTAGAAATATTTGGTTTACACTCAATCATTATGCCTAACATTTCTGCAATACTGAAGTGTTTCAGCTATAGGGACTACATTTCAGTAAATTTATCTCACCATGATTCGTGATATAAAGTACAATGTTCTGTTTAATAAAGGAGATCATCTCATATTCATATAAACGAATTTGTGAAGCCGCGGTAATATTTATGTAAATCATCATGGCTACAGGACCACAATATTATCAACTGGGTTACAAAATTATGAAAATTATTTACCAACCATTTACAGTAGCGGATTTAAATTTAAATTAATAACATTTGTACACACTTTTATTTCGTGCATGGAACATTCTAGTAATTGCAAATCTGCATTATTCCAATTAACAGTTCCAAATAGAAAATAGAAATGGAAAAATACACATTCAAAATATACGGCACATGCAAAAATAATGAACATTTTTATACGTCCGGGAGTAGAAGTCGATTTCTATGACGTCAAAATCGAGACAGAAATTAAGCATTTACACCCTAGGGACGAAAACACTTTTCGTAAGGGAGTTTTTATTATAACAAAGGTTTCTGTAAATAAATGTCTGTTGTCACGATACGCGTTGCAGGGAAACATTTTCAAAGGCTTCTAAATACTACAATATCGCTCCGATTTATCATAATTCATTATTTATGAAATTAAGTGTTTCTACTCCGGAATGTGGAAAAAATAGAATATACACCACGGGAGAGACCACCATTTTTCACTCAGGAAAAATAAGTGATTTCTCTCCCTTGGTGTATAATATACTATGATAACACGAAATTAATTAAATTCATAGATAACCGTTTATTGATATAATATCCTCAGATATATGTAGAATACGTTTAAATATTTATACAAGACTTACAAGAAAAAATCATCTACATCAAAGGAAGTAATCAATTTTATAATATTCCTTGTTCTTCTCTTTTTATTAGAGTTTCGATATATGTTACTGACAAATCAAATAAATAGAATATATTATATAAGTACACGAATTTACATCCAAAAACCAATTTCAAATTATTGAATTATTCAAAACAAATTACTGGGCCATAAGTTATTAAATTTAATATATTCCCTCGCAAAATCTCGAGGCCGGAATTTTCTTTGAGATTATTTCGGTATTATCTGTTAAAATATAGCAATATTAACAGTAACATAATCTTGTTCGTTGACATAGCAAAGTAATAATGTGTATTTGTCAACAACACGTACTGACAATGCGAAGTTTCCAATTATTTTCTCCATCTGTGGGTAACTGATCCACTTGGATACCAACTGTCACCAGTTATAATTCGTATAATTTGATGGTAATTTAATCAACTGTCACTGTTAGGAACTTGTCCTCCAATGTGCACATAACTCACGAAACTTTTTCGGCGAGCAGTAGAATTCACGCGGCAAATTATTTCAATATTCGACACTCGAACACAAACACGGCAGCGTCTACTGTTCAGCTGTCTGCACGACACTGGTTTAAACCGACGCGCTCAACACGACGACTGAACATGCGTCGCAACGCTCATGCGCCCATCACCCAAACACACATACAACCAAAAGCAAAAAAAATACGTATTTTTAAAATATCGACGAAAAGGAGAAGATTGTCCTTTGTTCTTATCTAAGGCAAATATATATATATATATATATATATATATATATATATATATATATATATATATATATATATATATATATATATATATATATATATATATATATACACTGTTCTGCATTCATTTTTTCCCGTTATCCTTCATTAGTACGAGGTATTATTTTTTAAAAACTTTTACCACAAAAATTGTTGCTTGTTCCAAAAGTTCGCTAAACAAATTTATTAATATTCATTCACGTCTGTCATACACGTAGCAAAAAAATTCGGAACAAACTTTGAAAAAAAGGTGGATAATGAAAAGAAAACATCGATTAAAAATTTTGGAATCTGTTGGCGAAAGATAAGGCTCCCCTGGTGTATGATGCAAGACTATTATGATACTCTATAAAGATTCAGTTCGGCGATGCATCGGAGCTATAAATAAAAGCTGGCTTTGAAAATTTGTTATCAAACATAGAACATATTACCTTCGTACGCGAGCTCCCAACTAATAAAGAATTATTTTACAAGGTTATATTTACGTTAGTATAGACAACAAACTTTCTTGAAATATTTTATATTAATTCCACAAATTATATATGGAAATGTATGCCATAAGTAAATGAAAATAAATATTCTTTTACTTTATGTGCAATGGACTAATATAAGATTTTGCACCCATAAAGGAAATTCAGTGAATCGTATATTTAATTACTCTGCAGTTATGTAGATGATAACGACAAACGTACATACAGTATATTTGCTGAGTTATTTCTCAGTTTAATAAGAGAAGTCTATAAAATGAAATAATGTGCTTTGACACTTATGACCTTCCATAGTCGTTCAGTATTATTACAGAACATACTGTCCATAAAACGTATGGTACGTTGCAATACGTTTTACTACAGTACATCGTAAGCTGTCAAATACTTGACATAAACGCATAAAAGTAATAAAACCATTTGTGATTAATTCAATAATGAAACAATGTATCGTTCAGAAGAAACTTTATTGTGCATGAAAAATCTAACCAAGGGAAACGTTAGTCAACTTATCACAATCAGAACGTGTATACAATACAATGCTATATTAATTGTTCTACTAGTGTCAGTTAATTTAACCGGGCGCCGCACTACGTTTTGCTAAACAAAGGCAAGGTAAAACGTTCATTTTCTCCTAAAACAACAAACGAACCAGCCGACAAGGTAGTGAGAATAAACGAGTAATTTGTCTTCACATGTACACTCCAGAGCGAATACATACAACCTAGGTACCGTATAATAGACTCAGAGTTCGCTATGAAATACACCGCACTTTGACAATTCATTTGCAAACAGTCAACGGTACCAGTGTCGCAATAACGCTGAACAAATGAGCTATCTTCATTATCTATCCACTGGCACTTAATGAAAGAAAACTCTGTACGGAATACTTGTAAGTGAATTTAGTAAATGTTCAAAAACAATAAAAGACACGCATGTAAATTCACGGAATAAAGCAACGGCATTGGTGCTATGTTATTTAGAAACGGTTTAACTAATCTAATTATTGTATACTGCATCCAGCCAAACAACCAATTTACGACATCGTTAAAGGAAAACCTAACAGGCAAAAATATCACTATGTATATGTAAATATATTTTTAATCCACATTTTATTAGATTGTTATTATTAATATACACGAAAAAAACTATTAATATAACTAATAATGTTAATAAATATTTCTATTAAATTATTTTTCATTCATTTTTCATCAAATTATTTTCATTTTGTTTTTTACTAATGGCAACGCTAAACATAAATAATACACGTTTATAGTTGACGTTTATTAGCGACTTATACTGTAAATGTGTTTTCTTGTAGCAGAACATTGTTTTAATCCGTTTTAGAACTAGTGTAAACGTAATCAATTTCTAGTAATATTACATTGATGCAGTAAATTAGTTGTTTGGCTGGATACAGTATACGTCAGCTGTTTGAAATTCACGAATATACAGGTGAGTAGTAATATGGCTCAGAAGTGGACTAAATTTCCTTTGAAACATCACACAGCCAGGGTTAAACTGAGAAGACAACGATACGACTCTGTACTTGATCGTTTAGCTGCCTAAGGGTTGTACCTCTGCGTATTTATATAATACTGCTCGAGACAACATCTTGTTGCTTTGAAGAGCAAACGTCAATATTTGTTCTTTGATATGCCTGCTGTGACAAGTTGGCTTAAACAAGAGAATCTTGCGGAAAATGTACATGTGCCAAAGTCAATTGATGCATAATTTAACTGGTAAATCAAACTGAACAACAATATTAACTGACACTTGGAATATTGAATGCATATTACATATGTCTAATAAATATATTCTGCAAATTTCTGAACCAAGAGCAATGTGAAAATAAATTTTACTTTGTAAATTAGTCTTTTGTAATAAACAGACAAGGCTAACAAAGAGAATCTAGGTCTATAATAGGTTTGTTTAAATATTTGATATTAAATATTAAATAAGAAATGAAATGATGAATATTATATATTCGGTTTCAAGGCATATTGAATCAGAAATTAATTGTTATTTGCAGATAAACTCTATATAATTCATGAATCTGTATTATTACGCATTCAATTACTTTAAAATCTAAAAGTTAAATGGAGTAAGCGAGACAGCTGTGAAAATGCCGATATAAGATAAATATTGCAGTTTCCGGGAAGCAATGTTGATTCTTCTTATGCAAAGATACTAGCGTTATGCCCAGGCTATGGTGTGGGCAAATTGAACTATAATAGAGGCAAAGTGGAGCACTTACTCACAATCGCTCGTAGTTCTTTGCTCTATTTTAATAATATATGCCTCCCCCGCATATTGCGGATGCCACACGAAGTTTAACATTGACGGACCCCTCCCAGTTAAACTTGACGTAATTGGATGACTTCTCTGTTTGGGTGCAACGTTATCTTCATCCACTTTTATTTAAATTGGAGCCAGTAAAAACACTACGAAATATCACCAGTGCCACAACCCCCCACCCCGCGGGCCATATTGTAACTATGGGTAACCGTGGATGAAATATTTAAGCAGTCAGAAAGATTATGAGTGGTGCGGGGTTGGAGAAGCACCACTGAAATATACGATGCTATTGTTGCCGGTAATATATTCAAATTGCGGAAATACTACTTGAGCCGACAAGAAACATATTCCTCAAGACGACATAAAAAATGTTTGACTCAATTCAGCTCTCAGATTAAATTTTTCATTAATTTTTTGTTGTAATTGAAACCCCTGATACTTTTTACATTAATCCGGAAAGAACTTTGCAAATTAAATATTAGTGCGGTGAAAAGTTGTAAATTTCACAGTAAATATCGCTTGGATAAATTTTAATTTTGCAAACGCGGTTACTGTGTGCACACAATGTACATGGGGCAAAACTTTACTCACATTGCGAACCGGTTAAAAAAGCTAAAATGAATAGATTACGTCAGTCTTTGTTTGTACGTGAGGCGCGTTAAGCTGTTAGCATAAGTTGTTAGGGTAGAGGGGTACTTATACGGGTAGCAGGAACAGTAGCAGGAACAGCAACACCCGTTCGGAAGAAGTGACAGCGGATATTGTGGAAGTGTACACGGACGACTGATTTCAGCAGCACCAAGATGTAATGGTACAATGTTATCTTTAGTAAATTAGACATTCAAACGAGCTTCCAGATGGCCACTAAATTAACGCGTTTTCCATGCAATCCCTAGCCGAAATCTCCACTCAAAGACTCGTTGAAACAAGCGCTAAAATAGAAACTTCCAACATATTTATTCTAACGAAGCGAAGTATTTTTTATTTATTTTTATTTATTCAGTTTTATTCTAAAACTAAAGTTCATGGAAATAAATACTATAACATGCAATGCCATGTTCTACTTATAATACAATAATAATAATTTATATTTAAACAATAGACGTCCTTTCAACACTTCCTTTCCATACATCCTTCACGTAATATAATAATAATTTATATTTAAACAAAGGAATATACGATTTTGTACTAGAATACATCCATATTGGATCCTCCACTCAAGCAATATTCGAGGGTTTGCTTGGAATTTTTCATAAGAATTAGATTCTTTTCAAATCGATCTTTCTTTGTCGACTTAGAACAATAATTCAACAAAAACTTCCGTCTATTGTTGAGTTAAATTTACAACCATCTTCTCACCTTTTCTCCTAACGGCAAACAACGAAACTAAATCTTTCCTGTATGTCGAGCTCGCCTAGATTCACAAATAACAGGCGGGCAATTCGGAAAGGAGCGCACGGAATCGTTCAACGCATTTTCTTCCTTTTGTTTGCGATTTGAACCATCACAATCTTGTGCTCGCAGACCACGTATGTGCGCTACGAACAATCAACGAAATGAGCTGATTAATCTGGCGTAAATGTATTTTCCTTCGATACTCTACCGCGAGAAATCTTACACATTCTTTTAAAATGAATGAGGTTATTTCCTGGCGTGAAATTATGGCAAAATTAATCAAAGACTTCGGGTGTTTATCTTTAATGGTATGTCAGTAATTTTGTAATATTATAATAACTGTGTCCAACACTGTATGAGTCAGATATGCATTACATGTTAAAGTAGATAGTTAAACTAGAAAGACATGAGGTGGACATATAATTTTAATAATAAAGGAGGTAACAACGTTGCTTAGTAAGTGCAGGATATGTTTTCCGCTGATGTGCAGTAAAGTTGAGCGTTGTAAGACATGCTATTTTTACGTGTGCAAATGCACGTAAAACCCTGCCCTGACCTGCCCTGCACTGACATTTTATGTATCCCGACTGTGAGCAGCAGCCGAGGAAATGAGCCTTGAAACTTTACACTCACATGGATGCATTGTTCTGCATCGTCGTTTTTCGTTAATTTCCAGAAAGTTGTATACCTACGGATAACGGCGTTATTTTCAAATATTCAATTAACCAACATCATGATGTTTAACATTAACACTCACACGAACTACATATGTAAAATGTGTCATTGAAAATGATTATTAGGAAAATGATTTAGTTCTAATTGTACCTTGTGAAGTTGAATCCGAACTACGACGTTGGTTCGTGTGCGAGAAGACCATTATTTCGTGAGGTAATAAATCATTGTTTGAATTGCAAAATAACGAGGCCGCGTTTAGTGTGAACATGCATGCAAACAGGCAGCGGTGTGACGCACATACGTATACACGTAACGTAGTGAGCAAAGTCAGACGATGGTGTGGCGTGGCGTGGTGTGTAGCTTCGGAAACAACGTTCTGTAAACAGGATTTGAACAGGACACGACGGGACGGAAGCGACACCGTGCGAGACATTTAACAAGTACGTGGTCAGCATTTTATGCTTATCTGCAGGGAACAGGAAATTTCATTTACAAAAAGAAACAAGATATATTATTTTCGTTTTCTCCCTTGCGCTGTTTCTCTCAATAAATCTATTTTCTCATCCGTTATAAATGACGTGTCAACCAGTATACACAGACATATTTGATATTCAATATGAAGTTTATAAATCTACACTATCGAATTTATTGTTTTATTCTAGAGAAAACTATAAATTATTCGGCTACATAGCCTAGTGTCGTGATGATCCACAGGGACGTTACAGTTCATTAGTATTTATTGTTATTCAGTATACTTTATCCTCTTAACTTTTTCACTAATTATATTTATTTTTAGCCTTAAACTTCTGCACAACTGTAAACTTTCAAAAATATATCATGAATATATTTTAAATAAAAATTTTAATGACATTTGAGAATTTTTTCTAGAAGAAGAGTTCGCCTTTAAATTCATTTCGACAACTTTTGAACTTTTATTACTTCGTATAAATTCATCACAATGCAGGAATAAATAAAGTAAAATTTGAAACTCGGATACTCCATATCCGTAACGAAATATCGAAAAGTAGGTCAATGAAAAATAACCCCTATTGTGATATATTATTCACAATTCATTTTGCCAAGCACTTTCAGTAGTAAACAAGCCGGTAATAAAAGCACTAGGTGCGAAACAAAATAAGTTAATTTATCCAGGATCTTTGAAAAGCAACGTCCTCTGGTATCCTTATTATAAATGTAGGATTATTATTCGTGCAGAGAAAGTGGTGATAGTGAGCCGCTCTTTCAAGAGAAAGTAGCGCTTCCATTCGGGGTAGGTATAATCATAAAATTCTATTTACCCGGAAGAGCTTTTCCGCAACATCCATGAAGCGACACTCGTAACAGTAAAATCAGGACGGAAAAAGCGACAAAATGCCGGAAGGGCAGGAAAAAAACTAAACTAAAACCAAATTCAAAGCACATAACACAGAGCACGAGGCTGCATTATACATTGTTAATAATTATCATAGAAATAATAACGAAATATGGAACACGCAGAGCATAATTACATTGTATAAAGTTCAAGGGAATGTTCAGGGTTTCACAGATCGTTATCAAGTGTTGTCATTTCGCAAATGGCAAAAATACAGTATCGCATGAAACTGGTTGATACCTTACTGCTCAAAATGTACAGCGTATTTATTTATTCTATATTGACAATCATTCTAAAAATAAAAGCCATAGCACTTAATGAGTTATTCATATTATGTTCGTTGACGTGAATATTTTATAATTAATTTACACAAGTCTACACATAATATGTCCGTGCCGTGCATTACATATGTCAGTGCATATTGTAGATTTAATTAAATTTAATTAATGAAAGCAAAGTGAGCGACACGTGCTTGGTGTGTGTCCGTTATTTGTCTAGACTTTTCTCTGCAACATGAGTTCACTAAGACAACAATGTGAGAGATACCTACATGTTATGCAAATGTACGTATGTACAGCCAGTGCATTTGTGTTTTTCCTTTAATTTCTGCATTTTATCTCATTCTAACACTTCGCGTAGAACACACTGTCAGATCTGCAACCGGGAACATTTGTTTGCTACAAGACACTATTTCCATATTTCCGCAACATGCACATCACACAAAACTTGACTTGCAAAATGTAAATTTAAATTGGTATACATATATTCACGGAATTAATGAAAAACTCTTTAGTTTCAAACTAAATTAACCATGTACAATTTGTTTATTAAGTCCAAAGAAAAATTTCTTTAATTTTTTTAAAATGAAACAGGTTTCAAATAATTTAGCGAGAAATGAATTTTAATTATATTAACAGCGAAAACTTTTTTTATTTATATATCTATGTACCGAAATGTATGTCTTGTAAGATTTGCTCTTCTGGATTATTTCCCGGAAGAATGTAAAATTCGAGTCGCTGAGCAAGCATTAGTTTAAAAGCGCAACACTAGAATTACTGAGATTCTAACAGATTTCCCTATGGTCTCAGAAGACGACTTCAACCGCGACTTCTAGATTAATATTTTCATCCAAAGAAAATAAGTATCATCGTTGAACAAAAAAGAGAAATAAAATGTAATAAAAATGATTGATGAAAAGTGAAAATGGACACTTAATACCTACGGCACAAAATATATTACTAGCCTTTGTACAATATAAATCTTCTCTATTTCTAGTGCTTACTATTTGAGTAGTTTCATATTACTAGCCAATGATGTAGTAAAAAAAGTTTCATAATTTACATAAAACCATCTTCATAAAAGTGTATTTTTATTTACCCAGACCATAGATATGAAACGTAGTTCAAGTATGAATACAGCTTTTATTGCAGACTTTAGAGTCACTATAATTTTACTTCAAATAAAGTACGAGGCGTATGGACTCGTAAATATAACGAACATTATCTCAGTTGAAACGTCTTGTTGAGATACGGCGAAATACGCATTATTCAGCAGATGTTATAATCTATACCGTAAGCGGCCTTCAAACTTTATGCAAAATGTTGATAAAAACTGGGTTATATCTCAGCGATGGTCGATCTGTGAATAAGTTTATTTGTAGATGAGCACGCGGCTGTTTGCTTGGGATCTGATAGAATTCTACACAAAGACTGAACGGGACTAGAGTGGTCAACACGTGGGTATCGGCGAGTGTTGAGTGGCAGCAAGGCACGTAGTGAAGGGTTCGATCGGGGGTGCTTGCAAAGTCCAGTGGCAGCTGAAAGTAATGAACACATATACAAGCCGGATTTGGTTCGTCACAGCTGCATTTTATGAGGGAACTTTGTAATGCTTTGCAGTCAGACAAGACTTCGTGTGAACCTCACACTAGAACAGTCGCATCTAAGAACGGTTCTTGTTGTTATTTATGTACCGTCGGAGGGTACAAACTGCTCGACTTGCTCATTACGGCCTCGGGTATTCTTGCATACACCCGCCCTCTCACACTTCACCGCCACCACCAAGCGATCCGACAATGTGACACGGTGCCCGGGCACCAGATACTAAACATCATCGATTTTAATTAAAACTAAGACGTTCCGTATCTTAATATAAATGGGATTAGGTCGGTGTTGTTTTTCAGTCTGTACTCGTATTTAAGGAATCCTTTAGAACAGATGTCGCACAACCAACAACAACAATCTATTGGCTTCCACCAAACACATTCCGTAAAAGCAGTTGCCAACATCGGCGAAGAATATTTTACAAATCCGATAACAATTTCAAAGATCCTGACAGTTTTATTATAATTTTATATTCATTTAGTATAGACATAAATGAAAAAAGGCGGTACTGAATCGTAATTGAGAACCAAGGTTAGAGAGGGTGATACCGAAACAAATAATGTAATTGTAAATTTTGTCACTTTGTGATCAATATTAAATTACTAGTTGCACACGTAATTCACCCTGCATTGCATATGCACTATAGTGTAATAACTCCCTTTGAAAGATATTCAATTGTAACTGGAGGACATTCATTAAAGTAAGCATGCTAGGGTAGCAATTTAATTATTTCATAATAAAACTATATTTCAATTCATTTCACTCACCCGGAATACCATCTGCATAATAGAAGAATGGTTAAATGAATTAAAGATTTTGATAATCGAATATTATTATTTTGGTTTGACAAAAATAGATCGTAGATAATGTATTTTCTTTGCGATTTTGGATCATGCAAGATCATGTTAGAAGGCATATTAACAAAGTTATACATTCAGAAGTTGTGGTGTGAGTCACATATTGATCAGAATGCAATGCGAGATGGTACATCTCAGCTAGACGTAGACACGCTTCGTCATTCAACAAGAGAAGCGTTTTAAAACGTCGTTTATTTTTCCGGACGAGGCCTGGAGCAGCGCGCACCCGGATCCTGGAGTCGCGGAGGTTTCCTGTATTGGTCTCATGCATTATGGAAACTCCGGTACCGCTTTCCGCTCGTGTCACGATAACCGAAGCTTTGCGGGACACCAGGAAACAATATCGTACGACCGTTCGGATTGTTCGCGCTCCGTGGATGGACTTGGGCTGGTGTCCCGTTGTCCAAACTACGTGTATCACGCCCCGAGCGAACGCTTGTACAGGAAGAAGACTATATTGTTTGTCTCCCAAATGGAATTTCAACACACGAACGTTGGACGTTGTAGGTACGGTGCCGGACACACAACTGTTCACTACCACTATTATCTACTACTTGTCATAGCCGCATCTCTTTCCCACTGGAACAACATCGCTGCTCATGCGAACCCGACCCAATGACAGTCCAGCACGAATCGCTGATCATAATAATTTGTGCGCAAAGTTATCATCTAGTTTTCCTTTGGGTGTGTTCTTTAGAATTTTAAATTGATTAAATAAATAAAGTAGGTCTGAAATAGGTAACATATTTTACATTTAGGTAAATAAAACTAGCTTATGTTATTGCTTCTCCAACACACGATATAGGAATACAAATATTACTATCAGCCATCTTGTTTCCATGACAGTTTACTACTAACACGTAACATACTATTCTTATTTGAATGATTTCCTGTTTATAGATATTTACTTCAAAGCAAAATCTCTTTGTAATTAAGCTCCTTCTTGTATATTCCGACTTGGTGCAGAAATATAAGGAAAGATTATCTGATTATCTGCTTCTTACTCATATTAGTATCCCATCGCATACGGTGCATGGCGTATCATGAAATTTACATTTAAATCTTTCACCTCCGTCTTCAAACTTTCCGAGTCTGATCAAGATTTTATTCAAATAAGCAGTTCGCAGATCAACGACAGCAGATGGAGTTTACATAGGCTCCGATTTATACAGTTCAGATATTAGCGTTTTATATCGTTGATTTATTCAATTTTCTAACCTCTATACCAGAAAAATCTATAATATTGTAACTAGTTTTTTCTATATTCAAAAATATTTTCAAATATATTGTTTACGAAACGTGAACATATGTGCAAAATTTCGATCAACGTCAGCCGAAAGGATATTTGAGAATATTCGCGAATGTAGGTAATATATCGGTGTGGAACAAGCAACACTATCTCACTTTCGTAGAATTCGGTTGAACGAAACTGGTGTGACTGGTTCTGTTCGTATCTAAACTAAACAATTCGCACCTGAAATGTATGGTAATATAATGTAAAACTCAACTCTGGTGAGACCTACATGATTGAAACCACTCGCTCGCTCAAACATTGTTATCCCGAAGAAACTTAATTTGTCACCTGTAAGAGACGCGTGTTCACATGTATTTTTCTTTCGGCTATTTTTTGTTTAGTGTTCGTTTGTGAATTTTTTCATGACATAAATTCGCTACAAGGCATAAACGAACACAAGCAGAGATTCCCAAACTTTTTCAGATCTGGAAATGAGAATTTGTTGTCGAGCTCTGAAAGCCAGAACATTTTAGTAATTCTCTTGGATTTAGTCGATTATTTTGTTTAATTGAGTACAAGTTTCGATATAAATAAAATTCCGCGAGTTTAATTGTTTGTCATTACATTGTTTTCAGAAGCAATAAAAAATCAACAGCCGAGTAAATTGAGTTTGTTAATTGTACAAATCACTGATAGTATTCGAATGAAATGATTTGAATCCGTAAGTACACAGAGAAACAATTTGTTGCGCGTTCATCAAATGAATTCTAGAGCATGGCAACACAAACGTTCGCAGGTATTTCCACACATAACAGTGACAGCGAACATGTCCTTGATCCGGATGGACGGGGGAGGGGTGAACATTTTTTACTGTCTACGACGTTCTCAACAATATCCTATATCCAGCACATGTTCCTTCCCATATCTAAATCTACATTGGTTGTCTCTGACGTATTTTCGAGATCTTCTCTTTCATCTTCGTCGTCCTCCTCTTCCGTATCTGTCTCTCGCTCCATCTAGCAATGTCTCTTTCTCTTTTTTTCTTTCCATATAGGGTTACGTTCTTGCTAAGTGCTGCTACATTGAAATGGAAACACTCTATAACTCTTAAGATATCCTTTGTATCATCTGTTTTTCTAAAAATGCCGCCTCGGAAATGATACTGTCATATAGCAGCTGGTTTAATAAGCACCGTTCAAAATGGAAGTACATATATGTCGTAGTCTTTTGTTTGGTCATTTGTCTGGATACATATTTGTATCCAGCGCAGACATTAATGTACTCCGAGGCACTAAACTCTTCCGCTTTCACACAAATGTCATAAACAATAACTAAATCTATCTAGATTATAACAATGTACTTAAAGCATTTCCATATTCCTTACAATAAGGTATTTCTATAGATCATATTTCAGATATATTTTCACAATTCAAGCACTGCGTAAAATCCGAAGGATATTTGAATATCAATGTCGTAAATTTTATATATAATATTAATGATAAAATACGGAAGAAGTTCAGAAAAAATACTTGCGTTGTGGCGATGTATTATCAGAGCATGCAAATGTAGTGGAGTGCGTGAAGTACAACGCCTGTGGGAGATCTCATATCACTTGGGATAGAGCGTTCCTTATGTAATGTACCGAAGTCATAAAATATTCCCCGTTCCTTACGAGCTTTAAAAATAAAATTTATTTTTCATTTCCTCTGCTATAATGTACTGTAACGTTACTACAAGGATTTAAAAATTTACTGCAACATTATCTTGACTATAATCCTTTGCAAATAAATTTCTCCAACATGCATTAATATTTAAATTTAGTTTAATACACAGTTTATACAGCTTGAAATAATGGATTTATACCGCAAAATTTGTAAATCCGATTGCATTACGAATATGTTTAGAATTAACAGCAACAATTGATCCGTTTGCAAGTAAATAGACTAGAAGAAGTTTAGCTGATAATCATGTATATTTAAAAATTTGTATATAATTATTATGGATCGCAGAATATGGGCCATAATCTCAAAAGAGCAGAATTTATTAGCTTCATTATTCACAGGCACGATTTTTCTGTACACCTTACTCATTAATTCATATAATCCGATATTTTTGGGGCGAAAATAAATTTCTACAATTAACATTTTTTTTATGCTACAGATATGAGTAACTCATTTTAGGCTGTATTGGTGAATTAAAAAAGTTAAATAAGAATTATTTTTTAAAAAAAGTATGATAAAATTTGCGAAGATATCTTGTACGAGTAGGGTAACTTAAAATTCGGGAAGTTTTGTAAGAGTGCTAAGAAGTTTGCACGGCGGTACATGCACTGATAACACTAAACTATTTCGTCCAGGTCGCCGGCTATCGCTTCCTGCTGCATCACTGAGACTCTACTGTACCATCGCACCACATACCACGTTGCCAAACCTCCAGCCCCGTGCTATTTACTCGCAAAAGTTAAATTGGCAAACCCACGTGACTAATGAATGGCTTTAAGTTTCGTCTCGAAAGCATTCAGCATCGTTCCAACGTGAATACAAATCGATAACGCATTTTTTTTGCAAATTACGCGTTGTAAGTTGCTTGAAAATAAAAAAAAAATGTATATAAAATTCTCGTCTATATTTTATTCCCTAACTAGAGAAGCCATATAATGAAGTGTGTGGTTGGTAATACTGACGTCGAAAATTCAGGTTTCATTATAAGAGAATATCATTAAACTTGCTTTTACACTGTGCTTCTAGTTACAGTGTGATCTCAACAAAGTTTCCCTGGATCTCAACTAATCAAGATAGTTTCTTGCAAAACAGTACTTGTGTTGTACTTGTTTCACTGCAACTAGAAGAGACTACAGTAAATATTTTATGGGAGTTCGTACGGACGTATGTAGGACGCACGTCTCGAAGGCTTACATAGAATGAACCTGCGTCTGTTTCAACTTGATCTGGATTACAGTGTACCCACACTATGAACACAATACTTTCTCGATTTTATCCCCTTTATCGCGAACTATATATCAAAGCCACTAATAAATTGTTTATCAGGCAATAAATCACACATACATTCATAGTTGCATTTCATTTTTCCATAATTCACGCGAGCTTGCTTACATTTTCTAGTAATATTTAATTAGAAATCTTGAAAGAGATTGAAGGAAAGTCATTTTCAGTTATGCAGATAAATTGAATGAAGAGGAGCTGCCTTTAATATCTCTAGAGGTCTAGAAAGCAATTAATTTTTGTTAATTAACACTGACGCCGAACTCTGAATGTGTATCTACAATATCTACGTTGTATTTGCATTATTAATCTGAAAACTCATTTAACTATAAACATATTAATGCTGATAAAATATGTATTCCGATATTAATCAAAACTTAAAATAGATTTGACTGACCAAAATACATTTAATACTAACGATTAAACAAAAATCACAATCAATATAGTCATCAATCAAGCACTCGCAAATATCGACAAAAAAAAAAAAAACTAATCTTCGAGATGTCGATTCGTTGGTACAACTAATAGTGGATAACAGAATTGAAATCTAAATTTAAACGATTTTTTTCTACTGTAACATATAGGTAGGTAAAGTTGAACAGAGGCGATGGATTTTTCAACCGCCGATATGAAAAACTTTCTGAATAAATTACAGAAAACTGCTAGAATCGCAGCACATCTGGGTTCGTTTCGCATACAGTTTCATTTCACGGTAGCCGATGCGAGCGGAATATTTAAGCCGTATGTCAATATGTCGTTCAAAGTCATTTGACAGTTCTCGTTGCACGATTCGTTAAGTCTTGCTGGTTGTGTCACGTGATTACCGACCGGAATATCGTAATTACTTAGTCGGTAATGGAACGGTTTTACACGGAATGGAATTAAAACCATTTCTGCATTCAACTTTCTACCAGTAACCAATGCAGTCCACGGCATTCGTGTTCGCTCACGAGACCAGATTTATTATATTGTGGTTGAAGAATAATCCTTTAATACTTCCGTCCGTGTGGAAGTTTCAATGGATTTTTCTATTAAAGTCGGATGCATTAAGGCTAAACGGTATATTACTGTATATTAGGCATTTACTAATGTATTTCAACATTATAGTTCCACTGATCTAGCGAAATAAACTATACACAACTCAGATGAACATAGTTTTAAACTTAGTTGAACAGAACAATTTAATTATCAATTAAATGTCGCGATATTGAAGTAACGATTCCGCACTGAGAACGAAATAAAACTTGGTATTAACTTGTAAAGTGTAAAATAAAAGAGTAACTACTCTGATCGTCGTGTTACAGAATATTCCAAGCGTTTTATCTCCGCCAAACTCTATATTACTTTTCATTCCATTAAAGTTTCAATGAAATAAATCCGAGACTATACAATCCACTTAATGTTAGACGTGATTGGAAATTGTTTCAAAGAAAATATCTCAAAAAGACAAAAGGGTTACGTTGGTGAAGTAATAAAATTTTACGAATCTAGGTTTTGATTCCATTCAGTGTTATTATGCGCATAAATTAAATTTTAATATAACCGCCACATCAATTTATTGCTATTATAGATGCTTATTCATATTTTCGCGTTTAATTACACTTCATTATTTCGAAATTTTATGTTATAAGGGCTATTAAATTGTCAAATGATGATCATAAAATTACAAACAGGCAGGCGTCTACTTGTCTGACAGTAGTAAATACTTTTTATTATATTTACTAAGTTCTGCTGAACAGTGCAGGTAATTGTTTAACAAAATCACGTTATCGGTTACATTTAAGCTCAAGTTGGAATGGCGCAACATTGAATGTATGATGTTGTATTCGGTTAGTGAATCAGGATGATGTAGTTAAAATCTGATAACCGCGAACCAATCAACATCACATTCACTTATTTAAATGTAGCAGCTGACGGGTCGTAGATAACTTGATTAACGATTGATGCGATGTATGGAGTACTGTGTGGGATGCCGTAGAGTGTGTTAATTATTATTGTTAATAATTGTAATGTGCAAGTGTTTCCATGACAGGTGCTGCGGTCCGATAAGCAAGCACTATGCGGATGCATATTAACCGTACATAAACAACGGTTCCGTGCAACGTCTACTGATGTTATTGCTAACAGAGATGTGTTATTCAACAGTTCATTGTAATAAAACTATGCTGCACACCGTCGTGCATTTACATATTAGGTTAACTTGTATGCAATTGCCAAACGATCTGGTCAGAAATGATTTACAATAAAAAAAATCTGTTGGATAAACTATAAACTTGTAAAATTTACAATTTCTACTGTGTATGATTTTATTGAAACGAAAAAAAAATCCAACAATCCTCCGATTTCCAGGGCGGGGGATAAAGATAAAAAGTCGCAGTATGCGTTCATACAAGAAACGAATTTATCACAGATACTAAAATTGGATTTTCTTCATTGTAACTTTAAGCTTCAAGTAAGTATAGATTGTCATAAACAATTTTAGTGCTTGCTGACTTTATGTCTTCACAGGAAATAAATTTGTTACGTTAGAAAACAGCAACGAAAATTCTATATCGAAACGAATTTGTTTGGAACTTTTTAAAACTATTATCTTGCACACGACTCTTGGAAAATATAAATAAAAACTTCCTTATTAATTACATTTCAATGCACATGTTTATAACCTTATATTTTACTGTATATCTAAGTTAAAATCCCAGCGGGATCAATATTTCAAGAGGAATGGTCAATTTACATTTATTTCTAAAATCAATTTGTTGTAATTTTAACAATTTCATTATTTAGACATTCTAAAAATTGTGAATGTCATGATTTAAATCGAGTAGCTTCTGCCGAAGCTTCTTAATTATTATTAATGACTATAATTCTCTTAATAGGCTATAAAACAATTTTTGGGTTCTTGAGAATACAAACTTATTCTCTTATTATGTAATATTGCATAGAACATTATACCATTTTGAAGCTGCAAAATCGGAGACAAATGTAACAAAAAGTTAAAATAAAATTTACAAATATGCAATGAACTGTTTCGTTTGTTGACGTTGACGTTTATATACTGAAACATTTGACAATTCATTAGGGCTATCATTCATTGTTTGCTTTTCCAATCACAGTGCAATATTCTCAATGACACAAATCACCCGTTCCTTCGGCATAATTAGTGTAATGAATTACAGTTCACCAATGTATCGCTAGTATACTCTCCCGCTCATCCGTGATTACGGTTCTGCAATACGACCACTACACATGTAGCCCTATCACTTTATCCGTTCGACATAATTTGGATGGTGTATACCATGCGTATGTCAATCAAGATACAAAGCCACGTCACATCACCCATACAATCACATTTGGGTTATTGTTGGTATACAAATATGCACGAATGTACAGATGACATATATCAACACATACATACATACAGTAGAGTCGCGATTTAGTGAACTAATTCCGGCCAAGCCTGTTCACTTTTTAGGGGTGTTTACATTTTCGGGGTTCTGGTCTCACTCAGATATTTTGAGAAACAACTTATATTCTAGATACCTAAATCAACAGAATTATGTATGTATATGTAAAATAATAAAAGAGAAAAATACTGAATCCAAAATGGTTAGTTCAAGGTAATGTGAATTGTTTGTTTCAAAACTTAATCATAAAGATGATTTTTTATTATTTTATTGTAGATTTTATTTTGTCAATTGTAGAACTTGAGAAGAAGAAATATTGAATCCAAAATGATCGGAATAAATGACTATAGTTCAAGATGATAACAGATATACGACGTTTCGACCATATGGTTTTTGGTCATTTTCAAGCAAAAAACAAAATTCTAGTTCAAACAAACATAGACAAAATCTCTTGAGAATTACACTCAAAAAGTACAAAAATATTTTGAAAAATATTAGAGAATATTTTTGTTTATGTTTCTTTCCTCCAGAATTTTGTTATTTGCTTGAAAATTACCAAAAAACATCTGATCGAAACGTCGCATATCTGTTATCATCTTGAACTATAGTCATTTATTCCAATCATTTTGGATTCAATATTTCTTCTTCTCAAGTTCTACAATTGACAAAAGAAAATCTACAATAAAATAATTTTAAAAAAAACAACAAATACATGTGCCTATTACATAATATTATGTATACGTGTATTATGTAATGGGAAGGTACATATAAAAGGATATTTATTGCAGAAGCGAAAAAAATTAAGTAATATTGGATTGTTTACGCTTTTTTTCAGGTTAATTTTTACTAATTTTTGTCGCAAATCATGTAACACGAGCAAACTGCAATATTCTACTAGCAAACACGGTCACACATTCTCCTTTACCCAGACATTAAGTATTTAATTTTTTTTGTTTTAAATTCAAGTATTTTCGTTTAGGCTCCACCTAGATTCATATTTAGTGGGATACCCCAGAGAAGTATCGCAAATACCATAGTTTACTGTATCGGGGTTTACAGTTGTTCACTATATCGGGACGCAATGATAAAATTTAAGTGTTCACTCTATCGGGTTGTTCATTTAATCGAGAGTTCACTAAATCGCGACTTTACTGTATATGTATACATACCTACATACGTACATACATACATTCATACATACATACACAAGCGAGAATTACGCATTCACAATATTCACCACTACTCATACAGATATTGTGGTCGGATTACACAGCGTATTGTAATGATTACGTGACCAACGAAGCTTGTATACATTCGCAGTAAGCTGATCTGACTTATCGGAAACGTATTTATAAAACAACCACAAGAAAACTACACGCGAACGTAAAATTTCGAAGACGATTCATACGATACCCATTGCATTAGAATATCGACAGTTTAACCTCGCGACCTTTGAATCGAACTGGCGTTCCTGTTTTAAACAGTTACGTGTAGACATTTTCTCTCTCAAGTATTCAGTACCACACATTGAAGTTCTACAATCATAATATTATTAGTTGTACTAAATTTATGTAAAAAAAAAAATTCGAATTAAACATTTTATCAAAATTGTTTACATAGAATATTATTAAAATCAATACCACAAAAAGTGGCTGTTACGTGGCGTGTACACGCATGGATAAAAATGAAACGCACAACAGTGATTTGGTTATTTGAACCAAGCGTCACAATTCATTTGACAATGGAACTGGGTTGCACGCCATTTACACGTGTCACACCGTATGCAAGAGTGTATGAGCACACATTAACAACGCTAATAACAATAATAACCGTTAATTACTGACCACAAGACTAATATACGCAGGCGCAACTACCGCAGAGTTCTGCAACACCGTCACCGTTTTGTAGCTTAGTGTAATTTAAACTTGAACGCGAACACTTCACCGAACACCCAACCAACGTTACACAGGAATTCACTAATAATCTTCAGTACCTGGTCGCCGCCGGGTACAATGTACACAGTAGTTGTTGCTTTGTAAACGTGGGTTTTCCAAATAGCGAACCGGCATTAGTGGTTTTCATTGGACGTAATAAACTATGATTAAGTTTGATTCTAACAGCACGTGTGGGCCAAAAATTTATCTCGGTTACCGTTTATAATTTCTCATTTACTAAAAATTACTTTCACTTGACTCAAGTATCAATTACTTTATGTAGCTTGTTACTGTTTTAATTTTGCAGGAATAAACTCCTGCAATGTGGACCAGAATCACACTTATGCGATGCGGATTGCTGTGCTTACATTACCAAACAGTATTTCTACAAATACATTCAAGTAACCATCAGAAATTTATGCCAATCTACGCAAAATTTCTGTCTAGCCAAATATTATCACAGACAGAGTAATCACTTACTATTGTAATTTATTAATGAACAACTTTATAATTCAAATGGTAATAATGATAAGTGAAGTTTGTAGAGAACGTACATTAGTGTAACTTATGTGCATTTTAATATGGTGCTATTATTCTCTCCACTTGCTTGAAATGAGTTGAGAAGTATGAGTAGTGTAAATAATATTAGTTAATATTGACAATGTTACATGTAATTAAATATCAGAGCTCATCGAAGCACACAGCCGTTCCAGCCGTGTTGTACAAGTTCAAATAAATCACGGCGAAGAGTATGCGTATGTGAGTGCAAACACATGCCAGGCAGGCAATAATAGTCTTTCGGATTGTGTGTGTGGTTTGCGGTCCTCGCGCCTAGGATTACAGATGTCTGCGCGACCCTCGCCAATTGGCTGTTACTCCCACTGACCCATGTCATCACTCAGGACGCAGGAATCGTGCTTCTACACACATTCCACATTCTAAACTGGCTTCTCTCACCTTTACTGTATCACAAATAAATGATCATAGTCTTCATACAAACTACTCGCCCTTGTATGACACCATTCCAGGTTTTTAGTACAAACAATATGATATACCAGGTGTAAATGTATCCGCACATCCGATTTACATACTTTAAACACTGTCAACAATAAAATGGCGGGTGTAAATGTGTACACTATCAACAACAGACAGCAATGAGTAAAGCCTAAAATCAACACGTCTAGGAGATGGCTGCAAGGAACGTTGTAATTCCTAACCATGGATTACCACTACGTATGTCTTGTGGCTTGATGTTTCCTACCCTTTCTGAACACACTTCGCATGTTCCCCGTAGCTAGTTGTGGCTGGTGGATTACACTCAAGTGTCTCGTTTGCACCAAGCCGAGACGCAACAGTACAATAATTAACGTTGCTACTGGTTTCGAGAAAGTCAGTCCAGTGCTTGAAGAATAGCAAGCTGTATGCACTTAAAAACATTAATTTTTCTTTTGTTTTTTGCTGTCGAGCTAAAAAATTTAACCAGACTTCAGTTCATTCCAGTAATGTGCATTAAAATTATTTTTCTTTTCAAAACTAAGACTGTATAAGTAAAAAATAATCCATATCAGATCACTTTTAATTAAACACGTACTAGAAATCAATATCTTGTTATTCGGTACAGAGAAATCACTGGGATGTTTTGCATTTAGATGAAACAAACTTTTAATTCTGTACAGAACAGTACGAATGAAACTCGCATTTAGAAGTTGTTATTGCAGTTGCGTGTTAGCGCGGATTGCAAGTATCTGAGTTGAAGAAAGACAGATCAGCTGCTTGACTTAACGTTCGTAATTGCTGATAATCCTCTATCTTGGTTCGTTACACACGTATCCCTTTATACTGTCAACAACAATGTGTTGATGTTTGCACAGTTCGTAAACAAGAAAATGAAAGCCGGCTGGGAAGTTTGTGCCTCGTTAATTTTGTATCACAATGTTATTATGTTGCCAACGGAAAATGAATAAATAGCAAACAAATAATCAGATAAACGTGGATACTTTTCATTACACGAACATCGTATAATTCACAGATTAGAATCATTATTGAACTTTAGTTTTTGCCACACTATCGGGAACAAGTGATCGTAAATAATCGATCAGATTTTATTGGAGCTTAGCAGTGGCTAACATTTATAATGACGGACGACCATCGTTATACCAGAGAGAAGGGAGAAGCCACGTTTAATATCCTGTCCTCAATTTTCATTTACCTAGCTGCCGGGTTATCTGATATCCTCACACAAATACTATGACTTGAGGTCCTGCTTAGCTGTGAACGTTCAGCGGCAAAATTCATTTTGCGAAATGTCACGTTCCAAAAGCTAACATTTGCTATATATATATATATATATATATATATATATATATATATATATATATATATATATATATATATATATATATATATATATATATATATATATATATATATATATATATATATATATATATATATATATATATATATATATATATTGTATATACATAATATTTGTAAATTAAAGAATTTAAAAGAACAAGATTCTAGTAAGATTTCAAATGTGTAAGAACGATGTACATGTATGTATATATAAACATTCATGTAAACATAAACGAAAGATTGGGCGTTGAATAAGAATGAGCTATGTTAAATCAGTGTTGAAATAATTATTTCGCCAAGTAATTTCAAAGAGGAAACTATTTGGAAAACAATTTAATTGAATCCTTTCTCGTTACGGTGTTAAGGACGAGTGCAATTTAAAATAATTAGTGTAGAATTTCCATCCAGATACTTCCGTCCTAAGGAAAATTGTTTAATTTAAGTTGTTCCAGGCAAAGATTCACCTCACACACCGTAAATTGTTGGAATTATATCTTAGCAAGAAAATTATTATTAATAAGAAAAAATAAAAGAATGACGTTTGAGCGCATGCGCTGTAATTGATGTATTGCGCGGAGAGTAGGTCGTAGCTAATTTTATTTATTTTTCTTAACAAGAATTCAAAATCGTAGCAAAATTGCTATAAATGTTCTTACAGAATCATATTTTTAAGTAATATTGTTAAAGTTTATAACAATTTCTATACAGGTATGTTATGGAATAGGCCTGAATAATCCTTTAAATCATTTCATGTGTAATAATTCCATGGTCGATCAAATAAACCGGACAATAACATCACATATTCAACGATTTTCCCTTTCGATGGTCATAAATACAACAGTTCCCAAACTTGGTTAATTTCGTTTATGACAATGCCAGTCTAGCTAGTGAATTCCCTGTTTGGCTGTAATACTGTGTACACTAGAATTACAACACTGTGTGTTTGTACGTACGTACAATAAGTGAGAGTGGGCAGGATCATTCTGTAAAACACTATAACAATCAGTACACTGGTAAGATAATTCGTGAAAATGATGCCGTGTGTAAAACAAGCCCTTACTATTTTCGTCAATGTTCTGCGAGACATAGGCGTTGCAAATTATTATATCCATTCAAAATATACGATATGTAAGATAAAATGGAACGCTCCTCTACAAGATACTAAGTTTTGCGCTATACATTTAGCTAGATTTTGAAATGAATCTATTTAATCTTGCACAGAAGACGTTGTAACTTTTTGTTCAACATGGAAGATGATCTTTCTTCTTACGTACAAGGGCGATGTTGGAAGTTTACTAAGCCTGCGCTATATCGACGCCTATGTCGTTCGCCAAGCACTGACAATGACAGACATCTCATAATCCCGGAAGACGGATACGTGTCACGGTGACTGTGTAAACCAGAGACGGATATCCTCTTAACCCGAGGCACACGCTATTCACTGAGGCATTTCCTCTGCTATAGCAGATGATTGTCACCTTACTCAAGAATTTCGGGCTACTTGTTAAGTCTTTGCAGTTCTGTGAGAACCGATACTAGGTTTATATCCCTAAGCAACGCTAATATTTACGCTCGACCCTTTCAACATTGCCCGTTACAACAGCATCCAGGGACCGTGATATATCCTTGGTGCTTTCTTAACTAATTATCTGTGAAAGTGTCACCGGAAAATTAATCGGATTGGAAACTTTCATAACTGAATTACATAAATACATTTATCGTTAAGTGAGATACATAATCCCATGAATGGTGCCCGTATACACCTTTGCGTTGTTCAGAGACTTCACGTTCACGGATACAGTTATGATACTTCTGTCAGACTATACATTCCTAAATATACTATAGTTATAAAATATAGACAATACGATATGGCTTTTATGGACGGAAGAAATGAAAAAAAGAGATGGGAACGTTTGTTTCTGGCTTTTTCGGATATATTGAGGCTCACATCGTTCAAAATCAGATTACCTAAAAGCTTGGGGCGTTTTCTTTTTTCCACAAAGAAACAAAGACCAGTTCTCAGTGTGTTTCTTTTTTTCCTTTTTACGCTGCACGACGAGCTCAGTTCCTCATTCGTTTAGTAGTAAAGTTAAGTTACGTATTGATGGTTGTACGTACGTAATAAGACGGAAAGGGCGTCGCCGGTCTAGCGCAAACGTCAAATGTCACGTACGGCATCAGATTTTACATTCTTTCAGATCGTTCGCGTATGGCGGAATATTGTCGCTGAACCGGTGATGTCGCGAAAAACAAATCGTTCACACATTAGACTTGCAATGAGGCACAGATGTTCCATACCTAACGCCCGTTTCACCAGCTGCCGGTCTGCCAGTCTCTCTCTCTCTCTGTGTGTATGCATGTTCGTTTCGCAGGCACGTGTGTTCACCCAAACCCGTGGAACCGCAAATTCAAAAACTGATTTCGTTACAAAAGCGCGCACGTTATAAATGACAGATCGAGCGACGGTTTTCATACATTTCAATTTTTCCATTCGTATATTTTTTAGGTTAAAACACGGTAGTAACTAACAAACACATGCACTCAACGCGGTTGAGCCAATATAGTTTGTGAATAAATTATTCTCTTAGTAAAACATTATACATACAGAGTGTCTGTTTTAAACGGACTACCTAATGGATCTTGGCAACTAAGAGTTACGATGTCGGTTAAATTAGACAAAAGTTGCCAATTTATTTATATATATATATATATATATATATATATATATATATATATATATATATATGCATTATATACACTTGTACTGGAATATTACATCAAGATTTGCCAACAATAGATCAAGCTATATCCATTGTACGGTGATGTCTCTAAACTGGCCCCGTTATGCACAATATATAAGCTTATGAGATCAATCAGTATTATTGAACCACTAATAGCCAATTAGCACATATTATAGTTCCAGTTAATTAAATGTCAATTTAGCGCAGCATGCAAAACAAAAGAAGGAATATAATATATATAACAAAACCGAATTTCCTTATTTTGCAAGTGATAAATAAAAGAAGTCAACAAAGTTATTACACATTATCTAAGGATTTAAACTTTTTGTAATTGTTACTCAGTGTACATCAATGATTATAAAACTTTATTAGGTAAAATTCCATACTAGAAGTCGTGCTCTGAATCTGGGGTAACGTTCAAAGCAAAGTCGCTATCTGCACTTAGAGTAGCTCACAGGATAACCACGGACTCTACATACATAGTATGATCTCTCTGATATGTCTAATATTTTTACATTATATATTACATCATATTCGGGTAGGGCACGCGTGCATTTTCAATAGCACAGCACTCCATGCCAAAAGAAAAAACTTAAAATGCAGGTAAAGTTTGGCATGAACAACATTTATATAATCGTAATTTATGCTGATAACTTATTTGTATACCATATTTACATTCTTACATAATGTAGTATGCATAATGCGTAACAATTTGTTAACACAGTATAATTATAGAGATAAATTATAGAACTCGTTAATGAGAAAATAATAAAAATATCCTATCGAGATATAACAAAATTCTATTTGTCATTAGGGTCACAACAACTAATGTACGTATGAAGATAATAAAGTATTTATATTTTAGTAGCAATGTGTCTGAGATAAAAGTAATTCAGATTATATTCCACTTTATACTATATTTGACATTCAAGTCGTATTTTTTGACACTAACTATAGCTTATGAATTATGCACATGTTCTTCAAGATACAAATTTACGCAAACATCACGGACAACGATACAATATGCACTTGATAAAATGACATCCTTTTGTGACAGTCAACTAGATACAATGTTGATGTTAGGTATGTCAGCTGCCACAAATAATTTTCTCCACGATTTCTCGGCGTTATTTCCCGTACAAGCCTGTATTAATATCCAAACGGCTCATTATAAATTGCTGTGCGGAAGAAACAGATTGTATTCGAAATTAATAAGACTGAGAAGAAATTTAATCTCGAGCTGAACGTAATAAAATATTACTCTTCAAACTCGGCACAATATTAATGGAACAATATATTGAAAAACTGTAATTTCTCTGCTTAAAATTGCGGAAATAATGTGGGTCATAATACAGAATATAATTTGTAGAACATACCTTGTATATTATGTAGTTGTTATTTCATCAGATTGAAATACTTCCCGGATCACATTCACTTCAAGAATTCGGGATATCACAACAACAATTATAAACACTGATACAATTTATTTGTATATGTTTTAAATTTAAAATTCGTAGAATCGAATTTCACAAACTCGGACCTAACACAAGCCACGGTCAACACAATTCTAAATCGTATTTTTAGACATCTAATTAGATTATGACGTACCGGTTCTGACTTCACACTTTAATCCCATTAGTTCGTAATCACCAATACACAGCATAATACTTGTAGTTTAGGAATGAAATATTTATTGAGCAGCTCTATAGTAATGTTGAATTCGAATCCATATGAAGACAAATGACCAGTCTGTGAAAAATGTTGAGTATTTCGGGGTGAGTGAAAATGTATTTTCTAGCTTTTGTAAATATACAGGAAATATTATTAATATTTGATTGAAATAAATTAGGTAATAATTGATATTATATTTCTAAAAAAAAAAACAAATTTATGGGGCATATCAGATGCAGATACTTCAAATTATGGTAGTCTATTGTTAAGGGCATCATCAATCATTACCTGTACAAATATCAGAAAGAATAGCTATGACAAAGTCCAACTAACAATTGAAAAATCGGTCTTTGATTCATATGGCCACCCAAATAAATTACCCACCCATACATATGTATAGTGTGTACAAAGATATTTGGAATTGACATGACTTCATAATAGGTAGGATGGAACCCTGCACAGCAGGGAAGGCCATTAGCAACTAGCAGTGGTGGTATTCAGCTACAATTTTAATTTGAAATGCTCTTACCGGAAAAGATATATGAGATATATTTGTTTCTGTTATGATATTAATATTTACCGTAATAACAATAATCGATTCAGATTGTGTTTTATTATTTCGAAGTGCAGTTATGTGGAAATAAACAACAATGCAAATAAAAATTTCTGAATACATTTTTTTTTGCATTTTCTACCTGTCATTATTTGGGATAATCCTCTGTTAATAGCATGCTACGTTAATCCTCCAGGAATCAATTCCAAACATCTTGGCATGCACTATACATGCATACAGTGGTGTATGGATCCGAATGCATTGCACAGACGAGACATGTCTAGAATAGTTAGTCGGTCCGATCAATAATCAGCGTCACCATCCTCGTGATTCAGATGTCCCGTCGTCGTAAGACCCACCGGAATAGGGAGCAAATCCAGACAAATTGCAAAAATAACCATCCCGTCCTCTGCTGTTGAGGAAACGAATGTTCGCATTCTATTTTTAATGTCCCCCTCTCCCCATTAAAGTGAGCTGGCCCAGTTCATAGGATTCGAATTAAAATAAATTTTCTGTAAATTACTTTGGCTATTTCAAAATATATCACATCGTGAGTATCTTATTTCATAATCGCTGTAGTTTTTGAAATAGTGTACTGAATTTCTATTAATCAACACTAGCTCTAGCTGTTATTACGTGATATTGTTATTTATACACAATCGACTAATTACAATTTTCCAATAAACACACCTACTCGTATATCGATAGTTGAAAACTAGTTAGTAATAGTTAAGCAACTCTGACGAACGAACTTCCTTAAACATCGATGCTCTACCAGTAATTCTAATTGTAAGCTTCAACTCACCTGAATAACTTGAAGTTGAGTCATTAAATATAATTTGCAAGAACAAACATAGCAGTGTACAATACCTGTACATAGCTAGTATAAATTTGGAAAGTATTGAATTTTCTGTATAAAAAAACAAGACTGAAAACACAAGAGCTTTTTCTAAGGTGCTGCTCTCTCCTACAAATTTAATTTAGTAACAAACAACAATGATTGAAAGCGACAAACCTGATTTCGAGACTAATGTTTTGCGAAACAGCGGTTACCAAACAAACATTATAAATTATTAATTTCAATACGTATTTTGATTGTCGCTGTGCTAAATAAATAAAAACCAAAATGTCTGAACAAATATCAGCATTACATAAAATTATATCCTCATATACCACAATATTATTGCTTTTATATTCAATTGAAATTTAAACAATTGGTCATTATTTTTTATGAAAAATGTAGTTTTATAAATGGTATATATTTATTTGGATATTTCAATATTCTCATCTGCCATCAGCCAAATGATCAAATCCTTGATATAATTAAAATATATGATTTATAATTTTCTAAAATTGAACTTTTCGATTACTCACTAATTCTGCAATATACTCGTACATTTAATATGCATATCTGTAAATGTGATTAATTCATAATAAAACGGCATAATTACATAAATGCGTAACGAGGCTGCAACATTCCTGTTCAAAAACATATTATTTAAAGGTTTTAATATAAATTCCCAACACTGAATGCATGGACACAACAAGGTGATATTTGCACATTAATCTGTGCTCCGAGTTTAACTTCGCCAGTAGCAGCGACAACATACTGTAGCCGAGGCCTTGACTATGTTTGCTGGTGGCTCGTACAGAAGATATTACTCCACAGCGGTGCATCTTAAGTTTCACCAACCGAGATGGATGTTAATTCCATTACAAATAAAGGAGACACCAGGAGCCGCTATGTCAGGGTTGGTTGCAGATTCATTACGGGGATAGCAGAAGCGCATAATAGTGCGCACGGCGTCACGTATTAATGTCTCTCTTTATGCTAACAGATGTTTATAATGGCTGCTGCAACTAGTCATTATCATCTTCACCCAGTTGTCTTCTTGTTTTCGCCGTGTACTCATGCCTTTGACGTTTACGACCGTCCGGGTATCGTCCAATGAAATACCCGGTAATTAGTTTCATCAACATCAGTGACACCATACACGAACATTGTACGTATATTTTATACAATATTCCACTAGAGCTCTCGGTAAAACAAACAGACACCCAAACAAACATATTTCTTACATAAAGGAAATTGTCGATCGAAGACGGTGAACGTGCGAGACAATACGACCTGCAGGAATTCCTGCACGTCCGCAACCGTTTTCAAACGGGTGCTAATGAAGACACATACCAGGTACATGAGCAAATGGCTCACGTACACTATGTTGCTATCGGCTTGAAACGAACGTTAAGAATAACCTGTGTAATTAACGTCGCTAATTGCGATTACGCCTCTTAGCAGACGTCGCCCTCACTCAGTCACATTATAAGAGGATTGGAGTGCTTGTGGCATACTCTCGAAGCTGACGTTGTTAATTGGCGGTATCTCACAAGCCGCCGTCACTGTCCGGGAAACATGATTAATTATTAACACTACAAGAAGTGTGTCACGATCTACGGACCAACCAACCAACCAACTAACCAACTCCTAACCCCTCCTCTAACAGCGTCATCTTTTCCTTATTTCCTCCTCCTGTTCGCCTGGCATCACTTTAACTTCTCCGTCCTCTCCGCCGGTATATGCTTGTACGCTTGGGACTTCTCAATCATTTTACTTCCTTTTCAGACTGTTCTGTTTATTAGACAAGACCTGTATCCCTTGTTTCATTCAGTTTAACATGTTTAATAGAATCTTGGCGGAAGTACGTGTAATATATTTGTCGACACGGCACAACAGACTTACCCTGTCATTTGTAGTAATTATGCTGATATACTGACAGATAAATCGATACCAGTGTTTACCGTAACAACAAGTCAACTTGGCAAACAGAATATACTGCTCACACGGTGTATATATTGTACCGAATCTTTACAAATTACACAACATGTATGAATAGACATTATTCGAATATTGTAAATATATCCGTGTCTTACGGGTTTGTTTTGCTGGCATCCTACTGTTGATCATAGTGAAATTTGGTTTAAGTTATACGCTAATCTTGTGCGCATATTAACTTTGTACCAACGTAAACGTTCCGAAACATTTGTGGTTGAATTAGTAATCCTCCATGACCATAAGTCTATTTGCATACATAAGTCGCCAGTGGCCAAATTTGTTAGCATAGCGTGACAATGCGCAAACTATATTTGCTTCATGGTCTGTACCCATTAATACCAGTAACTATCTATATTTCTTTTTTTATTTTCACTCATCTTTTATGATCAATTAAATTTTATCTCTATATTATAATCTGATATTATGCGAACCTCATTATGAGGCCTATCGCGCTATAGTAATGATAAAAGAAAATTTTCTTTAAAATTTAGTTATTAATGACATAACTTCATCGAAACAAAAATAATAGGAAAAGTTTTTAATGACATTGAGTTCGTAAAGCGTTTATTTAAAATTCTGCTGAGATTCGTAATTAAAAATTGCACTTACAAACTTGTTACTGCATGCCTGCCTGTTTCAGAAGCGCAAATCTCTACTATTCCAAGCATGTGAAACACACAACAATTGGGTGTATTCTGGTAAATTGTACAATGTTCAATGTACATTTTCAAATGAACAAACATACACAGCAACGTCAATTGTACTTCAGGTTCAACAGCATCTTCGCTTTTCAGCACGTGAAGAGTTCCGTTCCTGAATGTAGCTGAAAGCGAAGCTACAAGTGAGCACCATATTGAAAGATTGCTCTAATTAAAGTCCGAAAACTTGTTTTTATTGTGGACAATTGCACCGTCCAAGATTTATTTTATTGCTCAGAATGAAAGTTTTTCAAAGCGTAGTTCAAAAGAAAACTAAATTTATTGAAAATAAATAGAAAAAAAAAATAGAATTTAATCTACTGTTATTGCCATTGGACCGTGTGCTGCAGCAATTTTATTTGCGTTGCAGAATGGAATCCAATGCCAAATTGCTTATTTGTGTGTGAAATTGTATGACCTGCAATCGGGGGCATTATTCTCTTAATGCAAACAAATTGGTTTTCTTATCGTAACTGATCCTACCATATGTGTTTCGATCTGTAATCGTAATTGAATGAAAATCATAGTTGTCCTTCATGGATTATTCTAGGATTATATATACATACATCCATGTGGTGAATATGTAATGATGTGTAAATTATAATGTTTAACATTCTGAACGTGTGTGTGTGCGCGCATGTCTGGCTGATCGAACACAGCCACTCCAGAGAGTTGAGTTCGACGCTCGATTGTCACGTAGCACCGTAAATACTGTCAACGATGTTGATGGACAGCTCCAGTACGCCAATTTCACCAAATCAAATAAATTATTTGAGTTAAAAGTATAGGAACGTGTTTATGTTGCTTCTGTTCTTCAACAAATCGAAATTCTTTGCTATACCAATGAAAACTTTTGTTATAGCTGCTCACTTCTATCCGTCATCATTTTGCTTCGTAAACTACAATCAAACTAATTGACAACTTATTATGTTCACATGTGTTCCATAAGTTTTGTTTTCATTTCATCAACGATTTTAGAAACTTTGCTATTTCAGTTTCACATTCTCATTCTGTACTTGAATGTATAATAGTTATTATTTACTTTATAAATATTCGCAATGTCATTCATATTGTTCCTACGAATGCCTCAGTGAAACTTCGTCGCTGATATTTTAATTTAATATTATTTCTGTCTAATATAAACCCTCGTTTATGAGATGTTCAAGAGATATTTGCAAATAATTTATGTGTTATGCAAGTAAAGTTCAGTAGCAACACAGGGAAGAGTAGAAATGAGGAACTTATCAGAAAATCATTCTGTAAATTATTCCAGTGATATTAAATAATAAAACAGCCTAGTAGATAGATTGCCTTTTGTTGTATGAAATATGAATATGAATTGTGAATTAATAAATGATTTTCTCGATTCGTAGTTCGTGAACTTAGTTCTTATTCTTGTTGAAACATCTTCTCGCAATGAATTATTGAAGCGAGAATTTGTCACTTGTTCACTTTTCACTTTATCGATGGCATTTGTTTCTTTTTTTTCATTTTAATAGAAATATGATCAGGTAATATTTTAGCACAAGAATATTTACATAAACAATGATCAAGAAATATTCACTAAAGCCTAAAATATAATCTCTGATAATCTTATAATGCCTCTAAAGATCTTTAAGTGATCTATATTACTTCAAAGAAGTGAATTCAATCATACAGTATACCTGACTGTATAAATACTATAGAGAAGCGTAAAAAAGATAAATCTTAATTTCTTTTTCATCTGATCTAAATTCAATTTATTCAGGCATGAAATTACACATCTCAGTATTCAGATCTTGGAATCCATTTCAATCGTGGTCCCTCTTATCAGATTTTGGAATTGTACATTTTGTGGATTTGACAGTTGTTTAAGAGAAATCAATCTTGCAACAAAACATGCGTATAAAAAGACAGAAATATAATATATTTTCGTGCATTGCTGATTCATAAAATATGCCATAAACCAGTAAACGCAAAATGAAACTATGCATCGTGTAAGTACGTATGTACAAAATTGAAGACAAAATGTACGGAAATGTGAAGTTTATTGATCTACTAGATGAGCATTTACATTTCCCCTGGAGCTAAGAAATATTGCATTCTAAAGACTTTTCGTTGGAATTTGATTTTGAATATCTCAATATTAGATTTATTGTTTTAAAAAAATGTAATCACGACACAGATTCGTGTTTCTTTCTACGCAAATCCTACAAACTGCATCCAGAGCGATATCAAAAAATTGCAGCAGAACACAAAATTTAACATTTATTTTCATCATAGCATTATTATCCATATATAGTATTTAATGGTTTTGAATATTACATTTATTTATATTTATTACAAATATATTTTAAATGATATACATTTATTTCGCTTAACCGGTAAAAATAAATTATTACACGGTCATAATAAAACAAATATATTTGTCATCATTTTTACATAATGTTTTAATGAACAAAAATATAAATATATAATTAAGTACAATTATTTGTTCAAATCACTGGTAATAATAACATTTGCGAGAATAATCGGATACAATTCATCATAACACTTTCAGGAAATTGTTGCAAGTAGAACTTTATATTTATCCAATACAGGAAACATAATTCCTAAACAAAATTTTTCTTTCATTCTATTAAGTGCTCAACATATTTCAAGTGGCCACAGTTTTCTTTCATTTTTCCGTAAAAGTAGAGACAACAAAGGATACACAATACTGTAATTTATATATAAAATAAAAACACTTCAATTCAATCGGTCTAAGTAATTTTTCACCGGCTAGAATTTTCATTGTTCCCCTAAATTGGCACATTAATTTCTGGTCGAAAGGAATTATATTTAAAAACGTGGACTAGCAATTTGTTTGAAAACGTCGTTTCATTACAAAACCACAAAGAGATGGTTCGTGGTAGTAGAGAAAAATAAAAAGTACCAAATAAAAAGCGACAGTGATTTAATCGTTCACAGTTGGCAACATTGCTCTATCACGCCACTATTGTTCATTGTTAACAATAGAATTTATTTATCCAGCGAATTGTTGTAAAATCTTGTTCCATTCTTTCGGGAAGTTCTTTTGTACATGAGAGAGAACTTTCTGTATTTGTTTCATTTCATCGGGCGTACATTTCGGACACGAACCTCGCAGTACAAGTGGCGCCAAACCTACGGTAAAAAAACCAAGCAAAACATTAAACTACTAACAAACAAACACACACATACTAGCATACGTGAATATGGCACCTAGGTGGACAGAGAGAAATACATGTTGTGCAGAGTCATACGCCGAGGAGAATATCATACGTAAATGTCATATGCCGCGACACCTAGCCCAGTATAATGGTGTAACACTACACTACAATGCAGACACTACCTACCATTGTAAAAACTATTTTTATTTCCACCATGAAAAATGTACTGCAAGATTTGAAAAACGTCAAACAATTGTTACGATATCTTACAACTACTTCTGAACGAATCAAGATATTTCATAGAGTATCCTGCTGCACTTGTCCCATGTCACAGTTATAAGTTGACAGCAGGAACAAACATAAAATGTATCGTTACACATGACACATGATAAATGAATTTATAATTCAGCGTATAATTTATATAGCAAGTGTATGTATGTATGTACGTATATTCCAGTGCAGAATAGTTAGGTTAGGTTAGTGCATGTGTTGAATAGCACAAGGTAGTTAACAACATATTTGCTATACCATTACATTGTTCCACATGCCATTAACATACATATGTAGATCTACATCCATCAATAATTTATTTGTATTTATTTTGCCACCAATAATATGTTTCGTAAATGTAACAATTATCTACACGTTCAAATTGCCTGTTATATTTTTGTTGACAATACGGTAAACTGCTCAATAAACATCAATTAACATTTATACCAATTAAAATGTCATTTTGAACATATCTCATTTATTAAACCGCAAATATCAATATTAATAATGCAATTGCAAATCTTCTCATTACATTTAAAATTAGCACATTTCCCACCGGATTTACTGTTTAATTATGTGCAAAATAAACGCGTATTATCATAGAGAAATTAGCGTTTAACTTGATGAGTGATATGAGCATAAATATTTTTTATTTCTGTATCCCGTACCGGCGACAGTGAAATCAGACTGTCCCGGTTAGAATTTCTAGAAACACACCGTTTACTCTTGAGGTCAATTACTGCAATTACGTAATCTGGAAAATCCAGTAACAAAATCACTTTTAATCGATGATTCAGATATACACGCAAGTCCGTAATAATCAGGTGATAAATGGTTTGTTTATTTTTATACTTTCACTTCATTCAGTTAGCATAGTTTCGAAAGTCACAAGACCAGAAATCTAATTTAAGTTGAAGACAAAATTGTAGCTTACGTGAAGGAATATAGCTTCCTATATATGCGTGCAAAAACAGTTTTCAGATGGATAAAATATTACGACTGTTAAAGCAATGACAAGTCTCCAATATGTTACAGAAAAAAAATATCCGAATATGACAGTTTTTCTGGTAATCATGTATCAGTATTGATAAATGATAATAGCAGGAACTCACTCTTAAGTCTGCGTCCCACAGGGTCACAGGGAGCTTCACCTAAAGCACACTTGATCTGTCGCATCAGGTACCTTCGGTCGTTGAGGGCTGTATTCAAAGTATCTTCCGATACGGGAGTTCTCGACGCATCTTCAGGATACGCACAGGTCACAGCAAGGAGCGTGAAACTCACAAGGAGCAGGTACACCTGGAATTATACTCAAACTTCAGTTTAATTCCACATTAATAACTAGCTAACATAAACGGTTATGGACCAACTTAAATATAATCTTACATCTGCTTAGATGCTAAGTTCTCTTGCCTGCATACTTGATATTAGTTTCTCGGTTCAATTCTAAATAATCAGTTTGCAAAAGGATTATTCAAGCGAATAATGAAACTATCGTGAAGGATTTTAGTTCGCAATTTGCTGTCAACGTTAACTAGGAAAGCAAAACATATTCTCTTGCGAAATGTATTTCAAATATTCTGCAAGAAGTATGAAGCAATTGTGAAAGCATGTTATAAATTAAATTATTAAAAACGATCAGGTACAATTTTCTATTTAACATTTCATGATTATCAATACTAATTTTATATTGGCATGGTGCTATCAGAAATATCTTGTTGTTGATATTGGTTTTATAACTTCGAACGTGTTAGGGAATAAATAATTATCATGAATTAATTATCAATAATTAAAACCATAATAAACAATAAGCAATTAAATATGCAAAAATGGTAATAATGTGCCGTTAGTTCGAGTGTTAAACATAGATATAATTGTTATTTTATAGCTAGTTTTCAAGGACTAATTCACTGTTTACTATTCAACAAACTTTTTGTAATTCCTAGAATATCAATTCTCAATATTTAATACAAACCGTCTCTAGCCAGACTTTATTAATTTTTAATGTTGACTAACATAATTGCGTTCGAATACCCGTGACTGTTACACGAATTCAGTTTAATTTAAATAAAATTTTAACATTAACGTGCGGCAAACACTGAAACGGCCTCTCAAAGAACACACGCAGATACAAAAAGCACTCTTAATCTCATTGCAAAAAAAATTCAGTAAACAGCTCGCAAACGAATGAAAACGCAACTGCAATTCTGACGTTTGAAATTGTGAACCGCGCGCATTTACTCAGAGAGTATACACACAGGTAAACATACCAACAAACATACGTGCCATGTAAAAATACACACAAGTAGACGAGTTAGAATGAATAAAGGAAAGTTTAAAACGTTCACTAACCTGTAGTCTGGCGTGCATGTTGAGCTGACGGAGATCGGGAACTGAGTGCGACCTATGCAGATAGGCGCCGTGTGACACCGTGAAAGTATATACGAACTGGATGGTGAAAGTCATCCCTGGCTTTGTGTGCGTGTGTGTGTGTGTGTGTGTACGCGGCAAAGATCTATAGCACGACCTCGACACTTCCAGTGGCGTGTGCACTGGCACATTACAGGGAACCGATTATCCGTATCCGATATCCATATTATTCCAACTAGAATCATTGAGAAGCTACACGTATTCCGTATTCCTATAATGGGTACGGAAGATATACTGGCAAATTGCGAATGGTATTTCATTTTTCAAATGAAGGATGATGAAAAAAATTTCAAGAATTACATATTTTCATACTTATTTACTTATATAGTTACTTGTGTATTATGAATGCCATAACAAGTAATAGAATAATATTTAATCTAAAAGGATTTTCATAAAGCATCTTTATTTACAACATGAAACAAATAAAAGTTCAAGAAATATTATGCGCATCATAACTCGTAACCCATTTTCTGAGAGGGAATTCGCGGGACAAGAGACTGCATATAAAATGTCATCAAATAAAATTGCTATACGAAACCAAAAGGACATCTACAAAGGACGTAAGTACTGAATGTTCTACGGGTTAGACGAGCTAAAAGAAATTCCAAGTTTCAATTGAAAATAGGCAACTTTCATGGAATTTTTATTTCATTTTTTTTTCTAAAATCATAAACTTGCGTACTTAAAATGTGATATAATGCAAAGAAACTATTTTTTTTGTTAACTATTTTTGAATAAATTCACTTTGAAATTTGTTTCAAAATTCAAATGTCCCCACCACATGCAAACACGTCTCATTGGTTGTGACGTCACGTATTAGTACGTATTTTAGATTGTATTCTGACAGTTCTACGTTCACATACTTCTTTGACAAATTGTACAAGTTTGATTAATATCTGAAATGGATAAAACAAAAATACGTAAAGATAAATGTAGAAAATATCGTATTGTGCCAGTGTGCAAAAACAATAGTGAAAAGAATCCGGATAAAATACTTTTTCAAGTACCATTGATACTGTCGAAAAGGAGATCGTGAGTGACAGCTACAGGACGAAACTTGTCGGATTTTTCAGAGAAATCAATTCTATTTGTGTACGAGGTCGAGGATCATTTCAAAGTACGTATATAGATATTTTATATTGAATACACTAAATTATATAACTGTAACCACTATAATTGCAGCTAGAAGAAGATATGGAAAATTATATTAAATTTAAATTAACGGGAAGCCAGAAAAATATGAAAGATGATGTCGTTCCTCATATATTTAATTGTCAACCTAATAGAAAAAGGGCACATTCAAAACCATAACGGGAGGATGATATCAAACGAAGAAGAGAGCAGTTGATAGAAGAAGCGATGAAGACGGCGTCAAGAACTGAACCAGTTCAATCAACTTCTACAGTGGAATATAGCGAGACTGAAGAAAGTATTTGTGTACAAGATAATGATCAAATGTATAAAGATATTGCTATTCAGGTTAAACCAAGTGTCAAACATAAAGTAATTCAGTGTAACATGAGAAGTAAAACTGTTGAAAAAATATGTTCTCCCATAAAATTCGTACCTGTATGTAAACAGAATTATGTCCCTAAAACTTGCTTTCGAAAATACTAATAGCGTACAAAGAATAATATACCACAATAACCAAACACAACAGTTAAAGAATAGATATAAATGGTTATACTTGACTACTGTGAAACGATCTACTAATACGTGACGTCACAAGAGAGTGGGGGAAAATTTCTTGGATTCTCAAAGGCGCGAACTTTTAGGAAGTTTCTTTAATTTATTCTGGACAAAATAAAGCAAATAAAAAATTTAAAAAAATATTTTCGTTAATAAGGGAGCATGTGTGACATTTTAAGCGTATTTCAAAATTTCATGAAAGTTGCCTATTATATAATATAATCATGGTATTGTTAAAATTTAGACTTGACATTTTGGTGAATTTATTTATTTATGAAAAAGAGCAATGTACGCCACTGCTTCTTTAATAATCATCTACCGATATCTTTTTTATTCCTTTGTCCAAGTTCATCTTTGTCCGCTTTCATATCACACAGATCCGCTTTGCTTTTAAAAGGAGACTTTCTCCAAAAAAAGCACGTTTTCCAGCATCATTTAACCTTCATACAATCGCAAACGGACCTATATGAATCGATAGTGAAAGCGGACATTAATGTTTCTCTTCATTAAAGATAGAGTAATTAATTTATTATAGATATTTTACTGCTCCGTTAATTAAAAGTAAATACTGCAGTTAGACTATTTCATAGTCACTCGGTTGCGATTCGTTTTATTATTTTCATTACTGTTACAATCGCAACGTTGGAATTCTGTTGCGGTTGATTTCATTTACTTTCAAACGTCTAAAACAGTTTATTAAATATTATGCCGAAAGGATAACAGCGTCTCGGTGCGTAATTCTCACACGTTACTATGGAAACGAGGAAAGGTCAACTGTTCTGTTCCAACCACAATTGCATCAAGTTTCAGACGCAAAAGTACTACGAACCTTGTAAACAAGGGTGGCAAATTTACATTAGATGTATTACTCAAACATATAACTACAGGTCAATATAGAAACCTTGCTCTGAACATTTGTAACATTTACTAAAAATCACATATGAATTCGGTATTTTCCAAATATCTACGTCCCTTAAATTCGGGATGAAAATCACGTAATATATTCTATAGTATCTATAAAGGTTTATATGAACAATATTCCATTAGACAAAATTGTATTCTTATAATTTTGCCAGTATTTGTACAACAAACTTATATTATCCTCCATATAATTTTTTCTCAACTTTTTTTGATAACTATTTAATTTTGGGGCAGAGTACATGTATTAAAGTCTTTACTTTCATAGAAAATTGTGTTCATCGAAATCCATTAATTGGGACCGAGTAATACGTTATTAAAGATCATTAAAACACACCCGAAACTTCTGGTGCCATCTTATAACGAAATTTTGAACTGTATAGGTGGTTTTACTTGAAAATTATTTCTTGGGATTAAAAACTGATTATATATGATTAGAAAATGTATATAATATATGAATTTAATACAATATTGTTACTTTTAAACATATTTAAATAATTTTGACAGCATAATATCGAATACAGTTCTTTAAAAAGGTTGAATTATTTTATAGAATATTCATAGAAACTTAGAAACAAAAATTCTACATAGTGTCGTTTGCTAAAAAAATGTCTAATAGATTATAAAATTACTTCATCTAAAGCACTTCAATATACATTTTACATGTACATACTGGATCTGTCAGTAAAATATTATATTCATGAGAGTCTGTTAGACATACATACGTATTTGCTGATATACGTGCGTATTCATTCCGTTGCTTTGATATATGTATATATATATATATATATATATATATATATATATATATATATATATATATATATATATATATATATATATATATATATATATATATATATATATATATATATATATAGTTGTAGCTTTGCAAGTATGTTCCAATATCTGCATGTACTGGTATATTACTTTGTGAGATAGATATTGCTGAATTTTGTAATAGGTTGGACAGGTCCTGTGATAAGGACCGTATAGGGATAATTGAACTGTTACATGTATATCAGTTGTAAAATCAGTATTAGCAGAATTTAAATGTAAAGCTTATACAAATAAATGACAATATTTTATTGCAATACCATTTTAGGAATTAAAGTTATTGCGGCTTCGGTTAAAAGTATATTCGTTTCCTGCACTCTAAATTAAACTGTGCCATTTCCTGGAACGCCCTTTTTTTATATACGCCTCACACAACTTACTCTAACATTTCCTCAGCGGAAGCCACCTAATTAATATTCAGATGACATTTTTTAAATTACTAATTTATTATGAACGGGGTAAAATTCTACACTTTTTCATCGTAGGACATCTGGAGATTTTAAAAAAACTTTTTGTCAGACTACGACTTGAAGTAGCACGAAATAGTAGCTATTATAGCATAATCTGATTTTCGGATATTACTCACGATTTTCTCAGAATTATATCGGCACAAAAGATACAATAAAACAATACTATTTTGTTTCAGTATTCTGTACAACTTTCGTGGTTAATATTTTACCGAAACCACAAAAATACAAATACGGGCGTTGAATATGAATACATTATGGACAGGTGATTATTCATGACGAACAATAGCGAACAATTAGAAAAAGAGGTAAACTTGTTACTGATTTATAACGACCTCGAATGCCTGTTGCGTTACGATATTTAAATTGTACTATTACTTTTCTTGCGCGTATTATTTAAATAAACTTTTTCATAGCAATGAAAAAACTGCCTAATACTCGAATATTTCCAAGCTTCATTGAACAAAGAACGACAAGTGTCCTTCAGTGTCTATTTTTGGAATACAGTTATCAAGAATTGGAATAATTTTCGCAAAGGAATAAATTCCTCAGCAACTGTAATGCGTAAAATATCGTTATAAGTAGATCATTGGTCACACGAATAGGCATCGTTGAATGATTCGATTTGATTTGGTCATGGTGAAGTGTAATCGATTCACAACAGTGATCACGAATTGCCTATATTTGATTAAGGACCCTCCACTACGGTTCGAAAAATAAATGGAGTGATGATATGATTGAGCGAGCGTAAAATACTGAATGTTCGAAATAAAAGCATTGCACAGGCAAGATATATAGTCGTTAATGAGCTGAGAAAGGGTTGTAGAATTGGAAATTAATGAAGTGATTTCATTTCTTCAGGCACGGCCTACTCTTCGTTATCGCAGATTATTTGTCCTTCCATGGACCCGAGTTACAAGTTCCAGTTATTATTTATGATTCATTTACTTCATTAACGAAAATTTAAAAATAATAAAAAGGTACACTCGTACGAGTCAGATGCTGAGGTGTAAAACGCTGTAAACCGCTGTAAACCAGTATTTTTCAGGTTTAGCCAATCAATTTTTTCTTAAAAAGGCCAGAAACTTTTCAAATAGCCCTCGTATCATCTTTCGATGGAGTTTCACCAGAATACAATTATTACGGTGTTTAATTATTGTTCTTTTACTATTCTGGAATGAAATAGTTCATCTTTCTAGATGAAACTAGCTGTCCCATCTTGCATAAGAGAGTGTAACGAATCTAGATGCAGCTTCCTTGTGCAAAGTGCCGTGTAATTGGATATTTTTTACCGCAGATTTCTAGTTCATGGGTGACACTGATAAGCAGCGCTACTAGCATTGTTTAGAAATGTTCTTCATCAGTCATGGTAAATAAATAAATCTCTAGGATATGGTTTTATGACATTATGCGTGAGTATTTCGTATTCTTCCATGATTCCATTCACTATTTGCGTGATAGTTGTGAATAAATTTTGATGTAACAATATGCATTATCTAATAATTGCGTTCCGCACGCGATTAACAATACTTGCACAATACTAACAATTACAATTTTCATTTATATTTACAATAAAACCCTATTGCTTTGTTAATGCAATTTACTTATGCAGTATGATTCATTTGCAAAACCATTATTCCATGAATAATCTAATGTTGCTACTGATTTCTTTATGCAGCCTCGTAATGTCAACGACTGCAAAGCATTGCTGCAGAACTTTTGTAATTAAATCGACGTATTTATGTGTAAATTATTCGTGAAACGACCATTTCGTTACTTTCAATTGCTAAAATATCCACAATACAACGAGTTAACGTGGACCATCACTTGACGTATATCCGTGAATACTGAAGAACGGTTGCTGTCATCCTGCCGAAGGAACAAACAGAGAACAAGAAAAGTGAGAATGAAAGATACAGCCGAATACTTAATTATCATGCAATGAGCGATTTAAGTTGGCAACAGTCGAACCAGCTCATACATAAACATACTATAACGCTGGCTGGATTTCGCAATCGTCTGAATTACGCATTTCATGCAGCAATTTATTGTATTTTAGGTCACAGAACTAGTCGACGAGTGTATTGTGTATCGTGTGCCCATATGCCTCAAACTTTATTTTCTAGAACAGTACATATCGTGTTTTGTTATTGTGCAATGCGCAATTCTTAACGATAATAATTATGTGTTTTTCACCATTTATAGTTAACGTTCATTTGAAACGTGCACCGAATAAAAATTACAAATATTTGACGTGCGTATGGCCTTATTACCTTATTTACCGTTTAGGATGACGGAGGATAATCGATGCATTAAGAAGTATTTAATTCATATAAACTACATCACATATAATATTTCTATCTTTTTAAGTTTATTTAATTTTTAATTATACCTAGTTACAGGAAAATATTAATTTCGCATGTTATTGAAAGGAATCTAAAAATATTAATAATTTATTTAATATTTTTAGATATTGGTAGTGTCATCTATGAACAAACGCTTGAACTACTGTCGGTTTGAAACTTAACTATCAAACTGACAGGAGTGTCGCTACTCACACTGTACAAGCTTGGTGCACATACGTCGGCTCGTCTCTCTCAGAATTTCGCTGACATAAACAAGGACAACATGTGCACAACTGACAGCACAACAGATGTACAAATCACGAAATCAATATGGGACTGAGAAAGGGAATATAATAGCGAATTTATTGAATGTGTATGTGTAGATACACCTATATTAATTTGTTTGTGTGAAAATAGTGGCAATAAAACTGTTGTGAAGTAGGGAAGTGATTATACTGAATCCAGCCAGTGACCTATTGAATGGATGTCAACAGTAAACAAATCGAAATGCACAATATCAAGCTTCTAGTATCCTGAGGTATAAATTATATCAGCTGTTATTAATTACTGTGATATTATTGTCTGTCATTTTGTAAAGTCTAACATCTTGCATGTAGCCATAACCTTTTGAGTGCACACTGCATAATTAAACAATTATTTTTATCAGTGCTTGTCAATCTTTTCAATGTAAATAATTGACAACAAATGTTTACAATGTTACGTTGTTTCAGATTATTTCGGTTCTTTATTATATTGACATATAATGGAACACGAAGATTTGGGAGAAACGTCAAAGAAGAAAAGCCCAGAATTATGTGATAATGACAGGCCTCTGAAGAAAGCACGATATTTATGGCAAGTGAAGGGAAAGTATCACCTAAAAGGTAACAATACTAGTCCAGACGGTACAGATAGTGAAACGAAAGATTCTGATTCGCCCACAGAACAAATGGATTGTAAAACCGAGAACAGTGATCTGAATGACAACACCGTACATAGTTCATGTGCAGTGAATATGAATAATAATGTTGCACAAACCAGAAACAATAATCTATGCAGTGACAGATCATGCATCGAAGCACTTATTGCTAATTCAGACAAGATAATGGACTTCCCAGAACCTGAAAGTCCACATAAGAATATTGATAAATCAATCTCGGATGAGATTCCAGTCACACTTGTCAAACCAAATCCGAAGATTGAAGATTATTATCTGCGCAAGTGGCAGGCACGGCAAATTGCGAAAGGTTTCGTGGACAATACGATCAATAGAGTACTAGAAAGTTGGATGGTGGCTCCTTTCGATGCTGCAGACTTTGTAGAGAACTGTGACAGCGGTGGCCAAGTGGAAGATGAAGGGATTCTAATGGCGATCCAGTCACATGGATTACAGTCTGCTACTCGGGAACGTATCGGCAGTAATAACCGTATGGATGAAAGCAGCAGTTCGTTCAATTGTAAACCTGCTGGCACTAGGAAAGCCTGGGATGTTGTATCAAGTTGTACCTGTACCAAATCACGAACAGAAGTTGTGCAGAACAATTCCTTGATGCCTTTTCATCGCCGTGCAGATAACGACAATATTACTGTAGAATATTATGAAAACTTGTGCGTTCTGAAAGATACTGAACCGGTTACGTCCAATTATTTAGTGCATTCAACGAATTTATTCTCTGCGAAAGCTACCAGTACAGAAGACAGTGTTGAAATCGAATCGTCCCTGTTGACGGATGAAAGAGAAAACGAAACTATGGCCGACACCAGTGATTACGATTCATTGAAAATCAATGATACAGACTTTCTAGATGCTGCCGTTGCTGTGGCAATACAAAAGAAAGGTTTAACTTCGTACAATTGTGTCGATTGTGGCTGATCATTTCACAAAATGTCTGTTTACATGTTGTGTCCTTTTTCTCTATCCAACTGAATCGTCTTGTAAATTCTCTTGCAATGATACCGTGAGATTTAAGGTCTGTTCCTGGAAATATCTTTTCTCTCTATACAATATGATGTGGGAATTCTTGTACAGCTAGAAAAAAATATTTTACACAATGCTTGAGCACAAGAAACTTTGTAAAACAGTCCTCTCAATAATGGGTACCGTAATTTATTAAATTTTCATCAACTATCAGATACCATGCATATTACGATCTTACATATTCACTAAATCATCTGTCATCTAGTATTGTTGTACGAAACGAATCATAATTGTTTACGAATATAAGTACTAATATTTCATTCGTTCTGTGTGTTCATTAATGATATATTATTTATAAGACTGCATATTTCATTCATTTTAGATAATAACTGTAAGTTTTAATGTAGGTATTTACGTGATGAATAATAAAATTCTAAATTGACTGATACATGTACTGGATACATTAGATATGTGTGAGGTTTGAAATATTTCAAGTAAGTGCACATTTCAATTTCGTTCTGTATGTATTTGTTATTGTTTAGATCGATTATGCAACTGCAAGGTTCATTTATTATTTGCCATCATGTATTATAAAATAGATTATCGCTAATGGTATTTTTTTGCTTTCGCTTATTGCGATATAGGCAACTACATGTACAGTAAGTTTGTGGAAATATATGTTTTAGTAGTATCTATTGATTTAGGAATGTCTATTAAGTGTATTAGCAATATTAGATCGTACATAATGTGTGTCATACTTATCATTTGTTTATTTTCTTATAATTAGCTAAATATAATATATTCAGCGCTTTTGTTAACCATTTTTATTTCTTATTAATATAAAGTTTCTATGTTTTATCACAATGCAATAAAATACTTTGAATATCGATTCTTGTGCACTTTCATACAAATACAAACATTGCATGACACCATTATCATTATTGCGATATCAGATTGTCCATTCTGTCAATCGTTCGCCACATAACTACGTACAACATTTGTATATGATGAGTTACCATGTAAGTTCCGCATTATTTTAATAAAAATAACTATATACGTCATTTGACTTAACATTCAGTTTTATCTATTCGCAAATATTTACCGTTTTATAATAGCAAATAATGCGATTGTTTTAATAACGGTTGTGAGTTGTGATAACTTTTCTTTCATTTAAGTTCTTTAAATAAAAATATATTTCCATCCGGTAAATTAGGCTTGCAAGCTTCAGGGTACTTTAATAAATGTATTTGGTACCCCCTATGATAATAATAATTGAAAGATAGCATAGCTGCAAAGGATAACTTATGTGATGCAATGGAAAGATATTTTTAAATTAGTTATAAAAAATTTATTTACTTGTTAAATATTACAAAATATCACTTATAATGTAATCCAATTTATGAAAACACGATTCTGGTTGCTGTTACCTTTCTGGAGGAAGTGACCAGTAGAATGTCCTGTTTGCTCCAGGTAACTGCTCTTATTCACGATGAATTCGTGATGTAGCGGTCGATGGCGGGACAGTGATTGACTGTGAATGAGGAGAACTTGCGCTCATTTCGGTCAGTCATTTATGTTTACTGATTACCGCAACATTGTGGCACTGTGGCTAATACGGTTCCGAACAAATTTCGCGAAGGCTGAAACAAGACCCCGAACATTTGCATTCGATAGCGAAACACATCCCACATTAACTATCCGTATTAGCTGCATATAAACTAACAAACAGTATGTATATTTATATTTCTTTCCATACGTTAAGTACGTTTGAGAATAACATATTTCATGATCTTTACGAATAGTGATACAAACTGAGCCACTAAAATATTCATTCTTTTGGAACATAGTGTCTGTAAGTCTGCGTTTAATGTTTAAATTAACATTTCAAGCATAGTGTATTTTCAATACTATGTTGCTAATGCTATTTGTTCCTTATTGATTCCTGATACCAGCTATGGTGACTCTTTGCGATAGTAGAAGTAATAAAAATCATTCAACTAACCCATGTCTAACATATTTTCTCCGTCTTTCTATAAATCGTATTCACGTAACGCAGTCGCTACCAAATTAGATTATTATTAAATAATAATTCTCTGACAGTCATAATGAATTCAGTAGTGCTTAGGTCACAGAACATAGTAGACCGAGTGAATAAACATGTCTATAATACATTCATTATTACAATGAATAATCTTTTTTACATATATCGTATATTTGTCCAGTATTGTAGACATGAACTTGACTGTTGGAGATCCCAGGCTCTTATGCAGGGCAGTGCCTTGCCTTGAGTCCAGCTTGAAACTCTGGCAGTTGTGTTGTTTGACGGTGGTTTACGCTACCAGAATTTGCAGTCGTTCTACAGAAATTGACTGGGAAATATACGTACATACACGTATATTGAGAATCAACTTTCAGGTTATTAGTACCGGTACTATATTGTTATTATGTGTTTTGTTGTTGTTTGGCCAGTGTTATATTTTCCCTTGTTCCGGATCAAAGTGCGCCGTTATTCCCCTTATTTATATGGTTTGTTGTTGCATATCTGACTCCTCTTTTCGTTTTCAGCTGCTGTAGCTACTTCAGGATATAGAGGGCGGCCCTTGATAAAGTGGTGGGCTTAACCATCTCCAACATAACCCTGTTTATTGGAAAGAAACTAACATCTCCACAGAATAACAGGTAATATTGTTAAATGATAAATATGCCTTTATGTCAAACTTTTTTCAACTTTGTGATAAATATATGTAACAATAAAAATTTAATTATATCGACACATACACACACACACAGCCATATATAAAGGGGAGGGGGGGCACAGGCAACTAGTACGAACATTGACAGTTGTATGGATTTATTTGTAGAATTTCGAATATACGGAATGACTGGCAATCTCTAACATATTATCTCTGTGTCTAGGTAGTGGATTCCCCCTGGCAATACTCATTCACGGTTACAGACAGGACTTCCGCCATGTGCTAATACATCGTTGTTAGGATAACTTCACTTCATCGCAGTGGACTACAAGCTGGACGTTGTCTTTAGCGGCATTCATCGCGCAGTACCTCCCTTATTTTACTAAATATTTGTATAAATATTTAAATTATTATATGCTTCTTCGTCTTTTATTGTATCGATTATTATTTATATCAAGAATATTATTTGTGTATTGTAACATCAATACGCTTCTGTTATTGTTTTGATTATTATTTATAATATTTGTATCAATAATATTATCTATTTATTGTAACATTAAATTGATATTGTAATATGAATCTTTTTATTGTACGGATTGTTATTTATAATATTTGTAATAATAACAATATTTATTTCCTGGAATATTAATAACGTAATACGTTTCTTTTCTTGTATTGATTATTATTACAATATTTGTATCAATGCTAATATTTAATATTGTAATTTTTAATATTATATTATGTTTCTTTTAATGTATCGATTATTTATTATTTACAATATTTATATCAAGAACATTATTTATCTATTGTAATATTAATATTGTAATACAATTCTTTTGTTGTATTGATTATTATTTATAATATTTATATTAATGATATTATTTATCTGTTGTAACATTAAATTGATATTGTAATATGCATCTCTTATTGTATGGATTATTATTTATATTTGTAACAATAACATTATTTATTAATTGTAATGTTAGTATTCTAATTTACATTATATTGTATTGGATATTTCCTATAATATTTGTGCTAATAATATTATTTGTTTACACTATATAAAAATTGTAATGTTTCTATTTGATTAATAAATATTTTGACGTTGAATTATTTAATATTGTTTATCATGTATTCCGTCATTCACATTAAATAAATGTAAATCGAAATTAACAAAACAATAATATAAAAAATGTTTTGAAAATTAATGCCAAAAATAAGTATCAGGATAACATAAATGCAAAGAGGTATTTTTCGAACAAAATCGAAATTAATAAAAGAATAATATAAAAAATGCTTTGAAAATTAACGTAAAAAATAAGTATCAGGATAACATAAATGCAAAGAGGTATTTAAAAAAAAAATCGAAATTAACAAAAGAATAATATAAAAAATGCTTTGAAAATTAAAGACAAAAATAAGTACCAGGATAACATAAATGCAAAGAGGTATTTTTCGAACAAAATCGAAATAAATAATAGAATAATATAAAAAATGCTTTGAAATATAATGTCCAAAAATGAGTAACAGGATAACAGAAATGCGAAGAGGTATTTCTCGAAAAAAAAAATAATTAATAATAGAATAATATAAAAAATGCTTTGAAATTTAACGTCAGAAAATGAGTAACAGGATAACAGAAACGCAAACAGGTATTTCTCGAAAAAAAATTTTAATAAATAAAAGAATAATATAAAAAATGCTTTGAAATTTAACGTCCAAAAATTAGTAACAGGATAACATAAATGCGAAGAGGTATTTATCGAAAAAAATCGAAATTAACAGAAGAATAATATAAAAAATGCTTTGAAAATTGATGTCAAAAATAAGTATCAGGATAACATAAATGCATAGAGCTGTTTAAAAAAAAAATCGAAATTAACAAAAGAATCATATAAAAATAGCGTTTTTGACATTAATTACAAAGCATTTTTTATATTATTCTTTTGTTAATTTCAATTTTTTTTTTTAAGTACCTCCTTGCATTTATGTTATCCTGATACATATTTTTGACGTTAATTCTCAAAGCATTTTTTATATTTTTCTTTTGTTAATTTCGAATTTTTTTGAAAAATACCTCTTCGCATTTATATTATCCTGATACTTATTTTTGCTATTAATTTTCAAACCATTTTTTATATTATTCTTTTGTTAATTTAGTTTTTTTTTCTCGATAAATACCTCTTTACATTTATGTTATCCTGATACTTATTTTGACATTAATTTTCAAAGCATTTTTTATATTATTCTTTTGTTATTTTCGATTTTTTTTTTTTTGAAAAATAACTCTTTGCATTTATGTTATCCTGATACTTATTTTTGACGTTAATTTTCAAAGCATTTTTTATATTATTCTTTTATTAATTTTGATTTTTTTCGAAAAATACCTCTTTGCTTTTATGTTATCCTTATACTTATTTTTGCCATTAAGTTTCAAAGCATTTTTTATATTATTCTTTTGTTAATTTCGATTTTTTTTTTCAATAAATACCTCTTTGCATTTATGTTATCCTGATACTTATTTTTGACATTAATTTTCAAAGCATTTTTTATATTATTCTTTTGTTAATTTCGATTTTTTTTTTTGAAAAATAACTCTTTGCTTTTATGTTATCCTGATACTTATTTTTGACGTTAATTTTCAAAGCATTTTTATATTATTCTTTTATTAATTTCGATTTTGTTCGAAAAATACCTCTTTGCATTTATGTTATCCTGATACTAATTTTTGACTTTAATTTTCAAAGCATTTTTTATATTATTCTTTTGTTAATTTCGATTTACATTTATTTAATGTAAATGACGGAATACATGATAAACAATATTAAATAATTCAACGTCAAAATATTTATTAAACAAATAGAAACATTACAATTTTATATAGTGTAAACAAATAATATTATTAGCTCAAATATTATAGGAAATAACCAATACAGTATAATGTATATTAGAATACTAACATTACAATTAATAAATAATGTTATTGTTACAAAGATAAATAATAATCCATACAATAAGAGATGCATATTACAAAATCAATTTAATGTTACAACCGATAAATAATATCATTAATATAAATATTATAAATAATAATCAATACAACAAAAGAATCGTATTACAATATTATTATTACAACAGATAAATAATGTTCTTGATATAAATATTGTAAATAATAAATAATCGATACATTAAAAGAAACATAATATAATATTAAAAATTACAATATTAAATATTAGCATTGATACAAATATTGTAATAATACTCAATACAAGAAAAGAAACATATTACGTTATTAATATTACAAGAAATAAATATTGTTATTATTACAAATTTTATAAATAACAATCCGTACAATAAAAAGATTCATATTACAATATCAATTTAATGTTACAATAAATAGATAATATTATTGATACAAATATTATAAATAATAATCAAAACAATAACAGAAGAATTGATGTTACAATACACAAATAATATTCTTGATATAAATAATAATCGATACAATAAAAGACGAAGAAGCATATAATTATTTAAATATTTATACAAATATTTAGTAAAATAAGGGAGGTACTGCGCGATGAATGCCGCTAAAGACAACGTCCAGCTTGTAGTCCACTGCGATGAAGTGAAGTTATCCTAACAACGATGTATTAGCACATGGCGGAAGTCCTGTCTGTAACCGTGAATGAGTATTGCCAGGGAGAATCCACTACCTAGACACAGAGATAATATGTTAGAGATTTGCCAGTCATATACATATCATATATTAATACTATGTCACAGTCGTTTGACGGATGTACTTCTTTTGCAAAAGAAACACGTTCGTGCATCTACTTCCGCTCGCGACTTACATTCGAAATTCGACATAAAAATCCATACAACTGTCAATGTTCGTATTAGTTCCCTGAGTAATAACCGTACAAAATATTTATGATCAATAATAAATTGTAATAAACATATGAATCGTAATATAATGTACAATTTCGAAAAACGAAAATTCGTTAACTAGAAATTAATTAATTAGGATGAGCATACATATGTGTTCCGAAGCAAGTCTCAGTGATCTGTTCGATAGTCCAAAAATCTTCGAAATATCGCCCACCTTTCCGATACATCTGCCGGTTTTGCAAGCCAGTCTAACCAATGATCTAAGGATGGGACAGTTCCCTTCGTAAAGGGCTCCGTCGATTTGGAGCTAACGAACATCACGTCAACAAAACTACGTACTAAACATGAATGCCAGAACTAATAGAAAAATTAATTTCGTAAATAATGAAAGAAAAGCAAATCTTTCAATATTGTACACAATAACCTAAGAAATATATAATTAATAACATAATGTAACATTTTGAAAGACCGAAATTAGTCAAAGAATAATTAATTTATTTCACACAATTGTCCTGGTACTAACTATTATTGTAAAACTTCGACGATTCGACGTTTGGCTTTCGTTTATACAAAATACGTAAACACAAATTAAATAGGTACGTATTGTTGTCTTTCTTAAAGTTAATTAATTCTTGGAGCTTTGAAACAACTAACACACATATTGCCTATCGTATATTTCATATCATTCATGTTGTTGTATTATTCACAGTACCAATCAGTGTATAGGAATGTATGTAACAAAATATTTGATAAAATACATGTGTTTGACATAAATTGCCTATAGTAGTAAAACAAAATATTTAATATACTTACCTGATGCCTCTACCTTATAATTTATTTGATCATCTTCAGTTGTCCAGTGTTAAATGTTGCCAATACATACCTGCATCTTCATATTCCCGACTAGTTAACTTTGGAACCCGCGTTACTCAAATCCATTGCCACGGTTGCCATCAGTCATGTGACACAGGCCACGAGATTTCTTCAGCGAATGTATTCAATGTCACATTCATTATTACGATTGTTTTAAGAATATCAATATACACTAGCTTTATTATTCAAGTTGATTCTCAATATAAATGTACAGCATATGTTTCCCAGTAAATTTCTCTAGAACGACCGCAAATTCTGGTAGCGTAACCCACCGTCAAACAACACAACTGCCAGGGTTTCAAGCTGGACTCTAAGGTGATGTGTCTAAGGTGAGCCACTGCCCTGCGTAAGAGCCCCGGAACTCAAACAGTCAAGCTCATGTAGACAATACTGGGCAAAATATACGATATGTGTAAAACATTGAAGTTACTGTTTATTGTAATAATAAATGTATTATTGATATGTTTATTCACACGGTCTACCACGTTCTATGTCCCAAACACTACTGAATATCATTACAACTATTACCGAGCTGTTGACAGAAATCAGAATTATGATTAAATAATAATCTAATTTCATAGCGCTTACAACACAGAACGGGCTATACGGTATGCCATAACTAAAAATGATTAAATATTATAAAGTATTTATTTAACGATGAGCTCTCATTACATAAACTATAAATTACAGCTGATATAAGTAGGTAATTCATTTGTTTATATTTTATATAAGAAAATTAAAAACTGAATACAATTTAGCTTTTCCGCCAATAATAAATGTGATTATTTTATAAATATGATGGATAATAATACAATAAAACAGAATAAAACTAAGTGGTGGAATAATGATGCACGATGACAACAGTAGGTGTACGTCAATATGTGTATGTATTGTTGAATGAGGTGGTGGGTAACTTCTTTCATGGAGCACAGCTGAGGTAATAACAGCTTGCCATATCCATCATAGGAATCCAGTACCTGTTGACACGGACATAAGGTGTTATACAATAAGTAATTATATTTACTAAGTTAAATATATCATTTTAGGTAAATTTTCTTGTTACTCTATAAGGCAACATGTATTCTTGTTTGAAATCCACACACTCAAAATATAAATAAAATTGTGAATAGGACACTAACATGATCATTTAATTACGTCTTCTGCGATTTCCCATGTTTTTACTATTATTTTGTTCCTTCTTTGGCCTGGGTAGCTGGTCCATATTGCTCAATATCTCTCTTCGCACTGAATCATCTCTTCTAGTGTAGTGACAACCTCTGTATGAACGCATATCACGACAGAAGGTGATCATTTTCAACCATATGTCATTCGTTCCTAAACAATGTGGATTTCCAATGATAATGAGCTTACTTATGGCACGCGTAACCGCAACGTTAAATCGCTAAAATAAACCAAATATGTAACATACAAATATTTCAGTTTTCATATTCTTACCTCTGGGTTGTTAACAAATCCAATGTTATATTTTTGATCATATAAAAGTAAAGATGCTTGGGCCCTCACTGTACTGATAATTATCACTCGTTTTTCTCTGCCTTGGAAGGTTTCTGTTGTTCCGATCTCGACACCCTCTAAGTTACCTTGTAAATGGTTACGAATTTTGTGCACCTGTTAAACACAATATTGAAGAAAAAAGTAGATCTCGTATTACAGTATAAGAACTCGAACCTGTCTGACATATGGAGTGATTACACCAATCTCCTCTGCCGGGACTACTACTTGTGCATTAGGATCGGTAAGTGCACGTAAATACTTCATTACGGCTTGAATTTCATACTCATTAAAAAAGCTCGGTGATTTGCCTTCTCTCTTTTCTTGTCCATTCACTCCATAGAACTCAACTGCTTGTGCTTGTATGGTTTTACTCTTGTTTATCGGCAGTAAAACTTTGTTGATTTGATCATACACAGGAATGCTGGAAATTGCCTAAAAATATGTTACATGTGTAAATATTGTGACAAGAAGAACAAATAAGACAAACGTAATAGTATGTACCACTAGTTTGGAATCATAGAACAGCTTGTTAGGCAGTTGAAGTATATGCTCATGGTTTCTGTAGTTCAATATAAGTGTAGTAATGAAATACTTCGAGTCGCTGTTGATTCCTTTATACAGTGGTAACGCCATCAATCTCGCTAATAAAGATACATTTAAGCCATGCTCCGCGGCTACTTTCGAGCTACAATTTGGGCCCAGTTGTTTAGGATCTCCTGCCAATATCACTTGACCACCCGTACCTAAGATACCACCAATGGCTATAATTGCTTCCGGTTCCATGGCTTGAGCTGCTTCGTCAATAAACACATGTGTTGCAGTGAATGTGTTAGTAAATCTACAATCCAATAACATACATATTTAATCAGATAATATTCATTCATTATAATTACATTTGACCAACTCTTACCTGCCAATTGACATTAACGTTGTTACAACCACTTTATACTTTTGAAGTTGACTACCTGATAATTTCGCACAAAATGCTTCTCTGCGATTGCTGTATTCCTTCGCAATATCTGGTACACTTGTCCTATGTATGGTAAATAAATTTATTTCAACTAAAATCGTAACAGAAAATCTACGTATATTACCAGTCAGCCGTTTCGGAATGTATACGAATTAATTGTTCTTTTGTGAAGTGTTGTGCTAGTTTAGTAACTATCATGTCACAAGCTGCATTTGCTGGTGCACACACTAGAATCGTACAATCGGCCAATCGTCGTACAATCTGTATTGGAAATATTAGTAGAGCATATAACTTTACGTTGTAGATATACATATACTTCTTAGGTAGCATACCTGAATTATTGCTTCAACAATTGTCACTGTTTTACCGGTTCCTGGTGGTCCAAATACGATATACGGAGCATTTCCCGATGTGCCATTTAATATATTCATCACAGCTTGCTGTTGTTCTTCATTTTCTCTTATATTCTCATTAACAAAGCTAAAAATATCCGACCGGTATATCATAGTCTTTCATATAGTACATAGTTATTAGATAAGATACGCACTGTCTTTTAGTTAATTTAAATCGCGTATTTGTATTTGGTTTATTCTTCTGAACAGTAGGAAACAGTATGTTTAATTTCTCTTCAACAGAACACAAATCAATAGCTTTATGCATTCTTTCATAGGCCAATCGGTTGATATCAAATTGAACATCTAAGAAGCCTGTTGGATTTGCTTGTATTCGTCTTATAAACCTGAAAGATTATAGCAAAACATGAGAGTGTAACCAATATTATAAAAAATAGGATGCATTACTCGGGATTGATCTCACAAATCCATATATCCTCTGCATGAACCTCTTTAACTATTCCGCAGTAGACAACGCGGGCATCATGTTCTCTCATTTTAACTTCGTCGCCTTTAATAATTGAAGGCCGTTTCTCAGCAAGCCCCGGAACTGTTAGTTCAATTATATTCCCTTGTTTGATTGTAACTGTTACCTTGGTACATATATAACATACAATGTTCGAATGTAACTTATAAATTGAATAAACCTATACCAAATGTAAGAAAAAGGTATTGCTTACTTACATTTTCCATATTATAACAATGTATTTTCAGTTCTGCACCAGTTTCATCTAACCATAAGAGATGGTGATACTTGTTTTTGTAAATCTCGCTAGGGTCCTCTTTGTCTTCCAAATTTTTTCTACAGAAATAGAATATTGTTTATTTCACCACCAAACAGTACTGTACAATCACAAACTTTGTTCTGTCAACTATTAGTGCTTCTCTAGCCGATATTCCATTCCAATGCCTGAGGCCAGACATCAGAGCATTTTTTATCTCTATTGGTATAGGATAATTATGGATCATGAAACTAGAATTGAAACATGTGGAAATGTCACTATGTTGTAAGAAAACATTGTTTCAAATCAAATACATACGATTTTTTAACAGGACTAACTAGAGTGCAAATCTTCTTCCATGGTTGATTTGTAAAAGGACTCTTTTCCTTCTTAGCAGAGTCTATTTGTTTACGATCAGTATAAATTCTTATCACCTAGCAGAAATTACAACAAACATTGAAGTTAAGAAGTGAAATGGAACAGTTGCACCCTTACCATTTCCTTTACAACGCTATATGTATCTTTATTGTCAATTGTTTGAAATATAAATGCGAGCGGCATTCTATATTCTCCCACATTTTTAGCATCACAAGTTAATTCCACAGAATACGAAGCACCTGCAAAATATCACACAGATAACACATTTTTAGCAGATACATATAATTAAATTGTATATTACCATCCATAAGTTGAACATTTTTTCCATTACTTAGAACTACTCCGCAATCCTTGTATTGGAAATGCGGATATGGATGCAATTTAAAGCATTTCATTAAGTAGATTGGTTTCTTCGTTACAACTTCAAACTTGTACGTTACACCATTTGTTTGATCACATGCCTCGAGCTCCGTTAACTAAATCAATCATAATGATCCATGATCAATAATTACATTTTCTCAAAAGTAAATCTTTGAAAGATACACTTACTTCAGCTACGTACTTTCCTGTTTTAGTTGGTGTAGCAATGTGTAATTTACCAGTGGACACTGTATTATCTGTTGTAATTCTAATCGTAAATTCATTGCGATCTCTCCAGCCAGTTTTTCTGCAAGAACATAAATATTTAGATACATGATTTAAAACAATTGTTACCTGCGTCTTTTATACCTTCTTTGATTAAATTCCCATAACACAAAATTGAATCTATGTATATCCGAAAATCTATGTTCAGATGAATCAACAACGTATTCACATATAGAACACTGCAATTGAAAAATATATTATTTATATTTTGTAGATATACGTATGTATACAAAAATACTTACACGTCCTTCTTTGCCGTTATCTTCGGATTCTTCCATTGTTTACTGTCACGGTACCTAGAAATGATTCTGTTAAATCTATGTTATACTATTTCATCAAACGTTGCATTGGAAGTATATTTCACCACAATGACGTTTGAAAAATGCTGTTAAATACGTTATAAGATACCGTATCAACATGAAATCATACACCGACGACTAGTAACTTGAATGTGCAAGATAGCTTCGGGTTATCTGGCTTTATCTGCAACTAATCGTGTACTATCGGTTGTTTACGATAATAAATTATCAATTTCCATATGATGCACTTTAGAAATAATTGTAAATATTTCCAAACACACCTGCTTGTAACTGAACATATGACAATGGATATGAATAAATGTAGCACTTCATAACATTCTATGCGTCACACTTTGTTCACGAACACTTGACATTGACATTGCAACATGACAAATGCAATTAAATGCAAGGTCGCGAGCATTATTATAATTATCTAATCATGCATTTTTCCTGTTCTACTGTTCACTTTAACCGGAATACAATGAATATTGACTACTAGGAACGCTATCAACAAATAAATAATCGTTACTTACCACACTATCACACGATACGTACATTAATGTGTGTTGCACAATGAATTCAAAACCTCATATAGGTACTGTAAAGTCTTGGTGATTCCCCTCTCTCACAAATGTGTTACCAACGTAATAATAACGATACCATGCATAAACAAGATAAGGTTTTTGTTTGTTTTTATTCTGATATAAATAGAAAAAAATCGTTATTGAATTATACCAGAGAAAATATCTATTACGCACTAGTGATTGTAATCAATAAGATAACAAGGCGCTTAGTATTTTGCAATAAATGATAAAACATACTTTAAATTATTAAACATGGACATTTTCATAGTTTATTGCGAAAATATGCACTAATTTGATTATCGATAAGAATTTTTATAGCACCATGTATATGACACAGCATTATTATGTATGGTGATTATGACTTGCTCATCAACTGTTGCCATTAAAATCTTGGGATCGAAATATTTCATGATTCCTATACTTTATTTACACTATGATGCCTTAATTAGGTATAAAAATTATCTTGTACCTGTATTTTCCGTGTAACAAAAATATATAAAAAGTTGTTAGATCCCAACAGAAATACACACCATAACTACAAGAGCAAAAATAATACCGCACGTTTCTTTAGACTATACCGCTCATGACAAAATCGATATTTGGAGCAGAGAAATTCCCTGCGCCCAGCGAAAGAGGAACAGCTATTTGAGTCTGTAAATTCTGTCTCACTCTGAAAATCCATATCTATGCAAGCGTGCATAGTAAGTATGCGGATTCCGCACGCAGTATTTTTTTCTGTACATAAACACTGTTGATGGAAGTGTGTATTTTACATTTCACTACTTGTAGTTAATGACAATTTCTAATTTATAGACAAAAATGTTTACTAATATGTATATGATTGAAAAAATAATTCTTAATTGTATACCACATAAATATATTAATACAATTGCAATTTTTAATATGGATTGCACGCCACTGGATGAGTGATGTTTGTGAGGGGGCATAGATTAAGACGAGTTTTGTTTGAATAATATGTATTATTATAATTTATAATAATTACACATCAAATCAAATAAGTAGGTATTTTATTCATATGTGTATGATGAATGTTAAATAAAACGTATACGTTTCCCAACAATGATATGTCGAATGACTTTTATATAACAATATTACATTTAAGATTTATAAAAAATTATAAATCACAACAACAGAGTAACACAGAATATTCAACAGTACTATACTTGCTATATGTATTTCATATTTTATATTTATTATATGTACTTATACGAGTATATGCAATGGCTCTGTTAAAGCTATTTAGGAAAATTCGACATGTAAATTCGAAAATATTAAATAAAGGCCATTTATACATCCGTAGAACAACAACAATGTATAGAAATTTTACCATTTTTATTTAACATGAAATTGAACATAGATAGACTGAAACGGGCAATAAATAATATCCATATGTATGTAGGTAAGTACATACATGCAAATTTAAGCTTCGATGTATAAAACATTTGTACACAAGCGAAACTAACTGATATTTTATACGGGATATGGAGCGATGTAAGAAAATTGTCATGTATATATGTATGCATGGTGATAGAAATACTGTAAGAACCATTGGCATATAACACACCACAGTATTAACTTTAAGTAAACATTTTAAATACATATATATAAATAAATAAACATATTGTACACAACTGCTTACAGTGTATACATATATTCAAACATTCCTTATATATAAATAAATAGAGATATATATATTATATGTATATACAGTAAATACGTTCGAATTAATAAATAAATAATAGAAGAGAGAAACACTGTACAGATATGTATACAACATCTGGGGTTATTTGATATGAACATATTGTGACACGACGTGAAAAATTATAAAACTCTTAGTTCTGGAATTAGTAGTATTGTATCGATAATTATTATATTATTATATGTAGGTAATACGTAGTAGGTATTATAGAAAGAGTCACACACATTTATAGAAAAGTCACTGATAACAAGTTATGTAGAGAGAGATAGAGAGACAGACAGCGAGATAATGAAAGATAGGGAATACTGAGAATATGCAACAACGTTTCCAACATTCCAAGATTATCGCTGAATTCATCATACATACCGTGTGTACAGGGTGGGTACATGCATGAAAACGAACAACGATACTTAATCTAGTAGTCACGATTTCCATTCCTTCAGTTTCCGCAGTGAGACTTTCTTCAGTCGTGATACTGTCGCCATGAGATCAGAGTCTTTGTTCTCCTCGTCACTTAACGTCTCCCCTTCCGAGTGTACTTCTCTTTGCACCTGTTTCGCTTGTTGTACCTGTATGTCCTTCTCTGAATGACCCTTGCCACGCATGAATCCTTTAATTTTCGACATCTCTTTCTCGTCACCGCCCGATTTACTTTTCGACTTGGATGTGGTCGGGTCGCTGAGTGCCACTTGCACCGGCATCTTTATACTATTTGACGCAACGCTGCGTGCCACATTCAGACCGCGACTTATTCGATCCAGAGTCGCTAGACGTAAACTGGACGTCACCTTGTTCTTGCGCAGAGAAGTCGGTGTGGCGTGAGCGCGTTCCTGTAGAATAAATCTACCGATTGTTTGCCAGTGTGACTGAGTACTGTACACATTCTCATCGTCTGCCAGAGCACGTTGTTGACAGTTATGATTCGTACCGCCAAACTCCAGTTCCTCTACGAGAACAAACTTCATTGGATCTTCAAGACGCCGTGCTTTAACCAATGCCTGAGCTAGTACATCCTGTGCGCATGCATTTAATGGCACTTTTAATATGGCGTACGGGATTTCCGGTGACACGTTATATATACAGACTAGAAACGTGTCGTTCTCATCCCACGCTGAACTGATAGATCCCTCAGATTCGCGTGCCTCCCGTTCACGGTTTGAAACGCTTCTTATTGACGAGAGCCACGCACGGCTACTCGGATCGTTACCCATGCGTTTCAGCATAAATCTTCCTTCACCTTTCCATTTTGATTGAGCTTGAAGTGGCCTCTCCTGGAGATCAAGTATGCGTTGAGTGGCTGGCAGATCGTGATCCTTTTTCTCCCAACCTCGGGCGACCTCTTCGATAAGAATGTGATCGTTTAGTCTATCGGCAGGTAAACCTGCTTTTTGCAGTGCTTGCTGCAACACGTCGTGCGTCGTACTTTCCTGAGTTATTTTCAATATAGTATAGGGTTCCTCCGGAACTACACCGTAGACCATTAAGAAAAACATACGTCTCTTTACGCATAGTGGCATTCCAGATAAATTCAAATAGGTACTGTCCATTTTATTATCCGTATGACTATCTTTAGTACACTCTGTCTCGCGATTTCGTTCCATCGCGTCTCCAGTACTGGAATTGTCCAAACTCTCTTCCTCCACCCGGGAGTAAATAAACAAAGTGGACATATTCAGAGGGCGATTATGTGCAGATCGCAAACGCAAATGCCTGTAGCCCGGACGTAAGCACTTTAATGGCAACACTCTCTGTGCAAGCAAATGATTAGTGCCCGAATCGAAAACACTAAATCGCAAGAAAGCCAAGTCTTGGAACAAGACACGGAACACGAAGGTATCGTTCCAGATGGGATTCAGAGCGTTCTTCTGTATGACTTTGGTTTTTTGCTTATTACAATCTACTGGAATGCCTATGATCTCCACCTCGACGAACGTGCTGACGTTTACATTATTATGGCACACATATTGACCGGAGACAACGTTAATTATGATCTGAGATGAATGCAGTCCGTCGAACTCCTTATCCCAGGGATTAAAACGTCTGTACATGACGTGTGTGCGATCCCACATCACCGTTGGCTTACTGACGAAACCGCACTTACCGTTCGTTTCGAACAAAGCCGTGTTCAGTTGCATGGCGGTATCTTCTGTCTGATAATTCAATGCAGCCATTTGGATACCAAATGCCCAAAATATGACAGGATTAAAATTAGACGAATCTATTCGCATACCGGCGGGATAGGTACGCATCAGCTGTGTTTGGGTGTGTGCGACTAAAGCCAATGGCTGTTTGCGACAAAGTTTTTTTGCAGTATTTTCATTAATTGACGAACACTGATAACAAGGAAGATTCACATTTGGCCTTTTGGTTTCGCTATCGAACACAGTGACATCAGATTCGGCAGACGTTACTGTACCCGACGAGCTAATGTTGGATCCAGATCCCGTGGTACTTCCCACTGTCATTGTGGAACTACCAGAACTGGACAGGCCCACTCTTGGTTTCTGTTTCACTGAGCTGCTCGGACTGATCGCATTCAATCCACGGAACTTAATTGCCTATGGAAATTCATAACTTGTCAATATCTATAAGCAGAAAATCTTGTATACAAATCTATATACCTGAACATAGACAACCATGTCTGATAGTTCCTTCGCAATTTGACTGCTGCGTTTCTTAATTTTATCATCCGGTGCAGATCGCTTTGTGGAACTCGTCTTTCCTACAGTGTGCGACAACATTCCGACAGAAGGCCGAGGAGAATCTGTTGTTGGAAGGATTCCATGCATGTGCTTTTCTGTAACATCATGACACAGTAGTAAGTGGGAAACTAAATGTTACACAGGAATTATAATATTATACCATCAATATTGTCATCATCATCTTCGTCTTCAAAATCGTCATCGCTAAAATCGTCATTGAAGGAGCTACTACTTGCGTTAGATATAATTGAACTAGTTCGACCAGGCACAGAATGTCGTACTCCATAAGGGCTATAATATTGAACGAACAAAATAGAAATAGGAATTTATATAAATCTAACGCTAAATTGTTTACCGAACAGGGGTGCCCATAGAGGACGAATAAGAGGTTAACGGAGCCGGTACGTCCATGATTAGTTTCTTGTTTTTTATAAGTATTCTATAACGTAATTGAGCTGGCGAAGGGAGAACTGGATCATCACTGTAGTCAGATTCGAATAAGAAATTTGTAACTAACTTTTCCCCGAAAATACGCTGAAATAAAAGCGTGTTAATTAAAAATCACTGAACAATGACGCTGGCGATTAGTGAACGGATATCAAACCTGGAATATATGAGCCATGCGCGATTGTTGTTGCAGGGAACAGTGGTTTTCAATAGATAAGATTATCGGATAGGGTGAAGTTATAAATGCGTTCCTATCTATTGTTTCCACAACTGCGCTGAATGGTATCTTCGTAGTGAACGTATGTCCATGATATATCATCGGATATCCGTCGTCACCGTCCCAGCAGTCCAATTCAACGCAACGACAGCCTGTCAGCAGCACCTGTCAGAACCATTTTTAATTTAGATTCATCTTGGAAACAAATATAGTGCTGAACGAATGCTCCGAAAATTTACGACAACGAATTTTACCAGTGTGTGTACGTAGGTAATATAAAACATTTATCTTTTCCCAGAAATGAATAAAGAAATCAAAATGAATCTGTTTGTTTTACCTGGCTGTACAGTTCCACTGACGATTCTCCTTTCAGCTGATGCCCTGTAAGATACGTGTTGTGCGATGATGCTATGTAATAATGAGACATGGGTCTAATCATTTCATTCTCAGCTGGTGCCTCGCGTTCATTAACAAATGCAAAATTGTCTTTGTCCATTAGATATCTCGCGAAACCTTCGAATGATAAACAATTTTGCGATCGCAATAATGGATCTGGTTCATGTCTCTGCAAGAAATATGACTATAGTTTCCTTACACATATTAACAAACAACTACGGAAACATACATGAATTAATGTTTTAACGTCCTCTTCTGACCAGATTTCCATTTGTCTAGTTTCCAAGAACTTTGTGAAAGTTGATATCGTTATCACTTGGGAGTTATTAGTATCAATACCAGCACAATTGGTGAATATACTTGCTGCTGCTATTGCATCATATATTTTCTTTTGCGAGTTTACAACTGCGCCTTCAAGTTCTTGGCGACTATTGCGAGTCAGCAGGCCTTTAAATTAATATATATATATATTAGGGTGGTCGTTAAAAGGGGTCAAATCGAATTTTTATCGGGCCGCCCCCCAGATCGGCTCCAAATAATTAAAAAAAAATCCTGTAATTATTTCAGATTTTTATTTTAATATTTAACCCTTGACCACAGGGCTTAAAGTTTTCCATTTAAAATACATGGGAATTTGCGATTGTTGCAGTTAATATTTTATTGTAGGATTATTTATGGACCTAAAAATTTGAAATTTTCAGGAATAAGTCTTCAAGGATGCTGCTTTATGGAAAAAAATTGCCGCGCCCCTAGCGTTAAAATTTTGTATGAATTATGTCATGCCAATATGATGTTATTTATTTAACTTTCAAAAATTTCATATATTGTTGCTCAGAAACATTGAAAATACGTGTTTACCCATATTTTTTTGTTTCATTAGTCTTTATACAAAATATTCCGTCATTTTTTGATATACGAACTCGACAATCAAGAAATTGTGGATTCGAAACAAAAAATTTACTTAATTCCTTGTTGATATTATTCAACAAAATGATCACTCTTCAGAAACTCTTGATCAATTCCAAATTGTCGGAAAAAATTTAGTATTTGAGGAGATACAAAATAATCAATTTTTTTATCACAATAACCACCAATATCCTCCAAATGAATTTGGATCCGTTTGGAGAAAAAATCATCGATATCGTCGTACGGATGCAATAGGGAATTTTCATGAATTTTTTTTTTTTTTTTATTAAAATGTGATATAATGCAAAGAAACTATTTTTTTGTTGACTATTTTTATATAAATTCACTTTGAAATTTGTTTCGTAATTCGGGTCATGTGACGTCAATTATTAGCAAAGTATGGTCCTTACGCTTAGTTATTTGGCGTTTACCAATAAGTGATGTCACAAAAGAGTGGGGGAAATTTTCGTATAATATCAAAAAATGACGGAATATTTTGTATAAAGACTAATGAAACAAAAAAATATGGGTAAACACGTATTTTCAATGTTTCTGAGCAACAATATATGAAATTTTTGAAAGTTAAATAAATAACATCTTATTGGCATGACATAATTCATACAAAATTTTAACGCTAGGGGCGCGAAAATTTTTTTCCATAAAGCAGCATCCTTGAAGACTTATTCCTGAAAATTTCAAATTTTTAGGTCCATAAATAATCCTACAATAAAATATTAACTGCAACAATCGCAAATCCCCATGTATTTTAAATGGAAAACTTTAAGCCCTGTGGTCAAGGGTTAAATATTAAAATAAAAATCTGAAATAATTACAGGATTTTTTTTTAATTATTTGGAGCCGATCTGGGGGGCGGCCCGATAAAAATTCGATTTGACCCCTTTTAACGACCACCCTAATATATATATATATATATATATATATATATATATATATATATATATATATATATATAATAAAATAATGCTTTTCAAAATTATTGTATTCCATATGCAGGTATTGTATAATAGAATGAATTATAATTGAAAATCTTTACCTAATTTGTGAGGCCGTTTGCATACGTTTCCATTCAAGGTACCTTTCACGCCATTCACTTTACCGGGTGTTGTGTTTACAGCGATACTTCTGTAGGAAATTGCGAGTTGTTCAAATAAATCACGTAGATCCTTTCTTATAAGTAAACTGAAAAAAAGAGATACAAATGTTTTGTGTTTGCTCGTAAAAGAACAATGTATAAAACGTGATTACCTGAAAGAACGAAATAAAGTAACGAAATCGACGAACTCAAGTTGTGTATCGTAGAGAATGGAGCCAACCCTTGGATGTCGACCGTGCCAGAGATGTTCGGTGGAGCCATGCCGTTCTCTGCAATGTTGCGAATTAACAACAACAACAACACCGAAGCGATGTAAGCAATGGCAGCAGGTGCATAAACACTGTACGTGTTTTCCTACCTCTCGAATTTCGGTTGTATGTATGCTAAGTGACCCAGACTGTGGTGGCGAGCCACATCTGGATGGTGTTCCAAGAACGTTGTCGGTGTTGACTGTCTATGTTGCGTCGGATTGCGCCAGTAACTGCTTTCCATGCACATCGTCACGGGTTCCACGAACTGACTACGTAAACTACGATCCTGCACCCAAACACACTGTCTACTTATTAACTAATTTTCAGGGTAAACAATAACTATTCGATACACTGTATATTAATAAACAATGTTGCGTATTGATGTTTCCAATATATTCCTTACTTTGAATGTTTGGTTACTCAGCAATTGCTTTTTCTTTATCTTCATCGATACTTCTCTGCGTAAGGCACCTGATGCTTCACCGGGTTGCACACCACTTTGCGTCATACCTGCCAGAGACCAATCTCTACCACCGAAAGCCTACACATAATGTATAAACATATCGACGATATAATTACGCGATATCAATTCGGAAATAATTTAAAGATATGTTCTATTATATTCTAGCGAAATTATTTACGAAAAGCACATACTCTGATTGCGTCAGCAGCAAGCGGTCCACAGCAATATCCATCCTCATGGTAGAGTTGCATGTATTGTTGCCTAAGCCATAGTAAACGCCGATCTGAAAGTCTTCTTTGCCGACTTAGTGCCCGCACCAGCCAGCAAAGTCCCGTGAACCACAATCTTGAGCAAACAAATCGAACTGATGTTCGAAGCAACGTTTCACAGAAATTTTATCTTATAACATTTAGTTTACCTGCAAAGTACCGGTGGACAGACGATATACAAGAAACGGTTATCACTTAAACCGTAACCATACAAGATGGTTAAGCAACATTCCTTGGTCGGCATATTCTCCAGACCATACCGACGACACGCTTGCAAGAATTCAAGTTCTTTTTCTGCATCTCTGATTCCCAAATAGACTTCTTTGACGATCATTAGATCGAGAAAACTGAAATTATTCCATAATTTCATTGTAAACCTTCGAGGGTATTGCAGAACAAAAAGATGATTCATACCCGTCATCAAGTGTTGTCCCCGTAGACGAATCGCCGGCTGCCTGCAGCGCTAGCTTCGTCAGGAGACCTGGAGCAAGTGTTTCCTCGGGATTAAAGGCCAAGTTATAATCCGGTGTCGAGTCCGAGTCGGAACTACCAACTTTTAAACCACTCCAACTGGATCGTACCCATGTCAGGGTGCTACATGAGCGATCCAGGCGCATGTACAGCATAGTACCCTTGCTAACTGTAGTCGACGGCCCATCCAAACCCTCCCATAACACGACCGTACTACCATGGTGTAAAATCTACAATTCAATTGCAACAACCAACGTTCATATTCACAGATACACAAATACCAAATACTACGATACATACTTGTATAATGTGTTGATCAATTTTCGTATGAGGAGAAACTAATGAAACAAAACTAACTCCATGGTCGTATGGTAAAGGCTGAACCGGATGGTACGCATCTACCTCAACATCGTACTCCGAATCTATTTCCATCTTCTCTGGAAGTGTTTTCTGAACTACTCTGTGGTTTTCGGGGAAAGGTGCTGAGGATCTACATTAGTGAAATACATACATGTTGTTTCAAAAGTATAACTCATCTAATATGATATTAAAAGAACAATGCTAGCAGAAAATAACTAAATAAAGCAATCAAGTTGGTTACCTTAAATAATCTATGAGATTTGTTGTTGGCGACATTCGGCTGCGTGTGTGATAGTGTTGATGAAACAAGGAGATGTGATCCATGACAGCCTGTGTCCGATATATCTTCTCAATGTTTATAAGACCGCCGGGGCCGATCCGTGTAAAGTAATGGTCTTCACCGTTGTAGTCGGATATGAACTGGACAAACATACATTATAATATGACATGTTCGAAATTGTATTAGTACCAGAAAAAAATGTGTATCTACTTTCATATAGAATAGTAACACTTTTATACTAGTACATGCGATATAACAAGAAATCTTAATGCAATAATAGTGTATCTGATGTGCGACAGCAAATATAAAGTATCGTTTCACACATCTGTCAGAAAATTATGAAGGACGAAATTTGGCATCTGTAATGTAGTAGATTCATCTCCTAAACAGCGGGTACTTGATCATGCACGGTTTGTTGTGGTTTCATGAATCATTCCGTGTAGCTAATAAACGTGTGAAGGAGATATCGGGCGTGTCAACGCAATTCGTCGGCAGTGCATCCAAATATCGTTCGCAACCAACATATCCGCCACTCGGTTGCGCTGCTTAACACCGCTTGACTTAATGAAATCGTATAAATCTTACCACTTGACGGTGTTGTTGGGCCTGTTCTCTGCGTGTCTCCGGTTTAGTTGGTGGTGGATCGGGTGCGATGGGTTCAAGAGTCACGAGAGCGGCCGTCGACGCCAATATTTCACGTAGTTCCCGTAGGAACGCTCCGAAAAATGGGACGACTCGACATTCGGCCATCGCAAGTGCACGACTAAGTGCACGATCATATTCGGCGGACAGAAGTGCTGCTGACAGGAAATCCAACACTGGCAAACTCTCCTTCTCCGTTATCGATAACCAGAATGGCTTTAGTTTATTTGATCTGTAAACAAAATCAAATACCATTCTATAGTGTCACACACGACTGCACTATACGAATACTACTATTCGATCGTTCGCTATATGAATGTAACAGACAAAAAGGAAGAGTTTACTCAGCCTTTGAAGTTTTCTGTTCGTACACTCAAGTTTCCTAACTCAAAGGTGATAACACCTGAGGAAATTTGACGTTTACAGTAAACAACTACAATGAGAATCTAGTTACCACTGTCACTAGAATAGAAATCTGAGAAAATTCTATTTGAGTCTTGTAAACAACTCAAAATCATTAAACCGTTTCTAAAGTAAATAAACGGATTCAATATATATATATATATATATATATATATATATATATATATATATATATATATATATATATATAACTAAAGTGTATGGAAATAAATGTGGCAGTTAATTAACAATGTTTCTACTCATTGAAAGTATACGTAAACGGAAACTGAAAGAATAAATTTGCTTAGTATACGACTCGCTTTATAAATTCAGCATTAATAACACAAATATTCAAATTGTAAACATGATAAATATTCATGGGAGCATTACACGTTTGTCTGTTCGCTTGTGATAGAGATCACGGAACTAAATGGTTATAAAACGGTGCTTTTTAAAATTCAAATCCGAATTTCAGTTCACAAATGTAATCGTGATTATTTGCACTTGAAATTAACAATATTGTCTGTTCTAACTTCAAACTGAAATCATAAAATATTACAATCGATGTACGTACTGCGTATATAAAATACAATGTGTGATATTCTAGTTATGAAATATAATCATACGCTGCTGCAGTGTGGAAGAAGGTCAAATATTAATGTAATTTGATGTACGTAGATAATAACTTGAAATAGAAATGATATTAACACCGAGGCTGAGATTCTTAGATGAATGAATACATTACATTGAAACTAATGTTTGAAGCTCTAAGATAATGGAAACAGAATTCGTGCATCTTATACAGACGATACTATATTACAAACTTTTCTCTGACAACGCCAGCAAACTTATATCATTAGAATTTCCAGCTACACTACCGTATTCTTGTGTAGATATCTTGTACAATGTGTGGTCACATTTATAGGAAAATATGATTTTCATTACATCTTGTTTCACATGTTTCCTTATATGCTCGATGAAATAAATATTATTATATGTTCAGACCAGTATCAATATACACAGAGAATATTATTTATCTGCGTAGCAGGTATAATCACAGAGCTTGTGGCATTCTGTGCATATCAATGCGGAGCTGAATCATATTTCACATGAATAGTTAGAATTCCTTATTTTACTAAGATATTAATACAAAGTTTGTGTATTGAGTGTATGTTACTTCTGGTTTAGTTCAAGCACAAATGAGAGCATTTGTTAATGGAAAAGTTCTATTCGCAATAAGCATTTATTTTAATTAGTACAGATATGGAAGCAGTAGAGAAGAAATGTTCAGTTGCAGAATGGAGGATGAAGCGTTATGCGGTTCCAGGGCAAGTAGTTTCCGCCGGCCTACAACACTCCTAAACTCCGCTGGAGGCCGAAAGAAACCCCTACCCTTTAACCGCTAAAGCAGAAGCAGCTGTCAGCCAACTATTCTCCTGCTGTCGCCGTGACGTCTGTTCCTGTATGCGGTTCACATGGTGCAATGTTGAATTACTTCTGTGTTAGTCTTTAGACACAAGCTAACTTTACAGATTTTCCCATCAAACAAGTTACTATCTCAGGTACAACATCTAATGATTGTAATCATGAATCAAATCTAGACAGTATCGATAACAAAGTGCAGAATACGAGACCACGTATTAATAATATTGTTACAATTATGAGTTAGATTAAATGTAATTGCTGGATGGGGTGTACAGTTAGTATGCGCAACACACTCACCTACAAACACAGATAATTCTGTAACGCGCACACACGTTAAATGAAATCATGAACTCAGAACACGGTTGAATGACTATGACGTTTCGTTCATTTACCGAGAAGTACAAGTGTTTAGCTTGGATCCCCGTTCAAATTGTTTTTCCTACCTGTGTGTGTGTGTGTGTGTGTGTGTGTGTGTGTGAGCGCGTGTGTCGCATTAAACGTTTTACTATTTACACAAGAGAATTAATTCGAAATACAGTTGGAAACATGTTTCCATTTCAATTATGTATCTATACCGTATTCACTTAAAAAGTTCTAATGTTGTTGCTTGCAGTAATAGTTTCGAATTGTTGAAGCAATTATACAAGTTTAATCATTTGATTTAAAGATATTTGCAGTTACATGTATGCCAAACTTATTATTTAAATGTACGCCAAACATTTGAATTTTTTATCTGTTATGTCACGTTTCTGTTTGCATTGACTGCTAAATGTGAAATATTTGAATAAACAGGGTAACGGGGATTATTGCTGTTAACTCTGACCTACATTTATCAACCATTTCCAAATACATTTGTAATATTTATTTACCAAAAAAGCAAACAACACACAGAAACCGATGTGTATGTTGGTAAATAATTAATGTTGTGTTTCATCAAAGCCTTCATGCGTATTTTGTTTCATTTTAATCATATAATAATGGACTTGGCAAAAATTGTTTTAGCATTTGTTTGTTACGTAGTAATACTTTGACAAACTATATGCATAGAAATGAGTGAAATGTCAACATGATTGCTGCTATACATGGCGATTGATGTTACAGCTGTATAGAAACAAGCATACGGTTAGGTACTATAGAACTAAATGGGTTAATGGGAAGTGCTTGAAAGTTTTGAGAACTTACTTGAGACCGGCTATGATCTCCATGGCTCCATTGAAGTTGCCAATGTTCCAGGAACACAGGGCGACCCGCAGAACGCATGATAGTACTGCTTTGCGAGTTTCATGTGTGGGTTGAGTAATTATCAGGTGAGTTATCCAGGCGCTCACCTACACAAACGTAAATAAAACACACATACATTAATACCTGTCCTATCAATATTCATTGAATATATAGTCATTTGACAATCAACTACTTTATTATGTAGGTTAAGTTCATCGATAATACATATTAAATAGCATTATCAATTACACAAATGACAGATTGTTTGGATTACTCGTAGCGGTGTTTGTTTCATGAGAGTTTAATAAGAGAAATTACTAAACTATTTTATTTTCTATTTTTATTAAGCTTCCTTTAAGAGAAGAAAAAATTCGTGAAGAACTGAATGTCAATGACTAATTTCCGCATTTCAAAGGTCGTTTCTATTAACAAGTCTTTCTTGAAGGATAATTACATCACACTACTTGTAAACTGTTTAAATATATTACATAGACTACTATTTGTAGATTTGGAACAGAATTGCTCTCCAACTCTGACACTGGAAGTTTCAATCGATCAATGCGCACGTGTACCGGTAGATATCAATCATAGTGAAATCAGAACGTGATTTTCATACCTCGTTAAACCGCTTAATGAGTGTGGCTACTGATGATCTATTGGAGGAATTGCCAGGCAGACTTTCGGCAGGCGTACCTGTGGTTCCCCCTAAATCCACGGTCACCTGCCGCAGATAGTCAATCGGGGGGACCTACATCAAGAAGAAGAAAAAAACACTTAGCATCCGTACCAATATCCTGAAATGCAATGAATTGTCCGGATTCCATTTAACAGAATAAGCACTTTTATCTAATAGAATTATTAGTTGAATAATATCCGTTGTTATGCGAAGTATATTCATACTGTAAGTTTAACTACCTGATAAAATAATTGGTACTCGGTGTCTGCCAACCGAAGTGCAACCTCTTCAGGGAAATGGAGCAACTCCTGGAGCTCCTCCAGCTCTGCGCAGTTGTCTTTCTGCGCTGCGAGAGGAATCCTCTTCTCCAGCTCTGAAACATAAAAACCAGAATAAACAGAAACTCATAATACTCATGAATGTAGGAATTTTAATTACATATTCAGCGCAAAGGAAATATCTTACTTTCTACAAATATATAATGTTGTAGATAAATTCAAATGAAAGAATCTTGTATGATTGTTCGCGGCAGACGATTCTGTAAGAAGAAAATGTTCCATGTACTTTTCAAGCAGTACGTGGAATATAAAGTATTTCATTGTTGAACTTCATTCAATGCGGTGGAGTTGTGAAGTTTTTTTTTTGTGAATATAACCTTTCCACATCGGTAGGTAATAATATATTTGTACGTTTTGCATATAACATTCAGACAGTACAGTAACAATAAATTTATTCTCACAATGGTTCTTATCTTTGCTAACTTCGTGCTCTGTGATAAAATTGCATTTTGCAAATACTATATGCAGTTTCGAGGTTAATTCACCGAACTTGAGCTTGTGTCGAAGCCTCGCGGATATAGAAGCGAGAATGCACAAAACCGCTGAACACGATGTTCAGCTTAACAAGATTATTATGTGTGCATTCGCCTTTTGTCAAATACTGTCGCCTCTTCAACCAGCACTAATGAATGTGTAACAAGAGTACAATCGATTTTCCTTTCGATTAATACCATTGTGAACGTCAGATGTACGAATGGATTATAGTCAAACTGTACGAATTTCTGTGTAAATCCTCATCACACCCAATAATAACTGAGTGTATATAATATAGTACCACAGTGGGTAGCTTGATTTCTAATAAAAATGCAAACAGACATGTCACATGTGATTAATTCGGATGAAGATGTACACAGGCTGTGACAGCATGTGTGACATTTTACAGTCGAGAAGTGGATGTGTGTTAGCGCATGTCCTCCAGGGCATATCCTGTATGATTCTGTCAAGGACGACGGCTGGCCGTGATGACGAAGCAGGACACGCGGTGCCACGTAATGAATATGCAACTTAATTACAGTATGCCGCATCTACCATCAGGATTTACGCACAACTGATAACAACTCCGACGCTCTCACACACTGCCCATTAGTGTGCGTTTCTACTCACTTGACGAGCAAAATAATCAGCTCCATTGTACCAGGGAATTCTCAAATTGAAAAAAAATATGGCAAGTAAATAGCGGTAGCTAATATTTCATAAACTCTTCGCAATGTAAAAATAATATTAATCATATATTTTATAATTGTATCTAGAGTAGAAATTAGAATTTATGATAATAATACTGATTAACTATCAATATTTCAAAACCATATTTTCAATCATGCCAGCTATACATATGATAGCTTATCATCAGAATAAATATCGTTTAATGATAAATCAATAGTGTTTGCTGCAAACATTTTGTCATTATTGTGCAATTTATTCTTTACGAAATTGTCGAACTGTTAAGAAATTCAAGAGATTTTCTTCTGTTGAACGCGGCACGGCGTCTTCATACTGCCTTGTACATGAGTCTCATATTTCGTGCGATTAAAAATTAAACTATCAATCTTGAGAACATTCTTAAGTATATTACAAGATTGAATGTAATTTTAAAAGCAAAGCACGAAAGGATCAACTTACAATTTTTAATCTACATTACGACACAGCCGTCTAGCCATTCGTTTATAATTCATGATTGTTAAATATAGGTACAAGATAATGCCTTTCAAATACTGTCACCAGATTGCTTCTAACAATACTTTAAAATATCACTAGTTCTCGCTAAACTTCCAGTTTATCTTGTCAGTTAAAATAAAAGTAACATATATGTACGTTTGAAGCGAAGTATGGGGTCAATGACCCGAAAATGTAATGATACCACCCGCAATACGCAAGTGTCATGTTAGTCATGTTTTGGATTTACATCAATACGCATCAACAAAGGATGTATCGTTTTGACTTTATTGTACAATATTTTATCAATGGATTCAATTAATTTGTCAACAATATTCTCTTTCACAGCAAAATCAATGAGATATAATTATATACGATAATATCGTATTGCTACGATACACTTTAATATCTCATACTGAAATCTAGATTTCAATTCAATTAGTATTTAGTTACTAAGTTATTTATAACCACATATTGTAGGGAAATTTCTAACGTAGTTAGTTTACTAATGCTTGAACGTAGTAGGTACGTATATGTGGAACTTAATATCTAAATATTCTATGTGATCTTAGCAGATTGAGTTAGACCTTTGCAATTTTGCGTCACTGATTAACAACAAGTTATCACTATGTCGACAGAAAGGATGTGCGTGTGTGTGTGTGTGTGTTGTGGACAGTAGAGTTTCTACCGCAGCATGGAATCTGCGTAGCTAATATGCTTGCCGATCCTACATGGAAGGGAGAAGGTATGGAACGCTGAATTGACAACTATGTCGCACAGCAACTGGACGCTAGATTGTAGTTTGGGGTCGAATATGCGGACGGGTCACAAGGCCACTAATTAGACAAGTAGGTAGATGCTGGTATTTACTACTACAGTTGCAGCTACTGCCGTATACACGTATGTATACTGTTATTGCTTACCCTCTGGGTTGAGGAGGAGGAGGTGGTCATCTATGACGAGGCGTTGTTCGCGGTGTAGTGTGTCCAGGTGCTGGGGCAGTGCAGCGCCTACCTCGCGCATGGCCCCAGTCGCCGGCTTGCACGGACGCCGGCAGCCGCGTTCATCGGTGGTGGCGTCAGGACGCTCTCGACTCACCACACAATCTCACTAAAACGTTCAACAAAAAGAGACACGTCAACATCATATATAGATCAACCAAACTGAATAACTATACTAACACTGATCCATAGACAAAATATACGTTACAACATCGCAAAGGGAATATACAATACTGTTTCAGTCTAAGCAAATACGATTAATTAAAGAACGCTAGATTAATCCACTCTGTCAACGTCAACAACAGCACAGACCATTACAAAATACTTTATCTGAAACTGTAAAGCATGTTTAAAATCTGACAAGCTATATACGACTATATAACATGAATGGCTCTCTTTCGTTGTTAATCTTCCAGGCTGACGTTACAATAAAACAAACATTTTCATGAAAAATGTAGCGTAACATAAACTGAAAATGTCAAAGTTCAACTATAGAGTATTGTTACACATTGTGAAAAACCAGTTTCATATTGTGAAATACAAAGATCTAGTGTACGATAGAGACTCATTAACTGCATGTAACTAGATAAGTAGATATTTTCCAACTAGTCTCTAATGTATGTTATCAGTGCCACTTTTACGTTATTAAATGTGTAAATTAAAATGAAGAAATGGCCATCATTTCACAAGCGTTAGATGAGTGTTTAATCAAAGTGACGAGAATCTTTACATTTCCTCTCACATTACTTATTTTAAATGGGAAATTTACGTAGCACATAGCCACATAATGAACGCCTACAGTGATATAAAAAAGAAAACTGATTTAGTATGTCATTTTGGCAACGCTCCAACGCCAACGAAGGAAATTAACTTGCGTTTAATATCGTTCTCCATAACTTCATCTGCGCTCACAATAAGCGGCCTCTTGTTAAACTAAACACAAACTGTGATAACTCATCCGTACATTGGATAGTTTTGTACCAAAGCTGAAGCAACTCGTAAGTGTACCTTCAACTACATCTGCAGCTGCAGCTACGCCAAGATCATTCGTTAATGCTAATCGTTAGATTCTTAAGAATCGTATGAATATTCAAATGAAATTGGTACCACATTAATAGTGTTTAAGCCAAGCATATTATCGTTAACGTCTTCGAAAGAATTTTATTATATTGTCTTTCACCTTTTAACAAAAACCATAAAAAAAAACTTTCGTGATAGCTACGAAATAACTCATACAGAAGTTTTCCTTTAAATGCGATATCGTTTATGTACTTTTGGAACCATTTCAACTTGAAGAGACAGCCTAAAACTTCAGAAGCTATGAAAGGCCTTAACTGTGTAAAATGTATTAACGAATAAAAAGAATGTTCTCCGGAACAAACTAGAAATGTATTTTGAGTTACGAACACTCCTGAATAAATAAAATTCCATTAGTTTTTCCTTCTGTCCTATATAATTATCTAAATTTCTGTGAAAATAAAAACACGGATGTACCTACTAGCAGTCAATGATAGATTACATGTCAATTAAACGTATTTAGCTGCAATCAACATGGGCATTCCACCCTCATCAAGGGGTTGATTTCAGTGTTATGCATCGTCGCTGCTTGCATCGGTAATCGTTAATTCGCACAAATCATTCGGAGGTTCGTTTAGACCACGATTAATGAAGCATTCGGCCCGAGTTTCAATTATACAATTTTGTGTGAGATCGATCGTTAAAATCAGGTCAGGAATCCCAGTTCAGTTAACATCTGTAACTCACAAGTCGTATATAGTGTACGCCATCAGGTCAAATCCTCATGTAATTCTAGCTTCTTTTATTTATATCATCAATATTTTATACTCTAAGAACTATTGCCCCAGTCAGTCAGCTGATGTCTGAATGTCACAAACAAACATACCTGTTCGGGGTGGAAAAGCAGGGATTCAGTCTACTCCCCGGCCGGCTGCACGTCTCCCATACGAATCCCCGAACAGAAGCTAGCTCGAGCAGATCTGAAACAATAAAACAGAATTAAATTAATACTCGTGTGCACGGGATTATTTATAGTCGAACGATGTCGCGTAATTTAAATGTAAATATACTTGTGTCTCACTTTAATTGCAATGGCAGCGCCCAAAATCTTAGCAAACCGATTTATCAATGCGGACAGTTCTGAAGGATTTGTGCTAAATCTAAATTAATGTATAAAAGCTACAGGATACATAGTAATGTGTATGTCACTTGTTCTATTTTTCTCTTTTACAAATCTACATTAAGCACTGAACGGGTATCATTTTGTTTAGCAATTGAGATATCTTACAACGCCGAATAAAGGCTATGTATGGGGATGTGAAAGTTTCTTTAGTAAAATCTGAACTGACGTTTATTTATCGTGTGGTAACTTCTGGACTGGCACTTTGTTCAGACACCCCTGATCTTATTATATCCACTTTGTTATTCGTTGTACATAAGAATGAACACTTGGCACTTCCCTCTCAATATCGCAGAGTCATTTATTTCCCAGCAGCCCTTCTAATTCTTGCCGCACGCGTATCACACTTACAAATCTTCTTCGACAAGGAATTGGGTCAAACGTCCATCGTACAACGGAGTCTCGAAACCTATCACAGTGACAGGCAAGTTTAAGTGTTAAATGCTAATTTGTTTAACGAAACGAAACGCCGGAAAATGTGTTCGCTTTCAACAGACTGAGTTTTTGTCCATCAACCATTTGGGTTTGTTTGTCTTGTGTTGGCTTGGCCAGTTTATATTTTCATCACGTCGTTGCAGTGAGAGGAATCCGAAGCCATCGAATGCTAGGTACGACAAGACGTTTGGAAACAGTGAGAAAAGTTCTACTTTAATACGTACTATTGATTTTCCTAAGGGACTGTTCCAATTTCGAACGAAATTTTCACGAATGTGTAAATTGGTATTTGCGTAAGCCGATGCTATGTTTTAGAATCTGCAAGTGAAGCATTTTATAATATATACATTCAATGTATTTTAACTGTTTCATTTCAGATATATTCATCTACAATTTTAATTATTTCAATTGAACAAAACGGATATATTGTGCGGTGAATGCTAATAAATAAATTTAATTAATAATGTTGGAAAACTAATAAATATGTTCTATATTTTGTATAAAAACTTTTTCTATTTTATAACATGTAAACAAAAAACTAAGAACAATAACAAATTCCAAACTGATCCACGAGTAAAGAAAATTTTTTCAATTTCAAACACCTGTTAACTTTTAGGAAACTTTCCTGATACAAAACATGTAGTATAATTATGATATACGATACTATACGAACTCTGCCATAGAAATGGCTGAAATTTGATACTACATTTAACTATTTGGGTTCTTTGGCAGTTGGCAAATTTTGAGTATCACTTTGTAGAACAAATATATTTGTTAAATTGCAGTTTTTAACGAAATACCATTTTCATAAACAAATTCAAGTTTAATAAAATATTCAAATCATCACCTAGCTTTGCTTCTACAAGTTGAGCATTGGCTGTGCGGCGCCATTTAATTGGTGTTAATTAAGTTCACCAATTACGGCTGTATAATTCAAATGATTAGAGCCGCGTAAATTCAGTCCGTGCAATTAGAGCTGGTGCAAGTTCTGAATAGATCAGAATAATAATAATCTAAATTCACTATCATAAACATACCGTTTAGTGAATTCATGCATGATTCATGAGCATTGAAATTTAATGTCGAAAGGTAAAAAAGAAAAAAACAAGTAGAACGAAAAGAGTAAATTGTTCATTAAGCAACATAATGTAGTCGTGTGAATCGGTTTGGCTGGAATACTCTACAGCCCATTAGTTGAAAGTACATTTATCTGCAGAACTAATGAGAATTTTATTGCCAAAAATAACATTAGCGGTAACTGGTATAATATCAGATGCATTAAGTTAATATAATAATATATACAGTAATTAAATGCCCCTGAATTCATCACATTACATACGTTCTTTCCAACAGAGGGAGTTAACATGTGCGTATAAAATAAATGTTCGTTATTATTTCACAAAAGAAGAAAAAAAAAACGTGACCGTACAATTTTTATTATTAAAAAACCCGTAATTAATTTTATGCGTCTAGATAGTTTATAATTAAAACACGGTATTCGTTCGCGAAAAACAATATTATGAAATAATTAGCAAGCAATGGTGGCATCGTGCATATGAAACGAGTTATAATTATCACGGAATCATTCTTAGAGACAAATTTCATTGAATAAGGATTACATTGTGTAGCTGCACTGAGATCAACATGATGTAACCGGAGAATGGTTCTGTTCGTGTAGAAATATCATCAGAGGAAACGGGCACAGACATAACTCATGCATAACTGAGCAATAAACGTTTTAAATCTTGCGGATCTGTTTTAGATGAGGCTGTTTCGGAAGCAAGAGCGATGGTTTACGTCTCTCACACCCATTTACTAGTACACCATCTTTCCACTAACTATGCCGTACCCCAAAACGACTACTGATATATCGATTTCGAACGCCGTAATTTATTTTTATTACAGTTTTGCTTGAAATTTTTCTAACCGAAAAGAGAATATTTATACAAACTATAAGGGTATATGTAGTGAAGTCAGTACAGATTGTAGAAAATAACATGAAATTTCACACTAGCCTCCTAAACATCGTCTTAAGTTAACCATTTCATGTTGGACTGACGATATGGAAATTTACACATTTGAGTAAGATTCAGCCAAGCCTGTTATATATCAGGTACCATAGGTCTATTAGTAAGATTTCATTCTGACATATTCTCGGTGGTGAATAACCCTTCTGGAAACCATAGGCCTTTGGGATCCAAATTAGCATGTTCCCTAATTTCAATGGTCGGTTATAGCAAACTTTATCTGTAAATGAATTACGCAAATGTCTCAAGAAACATCATAGCGTACCCAAAGCTTAGTGGAATCTGTTAAATTGTAACTGCCAATAAATCGGTACCATACAATTCTGTTATGTTTACAGATTGAAAATATATTGTCATACATTTAAACAAAATCTTTGCAAAAGAAATTATAAATTTTAATATTTGAATCTAAAAATATATGGAGAGCTCTTGGGAAAATGATATCGAACAATTCGAAATATTCGAACCAGTAACTGGCCATAAATTATGTGAATGGCGTGCGTAAGGATATTCCACTGACAGCCTAGCAATAAAAATCGTTAAAATGTATACAGATGAAAGCTTAATGAAAAATGTCTATCAAGGATGGAAGCTAAAAATACTCATAGGAAAGACAAGGAAATAAATGGGCTTTAATAATCTGCCAAGACCGCATATTTTAACTACATTTCTCGTATACTTTCACACTGACACGAGGTATTAACGGATAATGAACGTTAACGATGAATTATTTGTATACTTATTAGTAAGCTCGACGTATAAATGCGAACGATGCTATTATTATTATTGCGTGATTCTAAATTACATTTAGCATAATTCATTATATTGATTCAAGGAAGGAAAGTCTGGTGGATCAGTTCACGTGATATAGTCTGTATTGGGCAATTAGGAAAATGAGAACATATTGTTGCAAGGGTAGTTCGTTGATGACACGTACATATAGTAGTAAATTTACAGTTTAATTATTTGAGTGGGTTTGAGTAGTAACACGGACTAAGTGAATCGATGCGCCGGAAGAATACAGCATGTATTTAAGTGCGCACGCGCTGCCACATAATGTTATAAAACTTCCCCTGTACCCACATCGTCCCCTGTCGGGCAATGCTTCCTGCAGGCCGATGCGAGTTCATCCATCGAACTACACGTATCATGCCCGTGCAACGAAACAGTTTGGTTACATCGCACAAAAGGCTTTGTAATGATGTTAATTCAAATTCCATTAGAAGAGAACGCTAAAAATAAAACGGCAAAAAGGTTTCTGCCACAATTAATTTTTAGCTCTTCTGGTTCAGTTAAATGGAATTTTAATTTCGACAAAAGTTTCAAGGATAATTTAAAAATAAAAACAAAATACAGAGTATTTGTGACAATTTGTATATTACGTTCATTTGCTTAAACTATTTTATCCATTGCACAAAACTGCACATTCTATCGAACAACTGAATAATTTGCCGATAATATAATAAATTTACTTTAATTACACACAAATAATAATTAACTTTATTTACAATTTATGATTGTAGGGCCAATAAATAATTAACTCATATAATTGACCGTTTGGGAAACATAATTATTGTTTGCATTTCATTAATCAAAGGGGATTCGTAATTTTATTATTGAAGATACGCAATGCTGAATTATTTATTTACAAGTGAACTGCGGAATGAAAATGAAATACGAAAAAAATTTTATTTAGAGACGCAACACAGACCAGTCGAAATAATTTCATTACTCATTGCGAAAAGTAAAATGTAATTTCACGCTAACTATTTACGCACAACGGTGGTAATTTTTTGCATGGAAAACTTTGTGATTATGAAATCTTGTAACAAAGTAAAATTTCCAAACGACTCTATTCATTCCAATTAAGTATTTAATTAATAAAAACAACGCCTGCGTCATTTAATTAGTTTCTCCTTGCAATGAACAATGTAAGAAACCGTAACATTTATTTTCATTTTCAAATTAGAAATGACAATGATTTGTTTGTAATTTTGTTAAATAGAGAAACATTATTATGATATCGTTCTGTTATACGTACACGTACTTTCCTATTCATAGATTTTCTAGTTTTAATTTTATTTGCGCGTGTAAGTTTTGCTTAAATAAATTATACATTGACATGGAATTTGTAACTACGACAATAACCATTCGGTTCTGTTATTAAACTGTAAATAGGTTAATAGTTCCGCAGGTTTTTGGAATTTGCATGGAAAATGTAAATGATTAAACAAGGAAGCAATAAATTCTAAATGGAATTTGTCAGTTACTGGGTACAGTTACGAAGTTGTCGTTTTGTACACAATGCAAACAAATTAAGATTAACTACGGGCGTGTGCTGATGTTTCAAACTGAAATACGTACGTTGCAGATAAAATCTTACGGTTATACAAACGGCCAGGCCGTCGTCAGGTCCAAGCAATCGCATGGGGGCCCTATTCAAGACATCTGTCCTGCTATATACCAGAAACAATGGACGCACGATTATGTTTGTAAACGTGCTAGAACTTTAACAATGCGCAGCACAAACTCGAGCGAAAACTTACAAGTCTCCCGGAAACCGAAATGTTGCCAGCGAAAAGGAAACCCGTTTAGGAAGAGAAACAAAAATTCGATTCCCGTACAAATGACAGGAAACTTTTCGTACATTTGCCATTTTCAAACGTGCTGTTCAGAAGGCGTTATCGAATTCCTATTTATTTCATCTGAATTGTACGATGGACTATAGTAGTAGTAGATGACGTTACAAGGATCAAGTACTCCCGTCAAAATCCAGAATAGTTTCTAGAGTATTCCTGAAATATACATTTTTTTTTTCATGCTTTTTCCCACAGAAATAACGGATAATTCAGTTAAGCCTTCGGCAGGCGAAGCAAGATCAATAGCGACATCTCTGAACACGTTGTCAACAAAAAGTGGGAAAGCAGTGGCGCAATTCCATGGGAATATTAATGACAGTTCACCCCTTCAACTAATTTTTTGTACATGCTACGATTACGAACGGTATTTGTTCCGGTTTGTATTCATTATGTCAGTATTATCATGACATCAACTGTACTCCTTATAAGTAGTTAATAACGAAACAAATAAATCATGGAATATTTCCTACATCGTGATTGGTATAAACATTTGTTTCAGACATATTGGATTTATTAGAATTTGAATGCAGATTTAGTTCTATTGAAAAAAAAATGATTCTCAATCCCTTTGGGACATCTATGGATTCGAATACACGAGAAACATTTCAGAGAATTTATGTTGCTATTTGTAAAAGAGTTTGCGTACACGAGCAACATACATGTGACTGGATATCGAATAGGGAAAATAATTTGTTACAACTTCGTGATATGATTACGGAACCATTGTTCACCAACTGTCAGTAGCACAAAAGGCCTGCTATTCAACTACCGGGGAATTGCAAAAAATAGAAACACACAGTTTTATAACTGATGTAACATGGAGCATTTTACGTTGTTATCCTGTAATCATGCATTTGCACGTTTCAATTAGTTGGATCAATTATCAAATGCGTAATAACGTGTTCTATTTTTCAAAATAAAATGCTAATTATACGTGAACCTACACTGTTTTGTATATGACTCATTAAGCCATTTTTTAAATGAAATTTTCATTCCAGTAATTGGCCGAGCCGACGCAACCCTTTACTTTGAACTCTAAAACCCGGTATAAAATAACAAAAACTACCCTTCTTAAAATACAATAAATTACCAATGCTGATCTCACGGTAAACATATGCAAAGTAAAAAATTACCGACATTGGGAAGGGTTAAGGGTGAAGTTCACATATATTTTTTTGCCCGCACTCACTTTTATGTCGAAATTTGCGACCGAAAAACGAAAAGAAAGTAACGGTGTTTTATGTACATTTTAAAAGATCGTAAACAACAACAAAGAAAACAGGTGCAGATCCGAACGAATATATCGTGCAACACTTCCATCGGCTTTACCCAAACTAAAGAGCATTTTTGTGTGGCGAATATTTTTACTGTAAGCTGTCACGTTAAATAATCCCGCGTGAAGTATACTCGATTTGAAAAACACTCTGTGACGATAGCTCACTCGATAAAAGCATAGAGAGCGTCATCAGCGCTTTACGAATTATAGACAATTTCACAATTTGATGGAGGCAACTTGGTCTGCAAAAACAAAATATGGAAATATTGACACAAAAAAAGTTATCTAATTTTCACATGAGTTTGCAAATTGCGTTCCAATTCGGTTTCACAGCTGTGCCGTGCTAGTTGCCGATTTGCAAATTAGTATGAAGTGGAAAATAACAATATATATATATATATATATATATATATATATATATATATATATATATATATATATTATTTGTACGTATTGTTTCAATCATATTTGCAAATAGGTTCTAGCTGCGTGTGCATACAAAAAGTTTATGCACAATGGAACAAATGGAATCGCTATTATTATATGAATCAGATCTAAGGTATCTACTAGTAAGTACCTACGTTGCTAACTTTCGCAAAACATCGATATGTATTCATAGTGTTTTGAGAAGTTATTTTTAAGAAACGAATATAAAATCCTTTAAATTCCACTATGTATAAAACATTGAAATTGAAGCAGAACTTTTTGGAGAGACTGTTTGCGAAGCGTCAGCTTGGGCCAAACAGCGAAACTGTATAAATTGGACGTGGAATTTCAATTTGCATCCGTGTACAACTAAACAGTAAAGCTAGTTTTCACTTGGTCTATAACAAATCAAATGTTGCAATATTAACGAGACAAGTGGAGGTCACAGAAAGGACATCGCCGTTAATAAAATCGAACTTTTAATTGCTGGGGGTATTATGTTTTTATGTTTACCTTCGTATCGAAATTGCGCGCTAACAAATTGGAAAACATGATTTCGAGCTTACGATGTGTACACGTACGAATATTGTTTCCCTCCCCCAAAAAAATAATAATTATTGGTTGTACAGTGTTTCACGCGCATGGAAAATTAGTACGAAACGATATTTCGTCAGGATGATGACGAGAAAGTGCTGTGTTGATATTTCGACATTATTATTCGCTGCTCTCTAAGCTTTAACGAACCGACTAAACTATGATATCATTAATGGATCATTTGTTTTAACGACATGTGCAACATAAATGTTACTTGTAAACTCTTGTGTGAAGAATGTTAATCACTGGAAATATATAACGCCACCGTTCATCCATGCACATTAAACACTAGTTTATGGCAGCTGTAGAACAGTTTTATTATAATATCAAAACGTAAACTAAAATAGTCTCGTCGGAATATTTGTAAAAAACAAAATAAAATCCATTCTGAAAATATACACAAGTCGCATGATGATACTCATGTTAAATCACATAATCAGACTCTGGCGATCATATCTGTATACATTGAACAGTCCGAATTAAAGAACAGAATATTCCGCAATGTTTGCATTCTCAGCAGTGTTGTACAAATAAACTGCACGCCATTCTATATGTGCATATGGATAGCTGGAGCTAGGAATGTGTTAGTTGTGCACATTTCATGTATTTCAAACAAACGAAAACTAGGTTCAATGCACGTCTGGTCGCATTCAGCGTTCAGACACAACACAGCACACCGCCGTTTATGCTTCATAAGTCCGAAATTCCTTATATTAAAGCCTGGATTATTATGAGTGCATTTATGCAGAATAACGAGATTTCCCAGCAGGGAAATTCCAAAATGATCAATTAAAATGCACCGTGCTGTATTGTTCAATCGACTGTGCACGACACGTACAACTAATGTGTGCTGGGTTATTTTATTGAAAAGTTCGTTCTGTAAATAATACGTACTGTTGGAACGTGGACACATGGTGGGACATCAATATATCCGTTAAAACAGCTGATACATAATAACAAAAGCCCACACGTGCATTTCCTCTGGTCATTAAACGTTTCAACGTTGTTTCGACCACATTTTATTTCGCATTACCTTTACTGCGATTTCCGTTTAACATAAATAACTCGACTGTAAACAATTTCACACCGTGTGGCGCTGTTCCAACGACAGGCCGTCACAATTCAGGAGCTCAGGAACTCGGTGTCACTCTTAAATGATTACACATTCTATTTTACATTACATTTTATGATTATTATATTACACATTGATATATTTAAATGTGTGAGCGACATATGTTCTTGAAGTGATGTGATTCTGAAATGAGAGTACAGAATTCTAAACGCTGGTTTAGTTAAACAAACTGAGGTTGGATAAAACTAAGTTGTGTTTATTTGCATAGTTAGCGTAACATAACGGAATGAGGAGTATATGCAGCATGTTACTTTGATGGCGGCGCCAGTGGTACATTCTTCAATGCAACAGAGAAATGACCCCGTTTCCTGTTAATTAATGACTCATGTCTCAGGTGCATGTATATCTATACTAATATTTATTATAACGTGTTGTGATCCCGCTCACATAACATGCAGTACGTTTATCTGATCTGCATATCTGTATGTACCGGCACAGAAAGTGTTCAGTTAAATCAATTACATATGTTTAATCACTGGCACAATTGTTACTTGTATTTGTAGATTTGCAATATATAATTAGACATAAACGCTACCTACATATATTCTGAATATTTACAAAATTAGCCAAGATTTATACCGAGAAATGACAGTAACTATTTTTAGTATGCCACCGGTTCGAAGGGAAAATATCACCGACTAATAATAAACTAAAAATTCTATATAAAACTGTCGCATCGGAGTAGGTATTTTCAGTTTGTTTGTTTTCTTAATATTCACTATTTTCAGTTTTTCTCTCACAGTATTGACCGCCCGTCGTACAGTTCATTTCCTGTTTACTGATACAGAATTCCACTGCATAAATATTTCACCATATGCGATCGTTCGTGATCGCACAGTGCTAGTGATCAAATCAATAATTCATTTTCAATAAACATCGCTGTCTTGTACAGTTAAGGAGAGACAAGTGTCCACTACATTTCTAATAAAAATATCTCTATTTGTGACAAGGTATTTCATCATATTGTACATTGATGTATTATTTAACATAACTGTAAATATACTTCAGAAACTAACAATGGTATTCTTAATTATGGAATAATATTGAATTAACAAACAATATCTAAAAAAACATTCAGAAATAATGAAATTTTCATTAAAAAGAGATTTTAATTATTATTCCTTTCATTTCACTGTTTTCTTTCAATTAATTTAATGAAATAATTTCATTATTTGAAAATTATTCACGGAGATAATTTCAATTTAGAAAATTGATAATTTCGTATCAAGGATTATCGTTAAAAATGGTTCATATAATTCATGATGATCACATAGTGAAATTTATAACAGCACTCGCTGAATCTATTTGTATCTGTCTAATTTGATTTCTGGCAGTAACGAACCTTGCAATTTCTTAAACGAGCGACCATTAAAAATAATGTTTGAAGTTAGTTTACACGAATTCGTTTTTTCATAGTCTGTTTTTTTCTTTGCTCATTATCATTGTTTTAAGCGTATTTAAAAATAGAGTAACTAGTTGTAAAACAGACAGCAAACAGACATGTCCAGACTCTGAATCAACAAAAATTCACTCTACTAATTAACCAAAAATAAAACTACACGTAGAGAAATGTGTCATTTCAAGACCACCACCAATAAGATTAAAAATATCTCAACTGAGCACAGTCAACAAGAAATCATGACACATAGTTCGCAAGAACAGCTCAGGATTTCTGCTTCCAGTTAAATCAATTGCTCAATTCGTTCGCGTACAATCAAATTCCGTACTCGCGGATGATGGAAAATTTTCTTTCCGATAAAATTCTAGAAATAAATAACGAAATAAAATAAATCGTAACATCTAAATTGCCGCTGGAAATCAATAGTTGTTTCCGTCACAAGTGCATACAATGAAATCAAACTATTCGCGTTTCTATAAAGCATTGGAAAATAAATCATGCAAGAATCGTCTTTAAAAATAAACTGAAAATTAGTCAATTAGCTGCACATAGTATGGAGAGTGGCACATGGTCAAAAATGTATTTAAAAATAAACCATGCCAGTGTTGAATGTTGTACCGTCGGCAATGCCTCAGTTATCGCAGTTATTTTTAAAGTTTCGTTCAAAATTTAAGAGTAACGAACTCGACGTCTGTGCAAGTTCACGCAAAACACGAAAAGAACGTTTCGGGAAACAACTTCATTTCTTAACGAACAACACTTAAATGACATTGAATAATATGTTTCATTAATCAGTAGAAACTGGCCGATATCTTCATGACATTATTTGTAGTCAACTGATTGCGTGAAGTCTAGAAATGTGAATATAATATTTCTAATTTCTTTTTCACTCATATATCAATGTAATATTACTTTTTATTAAATCGAGATTGAACACGTTGTTAAAATGAATATTGCGATAATTTATTCATTAAACGTACAATGCGATGTTACTCTATCAAAATAAGAGGGCGTTGTATTCCTTATTTACATATGTTCATTGTGCTTTGGTAGAAAAATGTTGATAAACTGAAGGTAATATCAGTGCGCAGATTGTTCTACAGGCATGTATGATCACTCATCATGTAGGCAGGTGAATTATGCGGTCAAGGCAGACGAGAGTAAAAATTCTGATTCAAGGTGGAATAGCAGCAACGAAAATGGAGAGAGAAACCTATGTTCAATTCAAAGTACAATGGCACAAACACATGCACACTGTTTAGATAAACCAATAACTCTTATGGACAAGCATTATATATAGAATAGAAAGTCTACTCAAATACTCGCGACAGAATTCATGGTGTTATGATAAAACAACTGTCATTTATTTCTACCTAACATATTTCACCCGGTCAATGTTGAATACTCTCTTATTATGCTATGGTGTTATGAATGTATCAACTAAATAACTACTAGCGAACAGTTCAGTTTAATATCAGTTAATCCTTAAATATATTTCCATGTGATTCGATTCAACATTTTAGTAATTCAGTGTGGAGCACCAGTCCACCTTTTATGACGAAACTATTAACTATACACTACGGCGGGCTGCCAGATGTGGACTTGGCGATATGGTAAGTGAACTATTGGAAAAAGGAAGTTAGACGAGAGTCGCAGGATATTCAGCACGGGTATGACTATTAGACTAGAGTTGAGTGGACAATCGTTCAGGAAATGTCATGCAATGGATGCGACCGACGAACCTTGCAAAACAACAAGAAAACCTGCAGTGCGCTCACGGGGCCTGTTATGGTTATGACAAGGAGACAGGCTATTAACAGAACAAAGGCAATCTCCGTGTCTCCAGTTGACGCTACTGTGCGTCTATCACGAGGACGTCTGCTGAGTCTACAGTTCTCAGATACCTACTCGACTTGACACATGCACACGTGAACATGCCTACAGTTACCAAGCCAACCAACTATCTGTTATGTAGCAGTGTTATGTTGTTGTTCTTGTTGTTGTTATTGTTGCTGACCATCACTGCCAACAAGTCTCGGTGGATTTAGATATTACTATCGCTCGACCGTCCCGGACATTGTTCTCCTCTAGTGTAATCGATACCGGAAGACTCAGTTACACAACACACTGGTATTTTGTAGCTATTAACAGGCTCGAATTGTGTACAGATGTAATATGTGCCTCCATCTATTTGCAAATATATGATCCTAATAAATATCGATACTATAAAATTGTGTATAAGAAATCTGGCAGCAGATGAGACGTACTCGAAACTGGTTGCGCAATTTGTTTACTCAATCTTTATGGAAAATCTCGTGCAGAGAATTAAATATTGATAAGAGTTATTTTGAGACAGACAAACGGACGACATTGTAAATAAAAGTCGTATAATATGTCAAAAATAGGAAAGCAAATTGCGAGACTACATCATTATCAAATTAAGAATGATTTGATAACAAGAAGTTATTATCCATCCATGGCATCAGGAATACAAACAGGGCCGCAAGCAAAGATGAAGCAAATAAATTAAGGAAAATGACAAATGTACGGAAATGAAATTAGCCCGAGTTCACAACAAGCTCTTCCACTCTATATTAATGTTACGCCAGTGTCAAGTAGATGAACTGATCTTCCCTACTGGGAGGACCACCACTCATGAGTTTTCATATGCTCAAGCATTTATAAACTCTATATGCAATCCTCGCCTTATGGAAACACTTAAACATTTATGAGATTGTACTAAAATTTGCCCGAGATTCAAAAACGGCCAAATGTTACTTCGTCTATGATTCTTCTTTTTGTAATATATGCAACAATATTATTCTGCGAAAGGTAATATCATTCCACTAAGGTAGTCTGAGGGAAGTTAAACGGAAGAAAGAAAGAAAGAAGAGTTTCTCTTGGTTTATCGTCAAATGATCGGACGGTATAAAATTTTAGCCGAATATCATTCAAAGCAGTGATCGCGTGAAAAGTCTTTTTATGCCCTATAATTCAAAAGCCAGCACCAGGGCTGTCAGTTTGCTGTCAGTGATGAGATTCTGGTTTGATCCAGAGTTTCACGTGCACAGATTTTTCGATATATTTATTCGATTCAGCATCCTGGATACAAGAGATATATCACAGTGTTTGACCGGTATCTGCTGTTGTTGTGATTGGCAGTCCTTCAATCCGTTTTATTTATTCAATGTTTGCAAAAATACTGAACCGAATCACTAATATTCACGGTCACAGTTCAAAGTTTTAAAGAACTCAAACTATGTTTATGAAAAGAATTATTGAACTCGTTGGTATTTCCGCAAATATTATTCAGTTTATCTATCTGGCACATCTAACAGATATGGAAATCTTATTGCGATAGATTTGAAGTTGTTCCGTTAATAACATTGATAGTTTAGTACATGACTATGAAGGATTATCATACCCGAGTGTCTGAAGATCCGATATCTTCTTTCTACAAATGTTTGTATCAGATTGGACGTCACTTACCTGAAAATAAGTAGAGAAATATCAGTTGAACATATTCTTTGCGAATTTACATAATCATTATATACAAGTCTATTACTGAACAGTTTAAAATCGAAGTAATTTTTTTCACATTAAACCTTCACTAAACACAATTATTAGGTTTTAATAATAAACATATACATCCTGACGTATACCCACGCTCTTGAATAGCGTTTATAGTTTGGTCAATATGCGAAGAATTTCGATTAAACAGGAATGTAACATAAATAAATTTGCACGGTCCATATACAAATAAATCTCATGAAACAAATGAAAATAATGCATTAACGCGTTGCTTGCAATGAGAATGTAGATAGGTGCTACAAAATGAAAGTAATCCTTTAATATTTGTAACCCTTTGTTTTACGCAGAAATGATGGTGGATAATTTTCAATTAGACCGTGATTTAATATTCCGACATAATATTCAAAGTTATACTGACGCTCGTCATTCTAACAAATTACAACAGAATTGGCAAATAAATTTTAATCCCAAGTTGAAATTTGCCGGCCACGAGCGTAACGTGAATAATGTATAGTGGCTGTAACTACCGTTGCGTCTTGGGTATATCTTAATTAAAAAACTTTCCTTTTTTGCTTATTGTTCGACAACGACGATAATGGACAGAGTTTTAAACTCTTCATCAAAGCGGATTAAAGGTTGTGGTAGTGGCTGCCTTCCATTGCCGTTTAAAACGACAAAATGGTTCATAATCAGCCGGGAAAACGGGATGTTTCACTCCACTGTTAAAAGTATAATTGAATTGTCTACTCGCGTTTAACCAAGAGTCATCGCACATAATCACGTTTCATTGAAACACACTCGACATTAATGTACTTCATAATGAATAGCACAAGCAGCAATTAATGCAACGTTGAACTACTTCAATACTTCTATAGAGACATATCGCTCCTAGAACCGAGTGTTTCTTTCATTATATTATTCGAGAATTAACTGCTTTCTGTCGGGACTGAAAATGTTTGAAAACTTTATCAAGTAGCTAGCAGTAAAAGTTATTAAAACTAAGTTGGCCTGAAATACGATCCTTGTGAGAATTATCCTCTGCTTTCGAATTATATTGGGCTCTCCGCTCATATCACTCACTTATTTAAATTCTTTCGTCATCTTAAGACAAATTAACTAGTTTCATGACAATAATTCCATAGTAAGCATCGTATATTTGTGCTAATATAAACTACAAGTTTATGAAGAGATACTTTTGTAAAGAACACGAGGTAACTACTGATTCTGGCGCATAAGAGGAGAATTTCATTTATTACAAGGGTAATCTAAGTGCGTGACGAGGAGGGTTCTATAACACATAAGTCTCTTGTAATCCTGTACATTAATGGGCGACGCACATCCCAACACTCGCACTAAACTTACATTCCTCATAAAAACTTTGTGACAGTAAATGTTAGTACGAAACTTTCATCTTCATTACTAATGTATCAAAGTCACCATATACGACTAGTCCTTGTACAACAATTAGTACACTTTTGTTCAAAAATATTACGTTGCAGATAAATAAATAAGTCAGCAATTGATTACACAAGGTTAAATCAACAATCAATGTCAAAAACGGTGTACGAAAATACATGTATATATCGATTAGAATAAAAGAGTATTTATTTGAACACTCACATTTTATTCCAAAAATAAACACACACTCCGGCATGTATTTGTTATTTGGGGCAAAAAATATCTTGAATATATTTTATCCAGTTTCATATATTTGCTTTGCGACTCATTGAGTTCCGGATATGTGAATGCGTGCGTCTGGTTCAAATGGAGCTTACAAAAGAAGTGCCAACACAAATAATGTCAAAACATTTATTTTCTTCTATACGGCGTTTTACATTTTCTGCTGTTGTTGTTAACCTTCGGTAAACAATTGAGTCTGTAAAGGATTTATTAGACAAAAACAAAGATTGTCAAACGTGTTATTCTTTGTATCTTCCATTGTATTTTTACAGGTTACTGCGTTTATCAAATGTTATTTATATATTTAACATTTAATATTTCACACTGCTGTAGAAAGAATGTATATAAGCGAGTCAGGCGATGAGTTTTTGGCTAATGAACAAGCAATAAAGATTATTATTATATCTGTAATATTAGTGGATGACGGCACATCATCCTGGTATGTTAAACTAAGGAGTACATAACATTTATACGTCGTCCTGTCGACAACTAGACCGCACACAGAACGTAGAACTAATGTAAGAATGAGCGAGGATATGACCCGTGCAAACAACCAAACATTTCACTCTATCTTCATATACGTATGTATGTGAGTGGGTGTAAATGCAATACCCTGGTTGTATCTCTATGTTCTATGCATCTGTGTGTGTGCTTGTGTGGGCGTTTGTTGGTAGTGTAAACATATGCAAGATTGAAATACGCGCGAGCTTTGTATCCCAACGTTTAAATTAAACCACAAACCGTTAAGGTATGTGCACATGCGCACGAATATACCCGACAAATTCTATGAAATGTATGTACCGCAATATGTACATCCCTGCATGCTGACATATATATGTATATATGTGTTGAGCTCGAATCGGATTCAGTATAAAAAATCACAAGGCATATCAGTTTTGCGCTTCACCAGATTTAGATACAAACAGATAAAATTCTATTGAACATTAATTTCTTTTTTACAAAATATAGAATAGTTATTATAATAGTACGCAGTTGCGTTTCATATATGTCTTCCGTCGTACATCGGACAATTTGCAAATGCATTTATTGCAAATTGCTAGATATGACAAACATCAAGAGAACTTTATAAACAAACAAGAATTTTTTGTTGGTGCCTGTTTACTATACAATTGCATTACAACGTCAATGTAATTTAAAATCTGCGTAGCTTTGAAACTGAAAGAGCATCCTTTATAACAAGAGAAGAGCACAAAGTAGATAGATTACAGGAAATAACTTTTTTTTTAATATTTCTATATTTAAAAGGCAGTTGTTAATTAAAAATAATGATTAGATTTAGTTATGCCTGAAGAGTAGGTAACAATTGTCACTTTATTCGTGAAACATTCAGTTCAGGATAAAATATTTGTAACTAGCCAAGTAACAGACAGATATGTAGGTATATAGAATATATCGATTACCTTGCGAGAGTCAATTACACAAGACAAATAAAGCTCATATCAAATAGAAAAAAAAGACGAAATGACAGAACGCGAATACCGTAAAGTGCAGCTCTAATTTCTATGAACTAAAATAGCCCACCAGGCGATAAAAATATCGATAATCAATGGGAAACTTATAGATAAAAGTCAATGTCCGCTGTTCGTCTGTGCTATTTTTATAATTAAGGTGAAATAGTAGTGAAAATATGGCATGTTTATGCAAAATCCACTAGTTTTGTTAATTAAATTGTAGTCAGATAACCAAATATATAAATGGTAGAATTGTGTGCACAATAGAGGAGTCACTGGACAGAAGTAATTGAAATTTGTGGGCAGGAGTGTGTGGTTACGTGGACTGCTTCAAAAGCGACTAATGGCAATCATAAATACAATTATTAATATTGACGTGCCGCTAAAAGCTTGTTACGATCATCATTTGTATACTCATCCACGTAAATACATACAAATATATACGAGTCAAACATGACATAATATTTTAACAACAGGGAATCAAGTTTATACATATACCCAAATAATTTCATTACAAAATTGTAACAAATATCAAGAATTTGTTATACAATATATATATATATATATATATATATATATATATATATATATATATATATATATATATTCAAATATTCCTTGAAAAAATTATAAATAATTTTACGTAATTTTAAAATGACTCGGTAAAAAAAACCACAAAAGCATTGAGTTATGCCAGGCATCCAATAAATAATTTTGCAGTACACAGGACACAATTTTAATTAAAAATATTTCAGTTAATAATTATATGCAACAGGATTTTCAAATTTTGTCACAGGATATATTACATTGCGATTGCAATATTACCATATTGACATATGGAAACAATAGTGAAATAATTTTGACAGTCACCGTAATGGAATAGTCAGTTATATGAGCGAATGTAAATATTGAAACATATTCATAAACAGAATCCTATGGAAATTATAAACGGCGTTTCAGTTGAAAAGTTCATAGTGACCGAAATAGTAGAACGCTACCATATAAATGAAACTAGATCAAGCATCGATCAAATAAGCAAACACTATATAATTAGATTGGACGAAAAGTTATCAGTTATATCGGAAAAATTAATTAACTTTTATACACGTGAAGAATCAGAAAACTTTATTTACACGGAGTTTTAGTTATGATTGAAGACGAGTTTGTGGAAAATGAAAGAAGTCACTTACACTGGATGTCTTGACGGGTTTTAATTAATTATCAGTATCAGATGATCTGGAAAATGAGTCGTAAATTGAAGCAGAACTTCACGTTAAAGTGACCCACATAAACTTTATACTTGCACACTTCAGATGTTCTCAATAAACCCATGTCACAATGCGATGAATTCTCTGAGGAAATTTCCCTCTAAAATGTCCGACATTTAGATGTTACGTTGTAAAAACGAGCGTTATGTTTAGTGTGGTAGTGTCCTACTGGGATTATACCACGTTCAAATCTACAACGATTCACTCGCTATCTTTTTACGTTCACATTACCTTACGTTACGGGTTGTTGATACATTTATCTACCTACATTTCCATCTACGTACAAGTGTATAAATCTAACGAAACAGTTAATAAAGATTATAAATACATATATAAATATCAGGTAAATCTACAATGACAAGCTAATGTATACAGGTGGCAATTGTGAATTAGCAACAAGTTTGCGTGTGCTTCAGAAAAACTAACATGACAGCAACAACCATATACAGGCACGTGTAAATCTAACGAAACAAAAACTGTATAAAACTGACAACTTGATTTCAACAACCCATATCTCTCGACCACAACATAAAAACATTTCATAAACTGCGTAAATGAATTATTTGCTATTTAATGGCAGGCGAATTTAAATGAATTATGTTGTAAAATATATGAGTTCATCAACAAGATTATATCATACATACGGTTCTAATTAAAATATAAATAATTTTACGCATTTTATATTTTGCAGCGTTATTTTTAAATTAAATTATAAAATCAATTTATTTATTTGGAAAAACACAATTTAATGAATAACAAATAATATTTTTTCCTGTTTCTATATTTGTTTACGCTCTGTCATAGCTACAGTAATTATATATAGGTACATAAATCAGCAGTGAAATTTATGTCTGTAAAATGTGTTGAAAAAATATTTCAAGTATTTTCAGTGAGGGCAAAAAAAATCCTGTGAATGATGTTAGATTTAAAAACATTGACGTAGATTTTGAGAGATAAGTTTATATTTTCCTCGATTTATAATTCTACTCGTGTCTCCCATTTTGTCGACAATTTCGATAAAAAAAAAGGTTAAGCCTCAAGAGAATGGTTCTCAATATCTCGTGTTTCACACAAAAATCGTAGTATATAATACATTTTTCAGCAAAATGCACTACTAGACTGCAATATATATATATATATATATATATATATATATATATATATATATATATATATATGTATATATTGGTTTCAGTCCTGAGATATATTCAAAATAAAATAAAATGAATATTTGCCAATCTCAGCGTTTCTATTGAGAATCACTGGTTAAAGATTAGATGCAATATACATAAGAATTATCTTCTTATACAGTAATGCACAATGGCCGTTCGTGAATTCAATTATCCAGATTATCCTGGACCCATCTTATAACTTAACTTTCTGCAGTATCCAGTTCTATGATCAACAAGTTTTACTTAAGTTATTAATGGATTTATAATCAAAACTATAAACGTATATTTCGAAACAATATAAATAGTTAATAACAATATCAAATCAGAATAGTACTGACGTACTTTTTCTAAATATTGAGTCCCTAATTTTAGCCTGATACATCGTGTAAGAATCAATAAGTTTGGCAATAAGTACTAATAGAATGTGGTCGAGTTTGTTTTTGTTGGTATCATTTGGCACGAAACACAGTCTAAATATTAAACACTTCACATCACAAAATACTAAACAAATGGTCCTAGCAAATAGCGGGCTTTACGCTCTTGACCAAAAAGATTTATAATACTTCTATAAAGGGGAACGCATGGCGGCTAAATATGTGTACAACACATCTCGTACTTGGCCACCGGCCAAATCCAGCGAACAACATTGGCATAAATACAGTTACTGCTTACACTGGAACGAAAGTTCCGTTCAAACTTGAAAAGAGCTTTCAACATCATTACGTAAATAAATGAGTACTTTGGAAAAAATAGTCACGCTTCAACCAATAGAAATAAAACTGTGAAACAAAGGGTGAATATACGTATCGATACATTAATAAATAATACCAACGTCTAAACTATAGTGCACATCTGTTACGTTTCAAAAGTCACCGAAGGAACTCTCAAGTACACGTACAATTACTCAACAAAGAACCTTCCTCCATGGTTTGTTCATAATTTATAACATGGAAGCAAATACTTCAAACATAGAATTACTATTTAACGTCACGTGACATTTTTCTTTAAACTCATGTCAAGTCAATAGGATTTGATAAGCAATGAACTCTGAACTTTATATTTTGAAATGCACGTGAATATTCTCTTGTGATTCAAAACAGTACCGACAAATATTTAAATATTCATATATTTATGTACCGTCATATGATACAGAAATATATATATATATATATATATATATATATATATATATATATATATATATATATATTTAATACATTCATATTTCCATTAAACTATTATGAAATACTAATAGTCTATTCTAGTCATATGAAATGAATAAAAAATATAATTGATACAAGGAAGTAAATTTTCATACTTTATCAATGCCATTTTTGCACGCTTATTTTTTTATTGTCCTTGTCTATTATTTTTTATCGTAAAATAAATTCTGTGTATTAAATAAGTTAAGCATTATGCTATGTCATAGAACTGTCGCTGAGCATAAATCACAATTTTCAATTAGTTCAAATTTCTGGTTTGGGAGATTTAGTCGAGAGGAGCTGATGTTTATACAAGGAGTCGGAATTGTGTTATTTGGTACCGAAATACGCGTATCTTACTGTGAATCTCTGTTTGGTGTACACTTGAATACGTTATCGTTGCGAATCACGGGCCGTCCATTAATGAAATATAAGAACGTGCCGGGCCTAATATGATCAATAGCGTGACAGTGGAGCAGGTTATAAGTGTAGTAGGCAAAGATTGATTAGTCTATTAGTCAGCAATAATAACAGTGTTTGTAGACATCACTACACGGTGATGCTGTATAGCGGACCTGATCTAATTAGCGTTTAGTGAAGTACGTACACAGCACAGCGGAAAGGCACTAAGAGCATAGATAGCAACAGTGAAGTAGTGAGTGAGTTTCATTCCACTATCTACATTTAGTCCATAGGTAGAAAAAACGCAAGGGAACTGCAAGCAAGACTTGAATATCGAGCTAAAGATAGCTCGTGTGGCAGAAACTATATTCGAATCGACGTGTATCGTACAAGATTAACTTAATTAAACTCAAGATTACGTCGATCTCATTACACTAGAGAATAAAACTAATAACTCAACTCCGAATTGCTAGTGAAATTTAGCGTGCAAAATGGTTTATAATATAAATGGATTTATGTGTTCACGAATTCTGGGAAATGTAGTCCAGCCTCACGATCTCAAACATAAATGTGAATACTTGTTCAAATACTAACTTTGTTAAATAATATGATATAGAATAATTAATTATGAATACATTTTGATCGAATTAATATTAGTGTCTGGTTATTAATGAGCAAACTTTCATATTCGACAATTATTTCTATATATTCTATTGTTGGTAGTGGATATGGTAGTAGAGGAGAATAGCTTGTTTTGCACAATGCTACTTTAGAAGTTGCGGTGTAGCAGGAATAAGTGTCAGCAGGGAATGATGCTCAATGCCAGAGCGAAGGAGGTAGAGGCGTGTGAGAGCGCGAATAACGAACAGGAAGAATGGTACAAGAAGTGGTATAGAAGAACTCACACATGTCTCATGGCTGAAGTGGATGGCACCCGTGTGACTCCTGCTGTGGTGCTGTTGATGACCCAAGACGACGGCCGGCCGGGTACTCTGCGACGTTGGAAGTGTGTAGCAAACACAAAGCCCTATGGGAAGGCGCAGCACTGCGTGTATATATGACTGTGGGTGAGAGATGAGACAAAGTTCTCTTGCCGTAATGAAACCAGCTGCTCGAGCACCACGTGTACACTGAGGTGACTGACAAGTGGACACCACTTGACATACAATCCCCCCACCACTGTGCTGTACACGGTGTGTGACCCCCACCATCGAACCGGTACGTTTTTAACACTTGGCCGGTTGCCATGGCGACACAGCATCACCTCGTGTCTTCGACAGTGCGATGGTACCTATACCCTTCACATCACTATCCTGCTGATATACCACTCGTTCTCATTCCCCCGCCGCCTGCAGATCTAACACCTTGACACACGGATGTAGACGCACGCATCCTATATCCCTCTGGATACCTATTTACAGGAGGGGATCAATGTATACAATGATTAGACGGCTACACTATTAGCAATCTTTCAGACATTCCAATCTTACACGTTTCTCTTCCAATATATTTCTATAATTTGATTTTATTATCAAAATAACTAACAATATGGGAATCTACAGTTAACCATGGAGAAGTCATAGGGCAAACTAATAGTTCCATAGTAATATCATCTTCCACTATCCTATCATCCACGTAGGCACTCATGTGTGTTCGGAATTTGGCGCATGCGTGCAAATCAGCTTAACATATTTTTTTTTCAAATTTCACAGCCCGATGAACCACTTATGATGTTCTCTGGTGTAAAAGCCCCTCAAAAACAGATTAACCCTGTAAATTCGCTTTTACTGTTCATCGTTTGTTTCATGTTTACGGAACAAAAAGTAAAATCACGTACGTTGATTGATTATCGCCGACGCTTTGAGGGTCCTTTCTGCATAGCGCTGTGATGTTCACGCTGGACGGATGCAAATCCACTTTGTAGATATTAAGGGGCTAAGCCATGCAGTGAAACGACACTAATACACATACAAAATGAGCGAGGGTGAGCGACTAGGTGTGCATACATCTTAAAATAACATAAACAGACACACACGCGGTCGCGAAATGTTCACAGTAGCACAACCAGGATATTGTTAGTGAACTTAAGCCAAGTTAAAAGGAAAACTGTATTATCAAAATAGGTATTTTTATAATCAACTTTCTACTCGCATACGGAATAAATTCCACATTTCACTCCTACAACATTATCACAACTTTGTTCTTAGCGAGAGAGAAAAAAACAACAAGTCGCAAAGTAAGTGTGACACTGATTCTATGCTGTCGTGTCTTTTTATTTAAGTCACTAAAACAACATAAGTTTGCAAAGATTAGAGGGGAGCAAACAAAACGTAATCCCTGTCTTGACAGCTCGTTTTTTCGACGAAGAAACTCGCCTGTGAAAATAATGTCGCGAGTGACCTAATGCAAACTAAGTGAGACAAACAGCGAACGTGAGTCGTGTGCCAGTGATGGTTGGACTTGCACCTCTGAGGAACTTGTCTGAGCACAAATGCAAGGATTGGAGAATACACACACACACACACACACACAAACACTGGGAATGTGGGTGAGTTACGACAAATACACGTACACATGTGGGTAACTGAACATGCAAACTTTGCACATTCATGTTAGCGAAATTAGGTTACAAGCGCAGACTTTGTAACAAATGAAACATTTCATCCTTTGCCAGTTTACGTAAGGGTGTTTGTCATAAAAAGTTAAATATTTCCTGAAATTTGACACAGTAATTTTCATTTATATTGAATTATGAACGACATGTTTACATTGCTGAAACCAATGAATATTTTATGGGGATGTTCTGATTGATTGCGTTTGTGCCCCAATGAATTCTTGTAGAATGAAAAATCTTTAGAAAGAAAAAAATCTCAAAATGAAATATTATCCCCGTACAGTCTAGCGTTCAATAATCGACATTCCGTGGATCTAGTTTCGCCTCTGATCTTGACCAATGGAAGCATATACCAATATCCCGTGCGTATCTACATACATAATCTTACAAACATCTAACAAGAAAGTTGTAACCGTCAACGCCAAAGTTAGGAAACTTTGCATAGCATAAAGTTGATGGTAGGGTAGTGTTCACAGCACATCACTGCTCCTAGTGACGTTGTGTTGAAGGACCTTCCGCGTATGTTAACTTGGGTTAATTTGCAGCGATAATTTCAGCAGTGTCTCAACATGTGATTATCTGAATAATGTTAGTAAGCAACACAGAATAAGAACATGTTAAATAGAAGTGATAGTAAGCAGGTAGAGCAATGCTGGTACTGGTTGATGTTGTAAATAGATTCAAGCCACCTCTCATCAACAATTAAGAAGCTTGTCACGTGTTCTATTTGCAGTACGCCACTATGGCAAACGTCAAAAGATGTACACGGACGAAGTGCGACGAGGAATATCAAATGATCCCGTTGCTAGATCAGTTTCAGTTCACGATCGTTGGTGTTACGGAATGTAGCAAGTTAGATATGCAGATTTATGAATATATCATTAGCAACTGAAACAAACACTGCTCTTCCGCTTATCGATAATTAATGTAGCTAAGATATTATAGCTTTGATGGTTTCCCTGCGGTGTAGACTGGTGAATGAGAGTGTGGTTGAAGTCCAATAAAGTGGATTAAACGCGGCTGTTATGTGCTTACTCAGCGCGACAAGATATTAGATTAACTGTTAACCAAATATATACGTATGCTTATTATGCCATATTGTCAATTATGATAGTACTTATTAACCATTTCTTCACTTTATCCTTACACAATAGCTGCAAAAAAAGTTACTAGTTAACGGAAATTGGTAATTGTACACATTCTGCCAATATTTCTAATTAGCAGGGTTGCGGAAATGTTCTTCAAACAACTAAGAAATTAAGCAGGAAACATCTTCAATTATGTTTTTTTAAATGTTATTCTTGTTTTTTTTTATTCTTTTAGCCCTAGCCTTCGGCATATATTTCGTAGTTGAATGCCAGAAATTCCTATGAGTTCATCTCTTGTCCAATAAAATATAAATATATTTATATTACACTCGGTATCACTATGAATCTGAAAAGGTAGATACGTCAGCATATTTCACCTTATATTCTCATTTATTCTCAGCTGCTATCTAATCATTTTTCTTGTATGTACTTATCAGTCTTTTTCATATCCCCTTTTCATTCGTACTTATCAACCTAAAAGCCTTTTTTGCATATTTCATCTGTAATCCGTTATTTAAAAAATTTCCGAAAGTAAGTATAATATTCGTATAATTAATTTGCTAGTCTCAAATTAAACCCGAAATTCTTATTGCTTGAGCAATGTTTGAATGACAGAATATCTGGAAATATATTGCTTCTCGGATAACGTCAACTAAACTTAGAGAAACTATGCAGAAAAATAACGGTGTTTATCAACAAATTGTGAGGTAAGAACACTCGTCAAATATATGGCCCGTAGCCAAATACTTTGACACCGCTCCGCTGATGACAGAATGAATGACAGAAAAAATAAATCAATGCTAGCGCATATTTTGTCTGCGTTCCGATACACGTGTGCTTGTCTCGTGTAGACTGTAAAAATACCTTACATAAAACTAGGTTAGTTTACTTTACGCTTATAAAATTGGTCGTCCCATATTTTTCTTTGTGGAAATAGAGTGAGACTCATGGGAAATACTGGCAAATCAAATAAGATTGTCTTATAAAAAATTCAATGCCGCAGCATGCAAGTATCATGGTTGTTCCAGATTGATGGCTCGTTTAACATCAACCCTACGGTTTTCTACCGACATACCACCGTATACCGGCAAAAAAGCACACATCCACCAACAATGTACGGTTACGTGAAAACAGCTAATATATTCTTGGAATTCATATGAGGATTCTTTAGAACTCAAGAATGAACACAAAATTAATCATTACGATGAAAAGTTCGGATATAAAATAAGTAATGGAAGAATATAAATATCGAGATATGTTTAAAATATACAAGAGTTTGAATTATATAACCACGATATGTCAAGTGAAGAGAATGATATATTTTAATAGTGTTCAGTATATATTGGCTTCGATAACGGATAAATGGAAGACAATGATAGGAGAAACAACTAAGCCTATATATGTCGTACGACTGTTAGATAAACTTAAATCAGTAGTAGTCTTTTCCAATATTTACAATATAAAGTTCTCACCCGCGCAATAGAGTTGTCGAGTTGGTAGATAAGATATCTAGTGAGTTCAAACATTCAGTATGAATTCCCTCAGCAACTATATATGTATATATATATATATATATATATATATATATATATATATATATATATATATATATATATATATACCAACGTACATTGAACAGAAACAAAATCAATACCAGGCTTTGCGGGACGACTGAATTTAAGATCTGTTTGTATTCCAGTCACAATCCCCTGATCTGTACGCTGTGGAATCCGGCTGAATTCAAATGTAGATTTACAACGAACGAACGACCGGCATATATGTCATCAGGCTAAACGGGTAAGCTATGATGTCTGAATTAGTTTCAATGCGTCAAGATTTACGAGTCGACCGGAAAATTTCACTGATTTATGAATATGAATAGCGTTCAGTCAGCCAGCGTGTGGTTTGTTCACACCAACGCATTTAAATTTGACAGATTCTACTAGGTTGTTTCCACACACATTATACGTTCAATATTAATCTACGTATGTTCGTCTACGGTCATTTGATTTCACTCTCGTAATTGACAAATTATAGTTCAACAGGACTAAAATAGTCACATATAACTTCCAAAACTTTCAGCTAAAAATATTTACAGCATCTTCATGTATGTACGTGCCGCTTTCACCGGAGAATAGCGTAGCCTCAGTGGAAATATAAGGAGGCGTTCGTGGTTGGTCGCACAACGAGCGAACGAACACCCACGGTGACCGTAACAACTGCCATTAGACTAAACTTCGCGGAATGAATTAAAACACGCAAGTGGACCCGGTAAACTTTCACAGATTAAAATGGAAAAATAAATTATGGAAACAAAAAAACTACTACGACGTCGACTCGTGCGCGTAATGTTGGACACGCGAATATAAACATCTCTGACTTGTGTGTACCGTCTTTATATTTGCGGACATAAAGTCACGCGTCCACCCATAAAAGGTATACGAAATACATGCGGTTGTATATTTGTGCATAGTTAGAGCATATAAAGAACTTCATTTAGTCACGAATTAAAAACTAGTGCTCCAGACAAGTCCAAATGTCAACATGCCACATCAATATGTAACTATGTAAATCCTAAACACATTATACCCTTAGTATGGAATAACCTCAACAAGTAGAATGCGAATTACTCTGATTTCATTTATATGATGAACATTAAAGCAAAAGAAACCAATTAACCGGGTGGAAATCTAAATACGAGAGCTACTGAATAATGCTGACTGAAGCATATCGTCTGTATGCAGCGATCGCTGAAATCGAAAGCGATTCAATTTATTTTCAAATTTAAATAGATTTACTTTAATGTAAGCATCACGATCTCGATTTCTTTGCTCGGCTACCTAATGACAATCGCATTATCAGTCAAGCGAACTCTGATAAAAGGCGAATAAGCGAAAGCATATTAGCTTGAATGTGGTCAACAGAAACGTACAAAACAACATACAACATCTCACTACTACCCTTGACAACAACGGAAAGAATTCCAATTAAATGAATTTGAAAAATCGCCCTTCACAACAAAATTGGCGCATGGGCCAGTTACTGTCATTATACGAACTGTTTGTGAATTTAAATTAAATCAAATATTTATAGTACGTTTCATCCTCATATTCCTGACTACATGAGGGATTCATTCATTCGTCAGTAGTGAACAGTTTTACAATTTTATTTGGGGCTAATTATTATCTATTGAAATATTTCAAAAAATATGTATTGTTAGGATATAGCACCCCCAATAAACTAATTAAAACAAGTCAAGTAGTCAGGAATATGAAAGTGGAATAGACTATACTAAATAATATACATAAACTCTACTCTAAGTTCAATTTGGTATTGTTCATCTTAAAATACATAAGTTTTGAATATGAGTTCAAGTTAGATGAAGGGATACTGCTACACTCCCTTCGTAAGTCATATCATCTACATGTTGTGTTAATATAATGATTTTCATTGTGCATGGATGAAAAATCAGATCACGCTACGTTCAAAGTAACAACAATGAGCCCCTGACAAGATTAAGCAAGGAGTTGCTCCGGGTAATTTTCAGTTTGTGAATGGAGCCAAGGAATGCACACAACGGAACGTGAATCCTTCGCTTGTTCCAAATATCCCCGGCATCTTTCGCGATCATGTTTCCCATTTTCTGCCAACCCCCAATCACTTCGGGCATTTATCCAGACTACACTCAAATGATCAGGATAGATAAATATTATGGTAGTGTTCGGAAAACAGAGTAAATAGATGTTGTTTACGGAGTTTGTTCTCAACATTTAACGATATACTGACTGAGAGAAATATCCGATAGTTCATCCATTAAAACTTATTAATAGCATGAATAATTATAACAAAGTCAATTTACTACGGATCATATTATTATCGGCGAAACTTACCATACGACTAATGGTATTTGATCAAGGTGAAACTCGAATACGAACACCAACTGTAAAAGAATAAAAAGACGTTAATAACATAGAATATTTGCAGGGAAATGTGAATGACGTCTTAGTATAATATAAGTACGATACGAAAGTTAAAACTTCTAGCGTTAAAACTGAAGTTTTCATAAAGTTTTTGACAAGTTAAGTACTCTCTAAAGAGTAATTAAATTTTTATTTTTGTCTACAAAGTTTTATTACCTAACATTATAAAATAAGACGTATATGACATAACAGTAACAACAAATGGGATTGTGACTGGAAATGAAAGATACAACGATGAAAATTCAAAACGTATTGTAGTGAATCCTAAATCCGTCATCGAGATAAGCCCAGTGAACCAACACGATGAAGGCAACCGATGAAGCGATCCTTTACCATCGATTAGCCTCCAGAGTCTGACGGTGGCGGAGATCCGGCATCTCATAAATGTTCAATTCTGAAACCAACCGGAACCGCGGGACTCAGTTGCTGGAACGAAAATGGACGTGCGGGAAACGGAGATGGAATAACCATTGAAATAGCAAAACGGATGGATTCAACGACCTACGGAATATACGACGACCACGCACATATATGTACCCAACACCACTTGAAACAGCCTACTACGCAACGATCTATGAATTATAAATATAAATGTGGAATTCTTTAACATTTATACGTGCACTACACATTTATCCTGCTGACACAGTATATTTTGTTAGGGTCAGGAAGAAATATGGCTCCTATCCTGGCTATATACGAAGTCATTTAAGAATACCTATCATCTTTGGATTTATATCCAAAGATGATTAAACACAGATATTCCATTTTTTTCTGCTTCGGTTCAGATTAGATAACAACGAATTGGATATATCGAGAAGCAATAGCCATGAATATTTGATTGAACGAAACACTGATCGCATTGTTACAGGCATGTTGAATGAACTGTACTAATTTAATTTCTTATTCAAATCTGATGACTTGCCATGAATTTTACAACGGAAAAAAATTACATTGATGGTTGCATATGTGCAATGAGGTATATTAATTTAATATCTAATTTAGAATATACTATTCAGACTCACATATTGTTAGGGTGAACCAGTGAATACATGCGTTTCCAGGTAATTGTAGTCTGATCCTAAATAGGTTCAATAATTACATAAATACATGCAATATTCAATATTAAATTTATATAAATACTTTGTTCGATATTTTATTGCAATATGACAATAATAATATTGCCCCATATATTTGTGTTATGTCGTTGAAATACCGATATTATTATTATTAATGAAAATTAACTGTATCGCACGGTGGTACGTAAACGACTTGACGATAATTATATAGTGAATGAATGAGCCCTAAACAATAGTGAAATATCTGTTAGTATTCTCCATGTTTAATTAATTGAATTCAACATCCAGCGACGATAATACAATGCTTCGAATGCAGGTACTAATGCTGTATACCTTATATTCATGTGAATTAGTGAACTATTGAGCGGAATTAACTACTAATTGTCATTGTAATTCAATCAATTATATCAATATGTACGATAAACACTACATTACTACCGTGTAAACCTTACCAAAAAGAAAAAACTAATAACAAGCTTACAAAGTTACTAGAGAAGGCAATCAAAGAAAACTACTGCCATATACCACCAACTTAATCACTTGAAAGCTAGTCTTCATCGACCTTCCGTCTTTCGTCCATTGTATCCAAGTACACAAACACCGACATTATAGAATTTTCTACCAGTCAAAACAGGAAACTGGATAGCTGTAATTAGCTTCCCATGCGTTATTTGTCAACCACTAAAGGAAATGCCGATTTATATATTGCTAAATAGTTCGTGGAAACGCGTCTGATTTGTGCGATAAGCTGACAAGTGCCGTGATAAGTCGATATCAGTGACAAATTAAAAAGTTCGACATGGATTACACTTTGATTCCACAAGCTGATTTGATTTAGTATATCCTCCCAACATAGAACTGCCAGAGGAATATAAATACCGTTTTAATATTATCTTCGCATATATATATATATTTTTACGAGACACGATTTTCTGCTGTCATGCTTTGACACTGAAATCTTCTACTTGACACTTCACCGTATTATATCGCATGTAGAAAACGTGAACGTAGAGATAGGAAAGTATCACACTAGCAGCAAATATATCCATGATAAGGGTTACTCTACATATGACAGGAGACGACAAAACGATTCCGCTTATCTTAACTTGAGATATAAGTGTAACAGCTTCTGGAAAAATCTAGTTGGACTGGATTCTTTTATGCACCGATATATTCACATTCACTGTTATGAATATTTAAAGAACAATTCCAGGTAATGTAAATGTCAGATGAAATTGTTATTTTATAAAATGGAAGCTAACATATATGAAAAGAGAAGTGTGTGTGTTTGTGTGGTTTAGTTACGTCTATGGTGCTGCTTCCGGACGGAAGACAGGTACTGCCGCCCGCTTTAGGATAAAATAATTCTCAACGTCGGGTCAGTGCTTCCAAGCCAGGCTTACGCGATGGCAAAAGTGACTGAGATATTGTTTCCACTAGCTCTGCCGATGCACTCGCTCGGAAAATGTGGATGCTACCTCCAACTAGAATACAACACATTGTACAGCCGCAATAAATATTCTACATCTACGTTCCATTATAAGTAAATCTATGTTATACAAGAGAATCGCATACTAAGTTGATAAAATATTCAGATGACATTACAAGGATTTGAACATCGCATATACTTCTAGAGAAAACAGTCGTACAAAAACAAAAACCTTTTATTCTCAAATCAAATAGTGTTAACTTCATCCCTTCTAAGCTATTTACTACACGGTCTGCCCATTTTTTATTCCGTTTTCAGTCATTTGTATTCGTCTCAAGGCCTACGACGAAAGTTGGTGAACGTGTGTAAAAAATATAAATGCAGACTACTGACATATTACAAAATGCCCATTTTACTGAACTGTATTGTAGAAATCCGTGAATATCAATGTTACTTCAAGGGCGGATTTCGTTTAAAATCACTCGCCATATATATGTTATATACGTGAGGTTTTCAATACAGGTTCATTTTAAAATTACCATATGAATATCGTTTTCATCCAAATGATTCAATAGAAATGAACCCACCATGGAACTGGGTGCTTAAAATTCTACTATAAAAGTTAATAACTGTGGAAAATGAACAACATTGAACGGAAATCCTGAACAGCACATACAAAATATCACTATTTCCACTGATAACATGAAATCGATTGAAACATTATTGCTTTTGTTTAGAAATATTTCATAGTATTCATAGGTATACTGGTATAAAATGGTATAGAAGTTAAAGTTGGGCACCACAAAGGAAACTTGATCAATTGATCGATGACGCGTATGTCTAATTGAGTGTACTACAAATATATATTAATTTCAAGTTAGTATATTTTGAAAAAAGTTACAAATTAAATTAACTTATTATTAGGGCATGTGGGTAAAATAAGAATTAACTATTGTGGCAAAGTAATAAAACTAAATTGGCCAGTTCATTAAAATTTCAATTATATGAGGCATTCCGTGTTTTACTCTTACTAATACATTTCAAAAATTTATCCACTAATATATCTAACAGAGTAACGAAATTCCCAATACTCTAGCAAGCCTAATAGATACTGATCAAGTCATATTACAATCAATCATTTGTGAGGAACACAAAACTAATGATTTATACTCTAATATTAAGTCTGATATGACACTTTTCGTAATGAAATTCTGCCTACAAAGTATTTGGAAATCATCAGAATTATTATATCTGCTGTTTTAATTTCACGGTTTGCTGATCTTGTCCTGAGAATTATTAACTAATCTCATGAATGTTCTTGTTCTGAATGTTCTGGATTTTGAAAAAAAGAGCTTACTTATCCCCGCTTATAATTTGAAATCTCGTAATCGAGTAATTAAACGTTAATTACTAGAAGTTTTTGAGAGAGTTTTTGCAAAAAAAGGATTTCATTTCATGGAAATTATATTTCTAACTTGAGCATTCAATATTTGCACTGCATTTCAAAACATGTGTTGAACTAAAAGTATACTTTGTTATAAAAATATAATGTTGACAAAAGTTTTCGCGCAATCTTTGCTTTTTCGTACAAATGTGTAAGTTGGTTCATGGTTCAAGTAATTCAGACTTATTGCATTGCAGTCTCTAGACTATTTTATAGTTCTGTAGAATTGTGCAAACCGTACAATACGTTCTGTAAAACTTTCATGTCAATATGTCGAATCAATGCCGAAGTTCAAGTAAAGAAAGCATCAAAGAGGATTGTGTCAAATCCGTACAATGTATAAAGAACATTACGCCCGACAACCATCTGGTGACCACTGTCTATCTAACTTCGAATTACCCAAGTTTAACGTCAATATATATAAAGACGAAAAACAAATGATCAAAGTTCGTTCTGAACAAATATCTGAATTCATCCACACACGCCACAATAGCAAATAATAAATTGTGAAACGTCAAGTTTAGTCATTTATATTAAAAGAATTATTTACGTCGAGTACGTTTCATTTAAAAACAATGCCGCTCGGAAAAAGAGCATTATCGATGAATAATTAAACGAAATTCAACAGGCGGTATTGTTTAAAACAGAACATCTAACGAGTACGCCCCCGGTATTGAACGTTCAGGTATTAGATATCCATTAATAATATCCCTCCAACACCGAAAATGTCAAACAATCACATCAAATATGAACCGAAATCAATAATGATCAAACAACAAAGGTTCATCTAACCCACAAACCAACAGTTCGTTCTGCATATTTGCTTTCCATCTGTGAATTTGCCTATTCATATAAACTTTCCCATACTAATCAAACTTTAAATCACTGTAACAATTGAATTTCCTGTCTCTATAGAATGATGGTTTGCATAAAAATACGAGGAATCACCAAGTGGAAAACGGCAAATCAAATTAAATTACTTTTTCCAGCAATTCAGAAATTTCACATAAAATACTTAAAATTAGCAATTGTAAAATTTATTGATCATCCTCGAAGACAAAAATTACACACATATTTATTACGTTGTATAAAACATTCGCTCTATAAAACAAATTTAACGCAGAAATAATAAAAGAATTATGTAATAAAAAACAACAAGATTAACGCAACATAAAACTAAATTCTAATTTAGTAGCAGAAAAATAATAAAGCAACATATATGGGAGACTGATCAGTGCTTGGTGTATAATAATTATTCACACTTGTGTGCAGAAATGATTATCAAAGGCCAATCTGTGTTAGGAAAAATTAAAACAGAAAAGTTGCACGAATAAACACAGCAAAATCCTTACTGTGAAACGGTTTAAAAAAAGACTGGTCGAGTTGCGTCCACACCGATGGGCACTTTCACATGCACGGCACCTTAAACACGATCCACGGTCATTCTGATAATCCTCAAAGTGGTCAAGCCGAACAAATCTAGTCCTTGTGTTGGACACAGTATGCGGGAAGGACAACGGCGGTGCGAATATGAACGCGAGACGCGATAATATTCGATCCAACGGTCAAAGCACCGAGTTACAGACGACAGCGTACCAGCACACGCGTTCGAGCAGTACACTACTGAAACTCTTACCAGCCATGTGTGTAAGCACGGTGCGCGCGCGAATGCACGTAATACGCGGGGCGGCGCGGGACAGCGCGGCGGGGACTAACAGTGTTAGTCACTGGTTGCCGATAGGCTGCGGCTACAGTGGTGGGGAGCGAAAGACAAGAGTGACAGCAGGAGCAGCAGCAGCAGCAGCAGCAGGAAAGCATCCCCCCATACACTGAGCATGCTTTAGTAAAAAGCTCTCTTTGTGAAACATGCTCAGTTGAACTAAGACCTGTTTAGCAACTCATTACCGGATGACGAAATATCATCAAAGCGGTTTTGTTTTAACGCGGGAGGCCGTGTTTCACATATCGTTAAACTAATAATCAGTCGGGCACCATACCAGAGTTAATCCGGCGTAAAATCGTCGGTCAAACGCGACTACTAATGTGCAGAGCATCGCTCGAAATCGTGCGGTGGTATGACGGATAACGTACACTTCCGCAACAATGCCCACTGAAACTTCGTTCGCGCATAAAACGATTGACAGCATACGCGCATTATGCACAGCTTATTAAACTTCTAATTAACGAGCACACGACTGGTGTGCAACAGATCATGTGTAAGTTCGTACCTAGTCGCTACATTTAAACATCAGTATCATTCTGTCGCCGCGGCGATACGAGATTGTTAATATTAACAGTAATATCACTATTTTATGTATGTACTATTTCAGTAGTATTAAATAGCTATTCCGGTAGCACAGCAGGAACAGAAGTACATTACACTGACACGTGTGTAATATATTCCTTCATTAAATAAATACCAGCAAATAATTGGGTAGTGTTCGTAAAGCGCCCATTATATTCGACATATGTGCGTATCTGTTACAGCACAATTTAAGCTCTAAAATAGAAACCATCAATTAATTCGCTGAATATCTACACCGCCTCTGTCAATGTTTAATGAGATATTTTTACGCACTCAATTTACAAATATCAATACATGTTGCGTAACTAGTCATACAGCAGTGCATTGAGTGTTGCGCAATTTTAACTCACGGCAGGAATTCCTGCAATAATACATGCATATGAAAACATTTCTGAAGTTCGAATAAACGTGTAAAACCAGTTGTAATTCATGATGCAAAGTTTTCTTTTTTATTGTTCGAATTGTAATTGTTGAACGGGTCATGTTTTTTTTTTGCTGGTGAGATATTCGTATAATTTATATCGATAGCCGGGTTGAACAATGCATACACAGATGTGACCGTGCGGTAGCCGATGTTGGAATAGTGCCAGGCAACACTTGACCGAGTGCGCCGTCAGCAGGTTCATGTCATAAAATATATACGACATCCGGTGCGCAGACACTTCTAATAAAATTACAGGTGTTCACTGGAGCATTACTCGAATCCATTCTGCTCAGAGAAGAGTAAAAGTGACACAAGTCCACAAACCCATTCTAACTCTAATATCGACTCTGCATTATTTGCTACCAGTATTTAATGAAAGCACCACATGCTAGTCGTAAATTCGAACGTATAAATAAATTACAAACTATTTATTTACAACACGTTGTTTTTGTGAATATTCGATTTCATTACCTCACAGTTCGCAAGACAACGCATTTGATTCATAATGCATGAAATAAGAGGAAGATTAATATTTTCTACAATTGTTTTGCCAAATAATCGTTAATCGTAACGGACGTTGTATTAAATATGAAACGCGAGAGTATATTTGACTGGAGCGAAACGGTTTTAATGGCCACATGAATTATATTGGAAAATATACAAACATAATTTTATAGCTTTATAGTGTTATAAATGGACAGGCCATTGAGGATGTTTTGAAAAGAATGGGCATTATGCCAAGTGCGAAAAAATAGCCGCCTGCACTACCTATTCACAAATATTGACAACAGATTTTTACTTTTAGTAAACATATAAAATAGCTGCTAATTTGATAATCAATGATTCATACAAATATCTCTATTTCGCAGAAATTATCGCTGAGTGTGAACTACGAGTACGTAAACTAGGCCTGTCGGAACTAAGGTATGGACTTTTACAAGACGTATAGCACAGAGACAATCCATTCCGTAAGGTTGTCTGAAATTTCGACATGTACATCTTCTTTTACCGCCGTAATACTGTTTAAATATTAACTCAAATCACCTCGTAACTCAAGAGTATTTGTACTGAACGTACAAGCCTGTTACCACATACAGTACAGCAAGACGGTATGCAGACATCCCTCCGCAATAATTTATCAAGATACCTGCGTTGTAGATTCATGGAATACGACATGGCTTTATTACATGCTCAATTTATAACGCACTGCCTCTCAACGGGAACAAATGACATCAAGGAATGCTTTAACTGTCCAACAACTGAAACCCAAGACAATTCTGGCGGTTGACGTAGTAACTGTCATCGAACAATCAATTACAAATCGCAAAGAATCCAATACAACTTTCTATAGCTGTCTCTCCAAAAATATTTGGATTTCGGAAACCTTTCAAGCAACAAAAGTATTGACAGAACTGTTAAAAAACATCCGTTTATTGCTGAGAAAATAAACTGAAAAAATACCGAGTGTTATAATATTTTCAGTATATTTTCATTTGCAGAAAAATATAAAAAAAATATATGTGTCATCAAAGAAATGAGCAGCGGGGAAGAATTGAATGAGTATCTTTATGCATCCACAACGATAGTCATAAAAAAGATATCAAAGAAACCAAGCTTTAAATGCAAAGAACAATGAGTAAAAAACTGATAAAAATATATAACACCCTGGTACGATATAGCACGGTGTAATTTAGAAAAGAGATAATGAATATCCAGGAATGAATAAAATATAAAACCTAAATAACTTACATGCACATTAGAACGTGGTATTTCGGGAGATTTAAATGTCAGAGGCTTACTTGATATCTAATTACCTACGAATGTATGCATAAGTCTTGTATCACTAATTTCCACTGAATGTTTTGCCCTGTTCGTTAGTTTGCGTGAATATTTCGACGTTTGATCCAACGAGACACATTGTTCCACCTCGTCTGGTTTACAAAGCGACATTGTACTGAACCCAGCTCATTCCTGCCTCGCTAACAGCTAATGCACGCAGCCCAAATGAAAAACAAATAAAAAAAAACGAGGGAAATGCCATGGAAAAATGAAAAAAGAAACGTCATGTCTGCAAATGACATGCCACGAACTGAACGTAACTCAACGGCCGGAACGCTGGTGAACTCCGGAGCATACGCGAAGCCGAATCCGGCGGAACTTTTAATCTGTAAAGTTCCCAGTAGAGAGTATTATGAGTTAATTATACACGCCGATGACCTGAATGCGAATTACCTGTTGATATTGACAGGAACTCGCATTAAATTAATTCTACAACATCGTTTTTACGTTAATCGACAGTTTTTAATCGGGTTACGTTCAAGTAAATTGCCACATATCCGTTACGTTATAACGAGAGAGTTTTATCAAAATATATTTTCATACTTTTAATATAGAAACCATGGTACTAATATAAAATTGTTTCGTGTACTATATGGGTAGCTGCATAATGTCGTTATCATTAAATATAGTAACACACGCGAACTATGGTTTTAAAAATATGATTATAAAATTACTACAGTATCATAAAAATAAGCAAATGTGGAGCCACATAACTAAGAGTGAACGTAAGAGAATTCGTGATGCATATTTCATCTGTGCATTTCATAAATTCATTGTATATCTGTAACATATACACCGGCCAAGCATGCAACAATAAATTATTCATAAAGTATTCGAGTTCAGTGATACTAAATGGGCAGCTTGCTCATTCTCTGTTAGAATTAATTAAATATTATGACTCGAGGTGGTGTAACGGACATTTGGTGAAATGTTGCTTATTTATATCGTGGGAAATACGTTGATATGCCAGAGGGCAGGAGAGGAGCAACTTAATTAAAAGTACAGATAAGGTAACGTACGCGCGAATCTGATGGCACGTTCACGTGCAGTTGACGCCTGGAAATTACAGTAATTTATTTTCTTTTTACTCACAAAACTACAACGACAGAATCACACGCATATACCGTTAAACTATCATGGCACTTATGCCAACGAAAATATAAAGGAAAATTTCAAATTACTATGTTTATATCTTCAGTAGAAATGTTATTTTGTGTAAATAGCAATCTATATTTCTATAGTCTATGATATCAATATCATTCATGCTTATTGCTGTACTTCTATGTACCCGGAAGCCATAATATATTTTACCTTGGCCATTAAGATTGTCGTATTATTCCAACAATTTTTCTCTTGATTATTCATCTGACCTTAATCAGAAGCAGGTAATGCTCAATGTCCTTATATTTTGATAACAATCCAAACATATAAAAGAAACGTTGAAACGAATAACAAAAATAAATGCCCATTTCACGTAGGTTTCGCTTCGTAAATATAACTAAATTACGGTAATCCAAACTCAAACAGATAAATGAAACAAGTATAAATCAAACTAAATTCAACTCTAATATTTCAGCGAATTCATTTTTCTCTCTTGCTCGGCCATCTTCCGAACACGTACAATAAAAGCAATATGAAACTTTTCACTGTCATAGCAAGATTCAATATTAAAATTTACAGCGAAACAGTTTCTTTGTATTAGGTCTTGACGTAGCACGTGCAAATGTACACATCTGATCTATTCAGCACCTACGCATACACTGGCGAAATCAAATTTCACTTTCATTTATATAACGTTTTCTACCTCACCGATCTGACATAACACCTGCTAGCAGGCAAGCAGGTGTGAATATTTAAAGGCAATTGTTTATTATTATAGTAGAAAAATGTAAAAATAGGCAGGAAAATGTGTATATTAAGTATTTCGCATATAGCGTTACGACGTAAGATGTATCTTGTGCTAAAAATTACATCAAACCACGCAATATGCAAATTACTCACTGGAAGTCAGTCATTTGATATACATTTATATGTTCTTTGTTAAATATAAACCTTCTTTCATGGCAAATACTGCAGATTACGTAGTGCCAATTTATAAGCTCACATTTTCTGTTACGCAGCAAAAATTGTTACAAACATACATAATAAACTAGCTAACTCTCACTAAATAAACGCCAGTATTACATTATATTATATATATATATATATATATATATATATATATATATATATATATATATATATATATACATATATATATATATATATATATATATATATATATATATATATATATAGATATATTACATTATATTGCATCTACATGTTTTGTGTTAAATATAAATATTTCAGTGCACTGTTTTTGTGCATGAATTGAAAGTGCATTAAAAACGGTACATGCATTATAGAGAAACACATTAATAACAAAATGGTAGCCGGCAGTTCTACAACTGTCATGTGTTGTTTAATATTTGAACAAACACCTCCAGCAATGATGCATTATCAATGACATAACAAACATCGTAAACAACATTTTACACGTTTTCGAACTTTATCGATTTATTATCGAGAACCTACGTCGTAAAAACAGTTTTTTTTTATATACCATTTTAATACACATACTAGGAACGATACAACGATCACGACCTTGCATATTTCCTGCAAACTTCCTATGTAATATCAGTGTTTAAATAAATAATCAGTTTGCAAAAATACAACAGCAACGCAAATATTACTGCAATGTGAAATTTGTACGCTGTTATTGAATTAGAAAGAATTTTACCGAACAACATGAGTAATTCAGCTAAACAAAGATTGGACGCTGTAAATCAGAACGAAATTAGATCTGAGTAGAGTACACAATTAACAGTGGAGAGAAATAGCTTGGCGTAAAGTTGAACATCCACTCAATGTTAAGCAGAACACCTATGTCATTGTCAGTTAATGTGAACTAAGACAAAGCAAACGGGGCCCCACTCGATCGTGGAAAATGTCTCTGTGAGACCAGCCAGGCGAAAGGCGTATAATCAGATTTCATTCAGTAACAGTACGCCTTGCGTTGAGCACCTGATCTACTAGAAGTACGTTTTACAACCTGACCGCCGGTCACTTTCTTATTTGTTACGAGCACACACACGCAAAAGTCCAGCATCTAGCAAGTAAGTGAAACATATTTATATATTGCTTCGAGCAATCTCAATGATTATAATCATATTTGACGATTAAAATCCTGTGAGGATAGCTTGCTATAATTCAGGTGATTTTTGCATATCAAACGCTTGTAGATTTTTAAATTCATGGGAAATTGAATTGCCTGTTACAGTTATATGATCTTCTTCGATGGTCGCTATATTAAGTGGATTATTTCAGAGAAAAATTGCCTTTGGAAATTGATTTATATCAACCATTTTTTTCTCCGTTTTGCCGTTAAAATACATTTAAGGCTGTTATCATATTTGATATTGGTTCATTGAAATAGCCTCCAACATGAAATAAATTAATTTTCGAAATTCATACCTCGCCTTCGATTTGCATAAGCACTTCGTTTAATAAATATTTATTTTAGAAATCTTGACATAAATCGCGCAAATGAAACAACGAAATACGTACGTATATTGTATGCCGGTGAAAGTATTTGTTGTGAATTATCTTATTACGTACGCTAGTAATCATACGTATTACAAATTAAACATTTAATTTATTTTCTTATGCACTGTTATCTATAAAGGTTAATATGATACCTAGTGCCAATAACATCCAGAAAGGTAGCATACCTATTTACTATGCATTACCGTAACGAAATATTTAAAAAATAACTTTATTATTCGATACCGCTATTTTGTGGCTGCATAGTTAAATATTAATTTTTCATTTCGAAACTAATTTTGCAACCTTTCACATATGGTTTCATATCGTAAAGCACGTATGAAATTCGTTTACTGTGAAACTTTTTAAAAGCAAGTAAAAGTTTGAAACTAAAATCAAAGTTGAACAATGTTCTGCTAAAAACAAATTTCGCCAGGGACAACTTTTGTAAAAAGAAACACCACGAATATATGAGCCAGACCAACATATATTGCATTGGAAATCATTCAGAGCTGGCGTACGCAAAATGTGTGACATAACTAGAAGTATACAAACTATAGTATCGGCTGCATGATTCCTGTACGGTCGATGGATATGAACACTAATGACTACATCTGTAAATTAGCCCGGCGTAATCAGGAACTGTACATACCTACATTACATACATTACAGATTAGATGATAATTGCTAGCGTGCCAAGTTCCAAATGGAAAATAGGAAACGAACGCAAAATCACTGGGCAATAAAAGTCACCGTAATAATAATTCATATTACGTAATGTTCACATATTAATGTACCAGTGACTATATATAAACTGACATTAACTGATTCTAAGTCTACAGTTCTATAAGTACATTTACCAGCAAATCAATTCACTGACAATGATTTTATATTTGAGCGTGATAACATAGGCTAGATGGATGATATTATCTGAACGATTTGCGATTAGATACTGAAATAATGTTCTGGCACGATCTGGCCCATTAGGAAGAGCAATTACCAGTTAATCTTGGGGCAGAATCAAGTTACACGCAATTTTATCTTCAAGTGGTAAACTCTAGCGAATTCCAATTATCTTGTAGTCAAGTACGATCATTCCAGCAATATGTTTCACAATTATAACTCCAACTGGCAATGGTTTCACTGCATATAGCGAAAGTTGTAGATGTATCCGTAAGAAATAGAATTTCTTTTACCAAACGTGAAAGAAATAACCTGAAACAATGTTTTATATGGAGAAATAGTTACTAGCTGTTATAAAGTACGTGCTGGATCACTCATTTCAGTTCAACGCTAAATGCTATGTGAAAGTTTGTTTAATGATAGCGGACACTGCATTTGCAGTGATATACTCAGCTAACTTCCATACTATATAATTACATATCATGTATAGATTAAATTTATCTATGTTGCAAAACACATTTAACTTTTTGTTCCATGTATTAAAAAGTTTATAGTGAAATGCATTACGTATTCTAACAAGTTTCTGGTACACATATATGCATTACAGAACACGTGCATTCATATTTATGTTTAATGCGCAGAATATAAGAGAATTTATTTACGTGGAAGCATTGAATTTTATTGCAAGTGTTATTGACAGTCGTGTTTCATTTGCAGATAAACACGAGTATTTTATAATACATGTTCCTATTGTTCTTTCTTTTTTCTCTCTAAAATATTAAAACGAGATATATTTTTTTTCTTTATTTTACAGGATGTTAAAACTAACAATAATTACGTTGACAGTAGCAATTTTCGCGGCGTCTGCTTTTCCAGCAACGGAGGACAATAAATTGGACAAGGTAAATATTCACCGCACTGTTCTCGAGCAAAGATGAAAATGTTCAATTTCCATCCAACCTTCTGTGTGTCTGTATGCGTATGCTTACTTTCGCACCTTCTATTTACATTTTATATTTTTGTATCCCAGTCCGAAAGTATCTGTCACACTCCATAATGAAACAAAGGTACGAGGCGACGGCGAAATTGTGCCCTTGCATTGAAACAGAAACGAACAAACATTATTCGAATGAATAAATTAAATAAGAATATTATTCCACTACGCAATGGTCCTGAGGTTATTTCGGAAACCATCCATACGACAGATCTGCATGACAGAATGAAGTTGGTTAACGCAAATCAGATTCACTCGCGGTTTTGATGGAAAAAGTTGCAGAATCTGTGATGCATGAAATATGGGTGAAAATATTTCAGTTGCAATGTGCAAACTCGGCACACATATTCTATTCATTACGCAACATATTAAGCGTGCTTCCACACGGAATCGATTGCAAATTGTTGCAGTCAAATAAATTATTAATAATCTCTTCCGAATATTTCAATTCTATAACGGGAGCAATGTCAATGATGTTTAATTCTACTAAGTATTGGAAAATTGTTCTATACATATTTTATTGTTCCGTAGGCAACACAAATCGACGTGTCCGTAAATTCCGTGACGCCAAAGGCCAAAGAGGATGAGAAGAAGGACGTGCCGCCTAAGGAGGTTAGTATCACATCCAGCGGGACCATAGGCATCAGTGCACCTGGGGATAACGGTCCCGCATTCATTCCCCTACCACCACCGCCCAAAATTCGTCCTGGTAACACGTTCGCTAGATTCATAGATGATGTTTTCCAGGTAAACCATATACACACATATTTCATAATGCACATTATAATCGAATGAATCTTTTACTTTTCCAGATTCCGATAAGCGTATTGCAATCTGTGACAAAATTATTGACGAATCCATTTACGCAACTCCGAAAGGAAGTTGGTTCCTCTTAACATTGCAGCGAACATAATTCGGCAGCACCCTAAGAAGTATTAAAATTCGGTTGTTCGTAATTCTATCTTTGCAGTGTGTCTCAAACAATCTAGAAAGTAACAAAACGAAAAAGTATTACAGTATTGTTTTCCATCAACTTAACTAACACATGCATATAGTTCTACATCAAACTTTTGTTCATCGATATTCCTTGTTTACTTTCATTTCGTGAAACTAAAATTGACTAATGTAAATTTATCTACACCTACAACAATTCATGCTATTAATCGTTGATGGAAATACGAAAATGCGCAATAGTATTGAACATATCAACTGGCGAAAAATTTACTGTTTCACATAAATGCCAATTGAACATATAAAGCTAATATTTTTTTTCATCGTCAAAAAATTTAACATCGTTTCACGAACTAAACAAACGGTTCCACTGAAAAGTTCTCTACACTGTAACAATTCGCTATTATATTTTCATTTCATTTAGTTTATGATTTTCAATTCACAAATTAAATTCATTCCGTATAGCAATTTTGACAATATTTCGTAGCAAAACATAATTGGCTTCATTCAGAATTTATCCGTATAACTTTACAATTAAAACATTTCAAAGTTCTCTTGATATGGGTTTTATCCAAATTAACCGTTTTGTATATGCTCATATAAAATATTCATATTCACCCTTGAGGCACAATAATATTTTTGATAAAATGTTTCCTTGTATTTATTATATAATATAGCAATGTCACCAGCGTCTTGCTTCGGAAAATTTAGATATATTCACTACACAGGAATGTGTAGTTTATCTGTCATACGAATAACGGTTGTTATAAATAATAATAATGTATTAGATACGAATAGCTAATCATGTATGTATGATAATTTTTGTAATAAAAACTATTATTTGTTAAAAAAAAAACAATTAGAATGTTCTATTTACGTCATGATCAACAATCACTTCTGATAAATAATTGACTACTGTTTTATGCAGTGTCCACCTCTCACTTCACTGCAGCCGGGTGTGTATGCATGAAATCTGCATGGAATTATGGAAATGTATGCATTTGATAATCCAATGTGTGAAGTGACAGTAGCTTTATGCACCATTCTGTAAATTTAACTGGTGCCTATGCAGTTTGTTCTATGATTTACACATTTGATGTTTAAAAGTAAACAAGATGAATCTCTTCCAGACCAACTTTGAGCGTTGAGGATGTACTAAATCGATAGTGTTAAATTAAGAGCGTGTGCTGGTCGTGGCAGAACTAGCACAACTTCAAGGATACAGCTATTAAAATGTATACAACGTGCACTGGTCCCAGCAGAATGTTTATAAATTAATATTTTGATTAAACTTGTGACGTTCTACTAGTTGGGGATGCCAGGGAATGTTATTAATAAACTAACATGGAAATTAGGAATATCTACTGCGTAGCATAATAACGAAAATTGTCCCTAGTCATTATATTTATACCCGCGGTATTAACTGAACATTCACAAAATACTACATGTATATTATGCATTGTATTATAGAACGATAATCATTTGCTTGTTTCAATAACTATGCAAGACGTGATTACTTCTTACAAGGCCAGTCCTACGACAGTAATAAGACAAAATTAATACTTCAATTTCATCATCACACAACACAATGTGAAGTAACATTCCTTCTCGTACTGGTTGTCAAATTATGCAAGTTATTTTACTTTAAATTCCAATCTGCATGCACACAAAAGAGTGTTTAGCGAATTAAAATCCAGTGAATTTTGTAAAATTCTAGACTATCTAACGTGGAAGCAAACTAGAGTTACATCATCCGCGAATACTTTCTCCCAGCTGACAGCAGAGTAAACAGTGAATGCACGACATGTCATGATGTATAACATGCAAATCACTTTACATTACCATCACTATACAAGGTTGTACATATGAGTATATCATTACAGAACAAAGTTCTAAGGAGGACATACGTATATTATGCATCAGTATAGTCAGTAGTCGGCCGAAGTGTATAGGCCCTTCCGTAAACGAGGTGAACCCTTCCATTGGTCTGTTCGGAACCCTTTATACAATCAGGTCGCACCGCTTCAGGCCAAGCACGGGATTATGAGAGAAACACAAAAGAAACGTGAATGTTCTTCTCGACCGCGTTTGAATAAATAACATTTCAAAACGTAAAAAAAAAATTCATTGTGAGGAAGAAAATGAAACGAAACCAATCCCTGTTAGTCTACTGTGCAGTTATTATATTTCTTTTAAGCTTCGCTATATAAATAGCATATACAGTCATTTTGCAAGTAATGCACATCTACGCGTCCTAATTCAATACATGATTCTACTTCTACTGTAACATTCATCACAAATGTATGCTATGAACACATTTCACATTGTCAATTATAAATTATTTAGAATATTGATGGTACGTAATGTTTAACATATAGAGCGAATGTATCTGACTGACATATTTGACAGTTGACGTGCACTAAACGATATCGAACACTGGATACATGTTGGAGTTTAGCGTCCGGATAATGCAAGATGACGTGTAGTATACATTGATATAATAGTGATGGATTATCTAAAAGAACAGAGCTTCGCATGTTCTTGCATTTCCTTTTATCATTACAGTATCTGCCAGTCGTGAGCAACCAGAGCCACACGCATGTTACGTTTTTAATTTTCTCCTAGAGTAGCAGTAGTAGTAACAGTGAAGTGTTTCATTTCGCTTGTACTTAATTTGAAAATAAAAGCAGAAATAATAATTGAATCAGTAAGAAAACTTTCTACCTGTTTTACAACAGAAATTCTTCTTTTGAAATCTTTCATAATTGTTTAAGTAAAACCAAGCACTTTATCGAATCTTGTGGTAATTTAATTATCATCTTGTGACGCAGATGTACAAAAACATGAACACGAAACGTGTCCAATTCGTACAAATTCTACTTGGACTCCATTGAAATATCCAAGTGCGTAGCACGCTATACATACAAACGCGTGAATCACTTGGTCCATCTTCGTCCTTTACAACTCACATCATACCATTAGTGAGTCACTATTCAACTACTGGCTTGTTATACTAACAACCAATTATCTATACGACAGCAGGTATTATGTGCAGGTACACTATTATACTGGACATTTACAGAATAACTTCCTTTTCTATCTGTAGTGCACTAAGTTTTCAATGCTTTCAGAGTTTAGCCAGCTCCGATTCTCACCACAAAAACCTTTTTAATAAATACGGTGGCTTCGCCACCACACTATGGAGAGTATATACACATATATATGTGCTACACTATTTAATTAAATTCATTCATTGCTACACGTGTTGCCGCATGTATTTTTTGCGTCTGCTGCCATTTAATTTCTCGTTTTATTTTCACTCAGTTTCACTTGCAGTGTAATATATTTCCTTCCAATATTTCATCAACACTGTACCACATGTTTTAAATGAGCCGACACTTTATTACGTATTTATTTCAAATACTTTTGAACAAATCGCAAGTGCATTGGTAAATGATTGGAACGAAATTCATTTACGAATCAAATTTTAATATTGAAGAGAATCCTAGTAAAAATATTATTTGTTTCCGAATTGTACGTGTACGAGTACGAGATGAAATACTGAATGATGAAATTATTTCGCTATTCCCTGAAGTATGCTCATCCCAATGTTCTGTTCGGTTGAATAATATCAGATTGCTGGTGCACACCAGAAGATGAACGTAATATATGAGACTGGAAAGCGGAAATCGCGGGTGGCGGGGCGATAACGGAAGCTGGATGAACCGGTACCGCATATTGCAAGCGGTAATAGTAGTACGGTACGGCGATGGATACAGATTGTAGTCCAGTCATTCATTCTTGTAACGTTCTATTCATAGCCAAGTTGCTGCTTACACTGATTACAGAAATTTCAAATTCCGTATTCCGCCTCCTCGACTTCCCATTTCCTTTTCGCTTGGTACTACTCTACCTCCTGTAGGTACTGTTAGCATACATACGTATATACATCTATAGTATATAGTAGAACATTGGTTGGAAACGTAAGAATATGCTGGTCGGTAGCAATAGTGACATTATTGATGATCTTGGCGACACGTGTATCGATCGATTGATGGTGTACACCCCAGTATAATGCAATAAAACCTGTGATATACAAGCCAGGACACAGTACGTATATATGTGTGTATGGCCGATAGAACACAAGACAATTATAATCTAATTTACATCGGCACAAGTTGGCAGATATTAAGTAAATTGCTAAGTTCCAAACACTGCATTTAGTAGGGTAGGCTCTTTGAACAAGGTGTACCATGTATGTTCAGTAGCACAAACTATAGACAACTTGTTCCGATGCTTACACCCAAGACTACACCCATGTAATATTCCTAATAGATGGCTACATTAACGTCTGTATACAAACATAAGCAGACTAGGAACTCAAATGGTTCGTGCTACCATCTTATAGCATAAAGTGTTATATACCCAATGGACCAATGAAGTGGTTCAAGGTTTTTAATTAAAACGTATAAGGAAATAAACAACCAATAAGAAAACCTCACCGCAAAAACCTTGGCATCAATCCTTGCAAATGCAATACAAAAGATGTTCACTTTTTTTACACCCGAAGAAAAACTTCAACACATTTCGTTGCGGCAAGCTTCACTGATGCACATCGAGTAATTTATCTTGTCGAAAAAGTTTCAGTAACAAATGAACTTAATAACACATAACTTGAGAAATAATATAACTAATATGAATTAATTTGGTGCTTTCATTTTCCGTTGTAATTAATCACGCGAAACATAAAATATTGCCGTAACAAACAGCCATGAAGTTTAAGTAGAAGTATGCGCGCAACAAACAATGTGTTCATAGTAAATTTACATTAGCATTGCATGAAGTAGCCAATAAAATGTAAATATTGTAAATGAATACGCGAATAGTTATAGCGATCAATTCTGCAAAGACCGGTAGATAGAATCGCAAATATGGGACATATGTATTGTTCACGCTATTATATACGGCCGGAACGTAAGGTGGAACCGACGGGAACACACCAAGTTTATTATGACAAGGTGAAATAAAGAACCGAAATAATACACCGAAATTTTTAGTTTCATGCATACAAAGAGGCGATTTGCATACGCGAAGCGTACAATTTCACTCTTCGTTTTCTTCTGCTTCTATGTGAAAATCAATAGGCGAGTCTAACGGAATAATTTCTGTACGTGTCACTGACTTTATGGGTAGGAAAAAAAACGCGACGTTCCAGTACATGTATGACATGTAATATTCCACATATATTTCTATCGATCTAACGATGTTACCAAAGTTAAAATACTTTCTAACAAGGAACCTAGATTTTCAAATCACAATCGAGTTAGGAACCAATACGCCGATAGCTAAAGGGAAAATATCGCAACAGAAAATCCCAAGATACTGTCGCAGAAATCTATAATCTTATAACACCGATCCCTTGTGGTTAATTTTTAATCCCAAGAAATTACAGTAACTTTCCCATGTCAAATTTTACAACAAAACCTAATTTTCCTTCGGCTCAGACTACTATCATAAACAAAGAATAGAATATTTGAAAATCGTAAACTAGATTCTACACGATTGAAATAAACTACTTTGCCGAAGCAGACACTGCTTACGACCGTATAACACGCAATAGTAACATATAGATTTCTGCGAGGAAAACTAGCATTTACATATAGTTTTTAGCAAAAGATAACTAGTTTCCAGGTTACCATCCTAACTGAAACTCGTTTGTCGATTAGAGAACCACAACGAAAACTAATAAAACTTTGCCGTCAGACATCCGGACAACTTTGTCATGAAATCTAACGATCGTTTTGAAAGCGCCTCTAAAATCTTTATTCATAATTACTGTTGGCTGTCATCTTTCAACGGGAATTACGTTCGTCTCGATAACTTCTCCGTCTTTAAAAAGAAAAGGCCTCTCTGTTTCGCAAGTCTTCAAAGAAAGGATTATAAAAACCTTACAACGAATACTGTCAAAATTCAATGAAATTTATAATCTACCTACTCCGTTCGCTTCTTCCAATTACCAGACTCGACCAACAAAGAAACATTGTTTTTGGGTTATTTTATTACAATCATCAGTCGTAAAGAAATAGTAGTAAAGTGTAAAACGATCAATAGTAATTAATCTCGGATATGAATGATGTTCTGGATATTGAAATTATGTTGTAAATATAAATGATACATTGATTTTTGTCGTCAAGGAATGACAGTAGAATGAAAGTTGTTCATTTGCTGACACTGATAAATTTCGCAGTTTCTTCTTTTTTTGTTGGTCTTTGATACGCTTACAGAGACGGAAGATATTCCTTTAGAAAGACCGCTGCACGTTACACAAAGGAGACTGGTTCTATTGAAATTGTAATTGTCCTGTTAGATAGTCCTACTCATCCCATAAGTCTTTCGTTTCGATTCTCGCATTTAGTGCCAAACTTTTCACGTTAATGCGTTTTTTCGCTGGCCTGTTGGTTTTTATCATTTTTCTTAGTTATTCAGACGTCTCCAAATGGATCTTTATCACCCGAGAAGTGATGTTCCAAGAAGTGAAAATTGGAAGCAACTAAATTGGCTCGCTATATGGAAGACAGATGTGGAACGTTTCACGGAGAGAACTTATCCATCAAAGTCGTTTGAAATGTAGGAAGCGAAACCCGTCCACTGCGTATTCAGGAACTACGTATCTACTACCTGCTTGCCAAGTGAGAAATATTATGATTATGGATATGCCGTGGATATATTTACAGTGTATGTGAAATCAGCTATCAATGAGGTACGAATGGTACGGAGTGAATTACGACGAACTAGTAAAGTGGATGCCACTGTTAACATTTCGCGTGTCACGTTATCTGTAGAGGTAGATGGGAACTGTGGAGTAGCAGCTGCCGACACAAACTTGATTGCAACGTGTTACACTTGTTACACGGCACCCAAGCAGACACGTGCGTGCCCTGTGCCAGATGGAACATCGTACCAATCCTCGGGATTCAATGCTCTAAGTTGTAAGTTCAATGTTATCGGACGGAAAACGGTGAAGAGAAAATGAAACTATTACACTTCGATGTTCCACATGACGAAAATAAACTTCTAAATGATACCGGCATTAATCTGATTGTGTATCATGAAATTCAATCGTTTCTATATTACGTAGAAACATATTAGCGAAGGCTTTTCAATCCATTTCATTTACTGTATCGTCATCTTTCAAAGGAAATGAAAATAAAACGAATTAAATTATAAATTAAGCAAAATGAAAAGTCTCCCTGGGCGTTGTGTAGTCCATCTACTCTGTAGTATACATACACGAATATCCGTTAAAGTGGATTCCTTCACCCACGTAATTCTCTTTCTTACTGCTCGTGGTATTTTAATATTAAACATTCACAGTGACCTTTGGGTCGTTCGTTTTATAGTTTATTTAATATTTCATATTCTCATTATTATGTTATACTAGAAATATCTAGCCAGTGACGCTACGCATCTATATAAATGCATATATGTAGTAAGCGTCATAAGCTTTGCGCATGCTATAGTTGCATATTATTTTTAATTAGACGATAACTATGAAGTCAGCTCATGTTTATCAACTTTATGTGCTTACCTCCCCTCTCTCTCTCCTACTCTTTGTATATACTTTTGCGGTATTCACGTATTTTAATTCAAATATAATCTCAGTTAAATAATATGTACAATAACTTTCCACGATACCGTTTATTTCGCATGAAAGTTTATTATTGCTTCAGCTAGCGTTCATTTTAAATATTGCGCGATTAAATTTTCTCGTACCCCGTATCAATTGGTTAAAAAATCCAATGAAACTCTTGATATCAATTCAATTTAAAAAAGTGATTTCTGTTTGAAATGTTGCACTCAGTACTGGCTCGGTGAAATTACACCAGTTGCTATAATTTAATATACGTTTTGGATTGCCTGATGGAAAACTGGCGTAAAATTGTAATTGAACTAGAAACAGTTATGATTCGTCGATTTTTATAAACAATTGCGGTTAATTACGGTATTATTAGAGAGTGGGTGCCTGTGCAGTCACAGACGTAGCGTTATCGGTAACTTTGACGCCGGTTAATAATTTACCGACAAGTGTTTACTAACTAGTCAGTGTGAGAATTTTATTGTTTTTTTCACCTGTGCGTCGCCTTCGTTAAACGTCGTTGTTGTTTTTTTTCGTTTACCACTACAATCAAACATAATTTTCCGGTAAATTACCCTGAAGACAAATAAGTGAAATTATTTTATTAAAATGAAATATTGTTACAGAAAAAAACATACCTTACCTGTCCATGGCATTTTTAAAAACAATATTTGTTCTAACGGAAAGAATTATTTTTCATAGCCGGTCATTTATTATTTCGTAAAGCTTGTTCCAGTGAAATATTTTCTTCATGTTTCTCATCGTTGTTTTAACGTCTTGTGTGAAATTTATGCGCGATATTCCGAAAAGCAGCATATAAAGCATAAAACATAACGTTGAACCTGATGAATCTTCTTGGTGAAGTAACTATTATACGGAGATGTATAAAACTAAATGTTAAAGCTGATCGTACGGATCTAGGTCGAGATAATCACTTTTATATTTATATATAAGCGAGATACACGTAGGAATTTGTATATTTTGCTCTTCCTACTGTATGTGTCAGGTGGATGTTGAAACATCAATATATCGTGTTTTTTACGGCTTCATCTGCTTGTATCGACAGATATAGAGTGGAGTCTAGCGCACAAACAGACGTGAGAGCATCGCATCCCTGTGGAATGCACGCGCGTGAGCAAGATAAGATAGTACGTGGTAGGAAGCAGCAGGCACCATCACCAGAATCACCAACACCATCATATCTCCAGTGGCCGGATGTAACGATAAAGCAATCAGCCAGATCAACAAGCAAATGTATTAGAATAGTTACATTATATTGTTACTGAACTATACAATATACAAGTACCTGATTTTTCTATATACATTTAATTCAATCAATACACTGCGTACCTGCGCAAATACTATGTAAACTTGATAAAAAAAAATGCAAACCATTTTAATAAACTGGATGCTAGCATTCTCAAACACACATTTAATTACTCATTTACTCTATCATGAATGCAATAAAAGTGCGTAACGATGACCAAAATGTGCCGTTGCATTTCGCATTTTCCAGGTACATGACATGGAATAAATGCCAATGATTTATATTTTCTGCGCTAGTGACTTTTTTAATATATAGCGCAAATTAATTTACATTGCCCTGCTCTGTTGAATATTTGTGCGAAAATTATATGATCAGTGAATGATCATTAAAAAGAAGAATTGTTTTACTGGAAATTGTACTATTTCATTATAAAATTATAGTACCTAAGGTGGACAAAATTATATTATCGAAACCGGTAAAATATTAATTACGTTCTTTCTAAGGCCACTCATAAATGTGAAAAATAACCATCGTAAATTTTTTTTTAATATATTATACCATAACTTTTATGAACAACAGCAGAGTGTAGCGCAGTTTTTCGCCGGAAATAAAATTTTCGTTGTATTCAACAAATTGTCAGAAGTTGCAGAGGGATTATGTGCGATGGGAATAAAGCACATAAGTGATTATGTTGGAAAATCCTTTCCGCATTATATTGCGTTCGTCATATGGACAAGGACAACTCACACAAATTATTTCCAACGACAGTAATCAACTGCATAATTCCGAATGGAAATACACCGCCGTCCGCATTAGTTCCGAGGAACTATATAATTTTCTATGGAAATTAGAGCGACGTAAAAATTATATACCATAGGAACTCTTTGTTTGTTGCATTATTTTCCATTTGCTATAATCGACAAGGCTTAATTAGAGTATTGTAGGAAGATTTTTTTTTTTGAAAACACATATCATAGTTGGA